>BSBK01003884.1:260000-597500 GCA_027943335.1 Chamaecyparis obtusa
CGCTCTTTGCAGTCTTTACGGAAGTGCCCACATTTATCACAGTTCCAACATTTTGCCTTGGACTTATTGGAAGTCTTTGACTTCCCACGGGATTTGGATCTACCCTTATTGTTAGACTTATTGTCATTTTTCTTCCCTCTTTCAGTGGATCTCCCACAAACAGGAAGGGCTTCTTTTTCTGAAACGGAAGCCTTTCTCCGCATCTCCTCTGATAGCAGTGAAGACACCACATCATCCATTTTGAAGGTGACTAAAGTTCTTCTGAGAGCCATCACAAGATGGTCCAATGAATCCGGTAAAGAACACAAAAGTGTGTAGCAATGATCCTCCTCCTCTAACTTGACACCAACTAATGTCAATTGTGCAGCCAGCAAATTAAATGCATTTAAATGATCCGTTAAGGATCCACCTTCCTCCATTTGTAGAGAGTAAAACTTCTTCCTCAAGAACAACTTGTTCACCAGAGATTTGGCCTGATACACGGCCGCAAGCCTTTCCCACAAACTATTTGCAGTTTTCTCATCTAGAACATTTAGAAGGATTGCATCGGTTAAACAGAGTCTTATGAGACCCTTAGCTTTACGGTCTTTGATATCCCAATCAGCTTGAGCTATAGTTGCTAGTCTTGTAGCAATTGAAGTCACTTCCCATAGGTCACGATCTTCCAACATGTCTTCCATCTTGAGTTTCCACAACTCAAAATTAGTGCCATTAAATTTCTCCACCTCCATTCTTCCATATGATGAACTTGCCATCTCAATCTGCAAATAAGATCCAGAATGCTCTGTAAAAAACTCCCACTCAAACTTGAGATGAGCTCAAAAAACCCTACCCAACAACTAAGATCAAAATTTGATCAAGCTCTGATACCACTTGTAAGGAAACTCAGGTGCAGAAATAGCTTCCTACGCTAATCTCTATAGGAGAGTATTGTGCAAATTCTTATAAATCCTTACAATTTCAGATTCGTTAACTATTTTAACAAAGATATTGCAACCACATACCATAGATACAGAAAAAATAGAGAATGACACAATGATATACCCTAGGGAAAACCTTTCGGTAAAAAACCCCAGCACTCCAAAACCTGCACAATGTATTATCTTTAATACAAAGATTACAATACACTTGCAATGCAAGTTCTTTCAGGAAATGAGAGACAAAGCCAACAAGGCTTAAATTTTTGTTATATCTCTCTCATAGGAGCAGCATCATATATATAGACTCCTCTGGACCCAAAAATAGGCACAACCACCAAGACCCATGCACAAAGCCACATGTACACAGTTGTTACATGCAATCCCAAGAATAGGCATCCATCCCTAGAATAGACTATGACAGCTTGTCATAGAATCCACCAAAAATAACGGTCACAAGAGAAGTGTAAGAGAATCTGTCATACCAACCTATTTTTGGCATATTCTCTTACACACACCAACCACTTCTTCTTGGGTGCCCAAATAGGCCTAAGTCATAAGATGCTCTTACACCTGTCATAGCACATTCCTTAAATAGTTCTTACGCGTCATAGGAATCCGTCATGACCATTTCAGTCATGATCTCCTTACGCACAAGATGCTGACACATCAAGTGGAGTGACACATCAACATGCCAACTAGACATGTACACTCACACTTAATTACATTATTTGCAAAAAATACATTTACAAAATAAATAATAAGAATAGGAATTATCCAAGGTTGAGACACCTTATTCCTAACACTATCCGTATTATAACTATGTGTGTGAAAATTGTACCTGATCTGTAGACACAACACTTCAGTAAAACATTAGAGGTTAGCAAAAATTGAAATCGTGCAAAATTGAAAACTATGTAACCAAGTGATTTACTGCCTTCTAATAGGTGCGAGATTGATGTTCTCAGATTGTAATCGAGATCAGTGACCTAGACGACACCTAAATGAAGGATTTGAATGCAAAAGATGGATATGAAATTGAATGCAATTAATTTATATTTTTGATATTTTCTATGCAATAAGAATGATAAACTGATATGCTATGGATGCTAAATGATCTATCTAACAATGATATGCAATATGAATGCAAAAATAAGATTGATCTCACAAAGGTGTCAATTCGCAAGAGCTTTGATTCTTTAATTCCAATTCTCCAGCGTGATTGTGCAAAAATATGAGATGCTTGGATGCAAATTTTGAGAGATGATTGAGAGATTTGATGCAAATTCGAGAGATGATTGAGAGATGAATTATGAAGAGTTGAGCCTTAATTTATAGAAATCCAGGGCTTTGGAGGTGCATGGATAAAATCCATAAATCACTCAAATAACTCAGCTTGATTTTTGAGTTATCTGATAATAACAGATAATTAAGTCACAAAAACATGAAAAAGCTAAGCTTTAACTCAAAATAGAGTTTAGCTTTAATTGATAATTGATAGTTGTCTGCTTTTATGATTGTGCATGTTTTAATTATGAATTAATTTAATAATAAAGTGATTTATTTCCAACTTAACTACTTTTAAAAATAAAACAATTGATTTATGGGTTAATCAATTATTTAATCAAATTTTTATTAAAAACTATATTATTAAATAATGACAACTTGCTTTAATTAATTAAATAAAAAATTAATCAATTATTCATAGGATATTTGGATTTATTGTCAAAATTAAATAATACAATTAATAATAGATAGAATTAAATTTAATTACACAATTAAGTGGCCAGATATTAAATCTAATTAATTAAATATAAAAATATTCAATTAATCAAGCTTTAGGATAAATGTGATTTATTGCCAAATAATTATAAAATTAAAGATAATTATGATGATTAGGAATATTACTAGGAATATTCCCCGATGCAGAATTTAAGATAATCAATTATGATTCGATGATGTTTAGATGTGCCTTAGATTAGGACTTTGATGTCGATTTCATTCGAATTGAAGATGTAGGAGGTTAATGAACTTATAGCCCATTTTTGGGGTATTACATTTTGCCCCTCTTTGAATTATTGTGCGAAGCGCAGTGGTTCAAAGATAGTTTGTGTTTGATAGAGATATGAAATTGATTCAAAAGATAAACTAATTGAAAGATATTGAGATAGGAGTTGATTGATATTGAATTGATATGGAGATAATAGGTCCTGAATGACCAAAGATAATGTTCACTGTAGCAACAAATGAACCTATGATTGTGAAAAAGTGTCAAAATGCCTGATTCCAAACCTTAGGATTGCAAAGAAGTGAGTGACCCGTTCTAGACTCGATTGTCTTAGCAGAACTAGCAAGTATCCCATCCGAATCCTTTAGTTGCCAAAGAACCAAGAAAATAACACTATGATCTGATGGTTGCAAAAACTGATACAGTTTACAAGATTAGGAGAATACCAGATTGATATGGATCTTGATGAATCTGATATGCCCCAAGTGATGATAGATTTGCCTCGAGCGATGAGGACTTTTGATGAATCAGTAACTAGACGTGATTATTTGTCTTGATTACTGATGAAAGATATTGATAGATAAAAAAAGATATGATTTCAAATTTGATTACAGACTTTGAATGATGTGCAATACCATGCCCCCTTCAGGATTAAAATTGAAATCTGATAAGAAAAGTTAGCGTTGATAGTTTAGAAGCATGTTAATTGATTTGAGAAGTGTGGTGAAACACATTCAAGAACACATTCTGCATCGTTGGAAGGTCCCAAAAGACCAAGTTTGACTAGGTTTGACCATGAGTTGACCATGGTTGACCAAGTTGAAATTTTGATAGTTTGATGTAAGATAATCAGTTAAGTTGAATACTAGATTTCTATGATGATTGAAGGTTGATTATGCAAGCAATTAATAATATGAATGATCTCAGATTTGAATTTTGATCCCGAAAAAGGATTCTACTTGCTATTTCATTGGAGGAACCTTCGTGTGAGATTCAGCTCTTGTTAGACTTGAAGATGCGATTTGAAGAATCATTTAAGCATTGAAGTTCGTTTAATCATTGTGAGATCATGCAAACATGCAAAATGCAATGAGACATGCAAAATGAAATGCAACCTAAGACCTAGGACCTAGTCACTGATCATATGTCGATTTGTTATCATCATTGAACTTTTAGGTAACCATAAATCAATACAATGCCCACTAGCCATGAAACCATAGACATATGAATATCGATTTGTATGCACAAGAATCAATACAACACCCACTGGTTATACAACCATGGACATATGAATATTGATTTATTTTCGAAATGTTGGATCAGATATAAGCACCAAGGCACAAATGCCAGGATGACCTGAATATCATGTCCATTTTGATATAGCAATTTGTACAAGCATCAAAACATAAACATCGTGATGACCTGAGTATGCCTTGCATTACAAACATATCAAATAGCTAAGAGATTATTCTAAATCCAATGTAAATTACCCGTAGTGACCCTTTATCATTCACATCCTTAGGCAAGATCGCGTTTCACAGTAGGAGAAAGAACTTACTCAAAAAGATAATAGTTAGATCAAACTTCCTTGAATTTTTTGGGTATCAATGGTCGAGGTACGCATGGCCATCCAATTTGAGATAGAGGCTCTTACAGTCGGACACCATTTCAATCCAGAATTTTCAAAGTTATAAGATTTCACATACAAGCAGAAAACCAAGAAAAGATTATGCCCCCAGTCATCACTCTCTAAATCTTATAAAGGACATCATCGAAGAGCTCGAAGGGACACAATATGCAAAAATCTCAATGCGAATCAGTAAGCATACAAGGAGATAAAAAGCATGAAAAGCATAGATTGTTTTCAGTTTAGTTTTGATGTTTGATTGAGTTGTTGTAGATGCAAAATCCCTTCTGGAGACAAGACTGACTGACTGACTCACATGAAGCTTCAAAGGACTCTAACTAGATATGGTCCGTCTAAGATACATGGGGACCATAGGATATGACATTGATTGCCCCCAAGTGTTAAACATTGATAGGATACAGATGCTTGAGCTGGTTGGTGTACAGACTGACTTATTGAAAACTAGAAATGTTGAAACAAACCGGGAGATATGTACAAACTAAAGCAAGACTGAAAGCTGGGAAAGACCAAGATTGTGCTGATAGATGGAGCATTTTGAACAAGTGGCACCCATTTGTCGGGTTTTCACCATCTTGGTAGAGATTCTATTTTTGCTACCAAGGCGCCTGTTTCCAGGTTTTCACCAAGGCACTTTTTCTTTTTTTTTCATTTTTTTTTGTATTTTTTATTTTTTCAATTTTTTTGAATTTTTGATATTTTTTGATTTTTTTGTGAATCATCAAGGTGCCTATTGCTAGGTTTTCACCAAGATGTTCATTTTTTCAGGACTTTTTCTTATTTTTAAGATTTTTTTCAAGATATTTAACCATAGACTGAATGCCTTAGGCATAGAATTTCTTCAGATGGAGAACGTTGATTGGTTCTCGGAGTTGTTCTCCTTCAGTCGTTGAGAGTTGATAGGCACCAAAGCCAAAAGTAGCAGTGATAATAAAGGGACCTAGCCAATTGGGTTCGAACTTCCCCTTGCGTTCTTGATGGGATTGATTTTTTGGATTCTCTCTCAAGACTATATCACCAACCTAAAATTCTCTATGTCTGACTTTCTTGTTGTAGCCTCTAGACATTCTCTTCTGATATACTCTGAGATGATCATATGCTACTTGTCTATGCTCATCTAGTAGTTTAAGTTCTTGCGACCTAGACACTCTGTAGTCATCATCAGTTACTAGACCATGCATTCTGATTCTTAGTGATGAGATTTCAACCTTAATAGGCAGTACCACTTCATACCCATAAACTAAAGTGAAAGGTGTAGCCCCTATAGGCATTCTGATACTTGTTCTGATACTGATTCTGATACTAGTTCTGATACTTGCTCTGATACTTGTTCTGATACTGGTTCTGATACTGGTTCTGATATTTGTTCTGATACTGGTTTTGATAGTGGTTCTAATACTAGTTCTGATAGTGGTTCTAATACTGGTTCTGACACTTGGTTCTGATACTTGGTTTTGATACTGGTTCTGATACTCATTCTGATACTTATTCTGATACTTGGTATACTTGATAGCATCTTTTTTCATTGCAAACTCCCAAGCAAGATCATATCGTGCAGTCCCAATGTCTAGCAAGGTGGAGAACAAGAGGGATTGGCAAGCTGGTGGATGAGATGGAAGACAAAAGAATGAAGGAGAATGAAGGGAAGAAATCCTCAAAGGTAAACTCCTCAAGAATACCCAAGTTAGGGAAAAATTGTCATGTGAAGCACATTTGGACAAGCAATGAAAGGCCAGCATAGGATAAGTCATAAAAGTGTAATGCAAGAGCAGGAAAGGATGCAATCCAAAGGAGTAGACATGTCAAGAGGCTTCATAGCACTGTGTTTTACTCTTTCTTTCTTTTTTTATTAGATCAAGACCAAAGGGGAAAAGGATAGCGATAGGTGAAAATGAATGGAGGAAGATGGATATGAAGGCTAAACATGGAAGGAATGAAAGCAAGATCACCATAAGATAGCTCACAAAATAACCAAATATTCGTGTATAGATCAACATTGTCAAGATCAAAGAGAGAAGATGGAATGGATGAAATATGTAGAAGAACTACGCATGATGCCTGATTGCCAGGTTTTCATCATGGTACTTATCCAAGGTGCCACAAGGAAGTGGTTTTCACCATAGGATGAATTTATTTCTCTTTACTTTTGCTACCAAGGTGCCTATTTCTAGGTTTTCACCAAGGTACATTTTCAATATTTTTTTCATTTTTTTTTTATTTTTTTTTTGGGAAGAAGGCAAGCTTTTTAGATAGTGCTCCTTGAAATGATAAACCATGATATGCCAAGGATTCGAAATGATACGCTTGAAGATGCTGATAGGGAAAGGGAGATGGAAGAGAAAAATGGAGGATAAGGTTTTATGTAAAGCGAGTGAGGTTGGAAGATAGGAGGAATAGGCAAGTGAGGAAAAATGATAAAAGGTAGAAGGATAATGAATAGAAGGATTGTGAAAGGGTAGATGGAAAGGAAGGCAAGATCAACGTAAACACACACCTTGAAGGGTGGCGAGAGGGTGGAGGAAATGTGAATGAAGGAATACGTGAAGGAATATGGTGAATGGATAGCAAAGGTTGAGGTTTGGGCGCATGAAATAGAAGAATATTTTTTGGAAGGAGATGTAGTGGAAGCCTTTGGAAGCTTGAATGTCAATTTCACTTTTTGTTCAACACCAGACTCTTTCAAGAGAGACTTTGGAATCCATATAGTCGTAGGCTTTTTATTTCCTTTTGATGATCTAGAGAGAATATCTTCAATGATGGATTTTGGAACCCATACTTGTCTTGTAGTTTTTTTCTTAGATATCTCTTTTGACTTTATGCCTCCGTGTCGATTAGAGGAGACATGGTGATCTTCTTTTTTTGATGGATTCTTGCATTGCTTCTTTTTCTTGTATTGAATATTCAAGTTACTTCCAAAAGACTTGGGATTTGTGGAAGAGAGAGGATATGACTGGTTTAGATGGGTGGGTGGATGAAAAGGATTCAAGGGTATGCATCTATGTTGATCTTGAGGAAAGATGGGAGATGGAGGTATGTAAGGACCCAAGATGGATGGCAAATTAGGAGAGTTAGGAGAGGAAAGTGAAGGGACATAAGGACCCAAGATGGAAGGAAGGCGTGAAGATCTTTGTAGTGGTGGAAGAGGTCCAAGGATGGAAGTGGAAGACACAAAAGGATAATCAATAAGTTCATCAGCATCTATATGACAACCAAGGATATCAACATCTTTAGAGTGAGCATTAGAATTTTCAATAGAATCATGGACATCTTGAATATGAGCACCTTCTTTGATAGGATTGTTCAAAGCTTGCAAAGACTTAAGAAGAGTAGAAAGTGGAAGTGAACATGGAGTGGTAGAACAAGAAGATGAAAGACTTTGATCTTGACAAGGATCTTTGGATAGCACAAGTGCATAATTTATCTCTTGATTTTCAATAGGCTTAACATTGGAAGTAACAACACTATTTTTAACAACCTTAATGGAAGTATCATCTTTGGAAAATGCAAGTGTAGTAAGGTTATTTTGATTGCCAATAAGCTCAACAGTGTAAGTAGTAGCTTGATCTTGCTTAGGAGAAGACTTAAGACATGATGGAATGCATGAAAAAGGGTGTATAGGATCAAAAGAACCATGAAGCAGATAAGAGACATCGGGAAAAGGAGTGGATGACATGGAGGGTTCTTGATCTTGATCTTTCTTTATGTTCTTTTCTTTATCATTTTAGAGTCCTCTTGACATGGAGCCACTTCTAAGGACAAGGAAGCATGTTGGGATTGTATGGATGACTTTGGAAGAGATGGTGGAGGACTAGCTGAAGTAGGGATTATAGCATATGAAGGCTTGGGCTCTTTAGGTTTATCATTATTGAAAGTATTTGCAGCCAAGTGAAGGTTAGCTTGAGTTTCTTTAAGAGATAGCCCTGGAGGATAACTATAGGGAACTGCATGAAAAGTATTAGGACTTGTGTCGGATGAAGGTTCTGTGAAAGATTTGAAAGACTCAGAAGCTTTAGGAAATGTATGTGTATTGGAGGAAGTAGGGGATGGAAGGGAACCATCATTAGACAAAGGTCCAACATTAACATGATCTTGCTTAAGAGTGTAATCTTTATTTTCATCCTGAGAGTTCTTAGAGGGGAGATCCTTATAGTATTGACGTTTCAAGCTAGCATGATGTATTTTATAGTCCTTAGCAGTAGTAGATGGATCATCATCAAGGTATTGTCCACAAAAGCCATCAAAATCTCTTTCAAAATCAGAATCATATGGATCACCATCACGATCTATCCAATGTGACGGCCCATTTATAGTAAGCAGGAATGAACGATGAGGAGGACTCTTAGGAACAGAGGTGTCATAGGTATCATTACATTGTCTGTCATCATAGTCATCATAGTCTCCAAAGCTAGATGTGTCACTCTCCGTGGAAGAGGTATCATATTGCTCAATTTTTTTTCGGGGGCATGGTGACATGTACAAGTCTTTATCAAATGGAAAAGGGCGAAGGGCCTCCATGGAGAACTTTTTAGATTCCTTCTCTTTCTTAAGATTGTTAAGTTCAACTTGCATAGCATGCAGTTGTTTCCTCATAGCGGCGATCAAAATTTCTTCCTCATGTGTACTGATTCTTTGAGACATGTGTACTGATTCTCAATAACTACTGCTCTATTCCTGACACAATGATATTTTTGACAGATTCTGGAACTAGGCTGGAAACATTGGATATCTTGCAATTTGACAATTTCTGACAACTCTCTCAAATTTTCCCAAACAACACTCTGCAGATTTGTACGATAGTGGGTAGTCTATGAAACGATAGTTGCTAAACTTGTACGATAGTTGGGTAGCAATGAAACGACAGTTAACAAAACTAGTACGATAGTTGCTAACAAGGTTTTGACTTTCTTGAATTTGCTGGTTTGAAAACTCGTACGACACTGGGTTCTCAATCGTACGACAGATGGGCAATATTGAAACAACACTTGACAAAACTCATACGACTTTTGACTCCAGAAAGATTTTACGTCAATTTTTGCAAAATTTAAGGTCTTCAGTTTTTGGATTGTTTGCAAATTGTACTGTCCAGATTTTGAAGGTTATACCAGATTTGATCATTTTTAATAACCAAGTAGATAAACAAGCACGCAGAACAGCAAGCAAGTGATTCCAAGCACATCTAAAAACAATGAACAAGGGCAAAAGCAACCTTGTGCATGAACAATCAAGTGACTTATTCGTTCTAATCCTCAGAAGTGCTAATTGTGTATGTCCCAAAAATATTGTGCAATAATGCACATATACCTTATAAAATGAAAATTTGGCCTCGCTAGGGTTTTTAGTAATAGTTTGACTCTGCAACTTTTATGATTCAAAGGGGTGAACTCCAATCCTGATGCACCAGGGTTTTGACACAGTCTGAGAACTTAATCTTCAAGAGCTGCTAGGGAGATCTGACAACCCAACAATGAACCATACCTGTGGAGATTTCTTCCACAAGGACATTTGTATAGCGGCTGTCACTACCATAGCGAAAATGGCTATTACCGCTTGAGGTTCTGTCAACGCAGTTTACCCTGTGAAGGGATTGTCTGCTACGGTTAACCCTCTCTAAAGGTGACTCACAAATTTATACCACAAGGGGACTTGGCTCTAGATTCAAGGTTTTGACACCTCTTCACTTTTAACCCAAACAAAGCAAGCAAATTAATCCGACACGCTAAGACAAAATTTTGTTCCACCAAGGTTTGTGATATCAACTCCACGTGATCTATCAACCTCTCCAGGGAGAGAATGTATCAATCAATAAGAGAAGATGCACTAACCAATTTTAATTCACCAAAGCTCATGATATCAACCCCACGTGATCTATCAACCTCTCTGGAGAGAGAATGTGTCGATCAATAAGAGAAGACTCACTAACCAAGTTGAATGTGAAATGCACTAAGTATCCTCCCTACCTACAAAGATTCCATTGTCAAGGAAGGATTTCGCTAGGAATCCAATCTCTCAAGAATCATGAATAGTGTTCATAGGGCCTAATTACTATGTGAGCACAGATATATTCCTGAAAGCAAATCTACCAAAAGTACCCAAAAAGTAGAAAGAGGAACACTTAACGCTTAAAGCGAATATGAGATGAGTCCAAAAGGTGGAACACTTAACACCTCACACAAGCTAAAAATGAGTCCACAACTTAGAAAACAAGTGAGTTCCTAAAAGCACAAAAGGGTTGCCAAGTGGAACAATTAACGCTTCTGTCCTGTTGACCCCTCCCCTTTATGGCACTGAGATTGCAACCACGGGGCGGAAATGAGGGGCCGGCGGATTAGCGAATCCAATAACCCAAGATAGCAATCAAGATCAATCACAAGTATTCTAAGACTACTTAATGAATCCTTAAGGGATCACAACCTAGTATCAAATTATGCAAGTGTGTAGAAATAGATCAAAAGCATGAAAAGATGCACACAAGCTTGACACATAAGAGATTTATTTTAAGTCCAAATCGAAATGTTTTCAGAACAAGGAGAATACATCATGATCCTCGCAATGTGCTTAGTAGATTCTACCTAATTTTTAGCAATTTTTGTTGAGCTTTTCCATGCAAGCAAGTGACGAACTCTCCAACAAGCAAACAAGCAAACAAGATATGCAAAATATATTCAACTTATGAAAACCCTAAGGTTAGATTTAAAAATAAATTATTAGGAGAAATAATAACCAGAAATTAATCTAAATGACAACTCATATCATGCATTGAATCATATGAAAAATAAGTGCATACCCATCACAAAATTTTAATTTTTTTTGCACTACATTTGACCTAGTCAACAAGATCTAATTTTTTTTGATATGATTTTGGCCACAAAAATAGAAATTAAGAATAGAGACCCCTACTAAAAAATAGAGAGCTTTCCAAAAATGAAAAAATTTTAGAAAAATCTCTTCATTTGTGCCCTAGAGACCCGTTTTATCAAAATAGACCAATTTTTGCAAATTGACTATTTGAGCTATTAAATTGCATCCAAATTTAAAACACAAATAATAGACCCCTTGTATAATTTGAAGAGATTTCTGAAAATGTAAAAATTTTAGAAAAATATGCTGATTTGCGTCAGATATTAATTTTTTATGAAAAATTGAAAAAAAATTATTAAAAATTCAAAATAATTTTGAAAATTTTGATTTTTTTGTTGAAGCTTCCCTGATATGTCTCCAACCTGAAAAAAAAAATTTAGACCAAAAATCCAAGCCGTTTGGGAGATAAAATTAAATCTTTGAAACTTTAGGGTTTTAGCTCCAAGAATCAAAATCAGCATGCAAAGGTGGGTTGCCCCACGGTGGGCGCCAGAAATGTGTGTGTGAAAATTGTACCTGATTTGTAGACACAACACTTTAGTAAAACATTAGAGGTTAGCAAAAATTGAAATCGTGCAAAATTGAAAACTATGTAACCAAGCGATTTACTGCCTTCTAATAGGTGAGAGATTGATGTTCTCAGATTGTAATCGAGATCAATGACCTAGACGACACTTAAATGAATGATTTGAATGCAAAAGATGGATATGAAATTGAATGCAATTAATCTATATTTTTGATATTTTCTATGCAATAAGAATGATAAACTGATATGCTATGGATGCTAAATGATCTATCTAACAATGATATGCAATATGAATGCAAAAATAAGATTGATCTCACAAAGGTGTCGATTCGCAAGAGCTTTGATTCTTCAATTCTAATTCTCCAACGTGATTGTGCAAAAATATGAAATGCTTGGATGCAAATTTTGAGAGATGATTGAGAGATTTGATGCAAATTCGAGAGATGATTGAGAGATGAATTATGAAGAGTTGAGCCTTAATTTATAGAAATCCAGGGCTTTGGAGGTGCATGGATAAAATCCATAAATCACTCAAATAACTCAGCTTGATTTTTGAGTTATCTGATAATAACAGATAATTAAGTCACAAAAACATGCAAAAGCTAAGCTTTAACTCAAAATAGAGTTTAGCTTTAATTGATAATTGATAGTTGTCTGCTTTTATGATTGTGCATGTTTTAATTATAAATTAATTTAATAATAAAGTGATTTATTTCCAACTTAATTGCTTTTAAAAATAAAACAATTGATTTATGGGTTAATCAATTATTTAATCAAATTTTTATTAAAAACTATATTATTAAATAATGACAACTTGCTTTAATTAATTAAATAAAAATTTAATCAATTATTCATAGGATATTTGGATTTATTGTCAAAATTAAATAATACAATTAATAATAGATAGAATTAAATTTAATTACACAATTAAGTGGCCAGATATTAAATCTAATTAATTAAATATAAAAATATTCAATTAATCAAGCTTTAGGATAAATGTGATTTATTGCCAAATAATTATAAAATTAAAGATAATTATGATGATTAGGAATATTACTAGGAATATTCCCCGATGCAGAATTTAAGATAATCAATTATGATTCGATGATGTTTAGATGTGCCTTAGATTAGGACTTTGATGTCGATTTCATTCGAATTGAAGATGTAGGAGGTTAATGAACTTATAGCCCATTTTTGGGGTATTACAATAACTGGATGTATATTATTACTGTATATGTATATATGGGTACACACATATATACCTATGCATATATAAATATTATAAAATATGTGTTTTGTTTGTAATTATAATTGTATCTTTAATGTTTAAATGATGATTATTAAATAAAAATAATAATAAAGTAAAATAAGGCTCTTTTTGGTAAAACTAGCTACCTAGGAGATTTGAACCCGGGAACTCCTAGAAGCTAGGATAGTTTGTTTCCAAATGGGCTATGTGAGTTATTTGGGTATTCTTATGCGTATTTTCTAGTTATTGTCTTCTTTTGAAGGAAAAGTTAATTAAAAATAAAAGCTTTTAAACTTTCTTACGGGATTGATTAATTAAATGCAACCAACTATAGTAGTTGGAGTAGTTGCTTCCCGTAAAGAAACTCCTCCAACCACATATAGTTTTGATAACTCATTGGTGTGGGAGGAGTTTGAGAAGGAGAGAAAGATTGGAGGAAATTTGGGGAGAATTCTGGAAGTAAATAAATTTTGGGGTTTTTTTGTAATTACATTTTTTTGATAGCTCTGGTTGTGAAGAGCTGGTGGAAATGTTCTCAGAAGGATTGAGGATGATTTTTCTCTAAGGGAAGATCATCTGGGATGGCTATCATCACTCTAGCTTGGAAGGTTGTTGTGATTGAACTTTGGAAGGGATTCTCAACAGGACTCCAGGTAGGATCTGGAACCAAGAAGAATCACCTTCTTTCCTATGTGTATTTATGGGTGTGTGTGTATTCTAGAAATTAATAGTGTGTTCTTTTGATTTGTCAACATTCTCTTGTTATATATGTTTATGAATTAAATATTATTGAAAACACATACTGTGTGCATGAAGTTTAATGGCATACTTTATTAGTTTCCTTTGTCAAAACTCTTTTGGGAAGTCTATGATTGATTATATGATTGTAATTTGGCATATTTATCTATGTATATGTGTTTGTGTTCTTAAATATTTATATTCTTTATATGATCTACAAAGTTTCTTTTGTGAAATGATTTGTAATTAGGATGATAATGAAAAAAAAATGTTAATTGGAAATGGACAAAGTGTTCTGGTTTTTTTTCCTATACTCGTACTCTATTGTGTATAACTTTTGAACTTGACATTATTATGAAAATATCTCTAGTGTGAATGTGTGAAATTAGGTTTTAGCAAACATATGTGAAAATTAGGAAAATCCAACAGAGAAAAAAAAAGTTATTCTTACTGCACCGAGACTGTATTTTTATGACAGTCATACATATGTTTCTAGAAATAGTCATGCATATATCTCTGAGACAATATCTAAACTCACACAAATAAAGGTTCCCTTGTGATTCAAACCACTAGGACACATTTACAACTCAATTTTACTCTTATGTTGATCAATATCCCTCTTGCAACCAACCCACAAGAGTAGATTCACTAACACTTAAATATGTAATATCTTGCCACCATTCTAAGACAAGATTACTTTGTCTTCTCCCTTGATTCATTGGTCCCTACAAGTTCATTATTTTATAGTACATTATTTTTCCCATCAATATTTATTTGTTTATAATTATATTACTTTTATGTTCTATTTGGACCTATTCTAGAAACTTTGGAGTCATGGATTTCAATGTTGGGTACATTTTTGGCTTGGGGTTTGGTCTATATCTTCCAACCTTGATCCTAGTCTCTATCTTCATCTTTGTACCTCTCTGAATGTTCATTTTATTACTTTAATTTTATCATAATGTTTTACTTAAGGTTTCTTGAGTATGTGACATCCTTTTACTACTCTTATGTTGTGTATGGTTAAGGTTAGGGCTCTTCCTGGTGGTCTGAGTACATAGGAGAGTTTCCTAAACTTCTGAAACAAAGCATTTTAAGTATTGCATTTCTTTTTTCATGTTTTGGGTAGGGGACTAGGAACCCTAGGTGAGTGGATCACCATAGGTTTTGGAACCCAAAATGGTTTCCAAATGATCCTATGGGTGAGTTTTTAATCAAGTGATAACCTAAAAAAAATTAACTTGGGAAGGGGGGGATTCAAAAGATAATGAAAGAAAATTTAATAATGCTGCATAGATCTATTGGTGTACCGGGACCAAGGGTAACTGCCAGGGTAGGATCCCTATTCATAAAGGGGGGACCATGGTTACATGGTTGCCAGGGAGGATCCCAATACATAGGTTGTGTGATGACACTCACTTAGGTGGTATCCTAGAACCTTGACCTTGGTGTTGTAGTATGGTGATGTTTTGTATGCTTTACTTTTTCTCTTTTGAGTTTTATTTCCTTGGTTTCTTGGGCTTTACATTTCCTTAAGGTATTGATAGTACCTTGGTTCTATCTCCTAGCACAGGGGGTGTAAATTTACCAGTTTCACATGGTTGGGTGGAAAATCTCTATCGAGGTATTGTTCATGGATCATGTCTTGATTTGGACTTAGATGTATTCAGTGGTGAAGATTTTCCCTGTTGTATCACGCATCTCTATCTTTTGTATTCAAAATGTTAAGATGTATTGTAAGCCTTTGGGTAACTTGATGTAATTATCTCTCTGTATGCCTTCGAGACATGTAAAGTAATTGTAATTGTAATTGAAATTAATGTTTACCAAAATGCATGCTTACTTATGTCTTGCACAAAGTAATAGTTCTATGCAAACCTTTGTAATACAAAGTACTGATGGATGTAAACTTCTAAAGGGAAACTTGATTTAATATGTGGTTTGGTAAAAAGTTAAGTTAAGGGTAGAAGGGTATCTCCAAGTGAAAATAATAAGGGAAAGAACATGTAGTATTATTGAAAATAGTATGAAGATGTAACTTCATTCCCAATGCTCTTAAATGTAATTTCCTATGTGTATGATGAAGAGGATTAATAAAACTAGGTTTAAATCTCAATCCTTAACTAGATGCACACAATGTCGTAGATGATAATTTTATGGTAGTTATACTGGGTTCATAAATGACTCATTAGATGGTTTAAGATTGTAAGTAATTAAGGTTAAATTCTTTACCCTATCTCTACTTGAAGCATTGAAATGCAAAATGGAAATAAAGGGTTTTAAATGAAAAACTTATTTATGTGCAAATGAGTTATGTGTAGATAATGTTAAGGGGAAAACAAATGAAAGAGGAAAGGATAAATGTATTTATTGTATGAGATAAGTGATGTGTTTCTATTTAATTTCTAAAAGTTAATGTTATGTAAATTAGGTAAAAGGGAAATGAATTCAATTAGTTCACTAACGAAATGCAATTGGTTTTGATATTGGTGAAAGAATCAATAAGGGACCTTTAAGGAAATGTTTATTTGTAGATGTAATCATGAGATGTCAGTAATTTTTAAAAAAATTAGTTTCTTTTCTTTAACTTTTGAGCTATTCCTTATGGGTTCCCTGGCGGGGCGTTACATTTGGTATCAAAGCCTTAGGTTGCTATGCTAGGAGCTCTAGGGTCTATTTGTGTTTAACTTAGTCTCATCTTCTCATTAATTAAGAGTCAAATAGATGCCTATACGTATGTTGTATCAATATTCCAAGATGCCTCCTAGCACTGTGGAGGATCCAAGGAGAGAGCTCAAGATTCTCCCTCATCATCTCAAAAAGAAAGTTGGCATGGGGAATATGTGGGAGAACAAAATCTGAGTAATGACTCTGTGGGGTTTCAAATGAGACAACTGTGATAAATGATTTTCCTAAGGCTAGAACCCATCAGAAGCAAATTAAACCTTAGGAAGCAAAGCATTTTTACCTTTATGATAGGGGTAGAAATATAAGCCGTAGGTTGTCTCATTGAGAACCCTCTATTCGTAATACTTGAATACATTGTGTTTCTTCTTTTGATGTTTTCCTTATATCAAAATTGATTACTAGACATAAAAGGGTATTTTTTCTATAATCCCACTATATTATTTTTCAAGAGTACATCCTTCTTAAAGAGATGATTGTCTGAATAGATTACTTATGTTTTGTATTGTAAGATTTATGCGGTTCAAATAGATGTATTTAGAAAATGGTATCGAATTCCTAATACTTGAGTGTCATATTCTCATTGTAATTCTAGAAAATATCAAAGAATTGTAAGGAAAGTCATTGATCTTATCTCCTGATCTGAGGATGTTACCATAAATGGTTGCCAAAATAGTTTCCAAGTGATTTGAAAAGTTATATAGTCTACTTTCCTATAAATGCTAGTTAACTTCATGATTTGTTATGTCTGAATATTTAAGCTCTGTTAATGTGAAATTACAAGCTAGATTTGAAGCATTTTTTTACTTATAACAAGAAGTAAGACATGATTATGTGGATGTTCATAGGACTAAAAGGATTGTAGTATTACATGGTTATAAAATATGTTTTGTAGGTTCATATAAGAGTTTGAAAATATTTTAGTCCTTCCTCAAGAACTTAGGAATTTGTGAATTTATATCATCTTTGAAAATATAAAACCATGTTGAAATTAGGCAACTTTTGATATTTCATAAATATGGTAAGATTAAGAAATATCTTCCTTTCATATACCTTCTTAAATCAAGAAATTGAAAAGAAAATAACAAATCTATTGTTGATAATCAAATGTTTCTCTCCATTCTTTTTCTCAAGAAATGTGTTTAAAGGATTAAATTTCGTTATGTGTCATTGAGAGGAATACTTGGTTAGAGGAAACCTTTGGGTAAAGGACCTATGTCCCCAAGGTGTAGTAATAAATAGGACTGTAATACACAATTTGGTGAAAGGAGAAGTGTTTTATTTATATGGTATCAATTTTGAATTATATGTGATTCATGTTAGTGGTGTAAGTAAACTAATTTAAATCACCAATTATAAGGGAAGGGTATGATGCTAAATAGATGAATTATTGTATAAGTATAAAAGAAAGGAAAATGGACTATTTGTCTTATAGAATTAAAGCAATATTTTCCTTAAGATGAATCTTGGTAAGTGTACCTTTTAGCTAGATGCCTAGTAAGGGAATTAGGATCTTAGATGAGTATTGTAGTAATTAGATATTTCATTGACATTCTGTGTGTAAAATGTGAGTTGAAACTACCAACATTACTAGTATAAAGGTATGATGAGTCATTAGGAAATGAATAGCTATATGTTTATTGGAGTAAATTTAAGTTCAACTTTAGATCTTCGTAAAAAGGAGATATTAGAAGAATATGTATACTTAGGTGATGCTATATGATCCATATTAATGATGCGTATAATGATAATAATACATGTGGTTACTCCTCAAATGTGATCCTATTGAGATAATTATGAAATTTATGTGCAAAAGGCTAGTGGGTTGAAGTGTTGATGAAATATTTGATGAAAGGGTAGTCGTAGGATTCATCTCTCTCTCTCTCTCTCTCTCTCTCTCTCTCTCTATATATATATATATATATATATATATATATATATATATATATATATATATATATATATATATAAAAGAATCTATTACTCTTTTTGAAAAATAAATTCAAACAAACTTATTAATGTTAAAAATAGATATACTCATAAGAAACTATGTGACTTATTATGACTTCAAGGGTTATGAAAGTAGCTATGTAGCTAGTTAATAAAATTTCAGATGGAACTCTAACTTAAAGATTTATGGTCATTTTTTTTAGAATTTTCTCTAAGAGTATGGATACTATTGATGAATAGAATACTAATAATTATAACGATAGGATTATAAGAGATGTTTTATATTACATTCTTAAGGAGGGTGTATATTAAGTCTTGCATATGCTGGATATTCTACATAATAGACCTTTTTAGGATAAAAAGTAACTTTGTTTCATAAAAGAGATCTATTTTTTTGTCTCATCTGAACGGTTACCCACAAAACTATGTGTTGATGTATGTGGCCAAATTTGAATATTTGAACGGTTTTAGTTTTAAAATGTTTACAAAGGTAGATGTGTAATAGTAGTATTTGAGAAGAAATAACCCCCATATCAATTTTGTATTTAGTTTAGAGCATTAATTTTGGACTTAAATTCTTAATTGCATGTCACATTTGGGAATCTTAAAATATGTTTTGTTTCAATAATTCCTAACTCTTGAGGTGTAAATTTTACCTAATATATCAATGTTAGACCCATAGAAATATTTGCAATATTGTTATGAATGATGAATAGCTTATTAACCACGGACTTGCATGAGTAAGTCAAATCTTAGGGAGGGATGATGTAATGCCCCTCCAACCCTAACAGGTCCTGGATATTCTCACTGGAAGTTAGGAAGTGTTATATGTGACTGTATGGATATTTTTATAAGAGAATGACCCTTCTTGAGGTGTTTTCTTAACCCAATTCCTATACAACCACTATAACTTCACATTCTATTTGGGAAATGATAAATATTGTATAAGTATGTCCCTTTTTATCTTCTTATGTGTTCAAGACATTTTAGGACCTTGATGTGATGGCATCACCTGATAGATCTATATATTCCTTTGTGAGATGCTCACCATCAATATTTATGATTATCTTAGGTTGATTGATTATAATCACTTAAGGGTTAGATGTGTTACCCACTCTAAGGATGCTACTTGTTATACTTGAGACTAGACATGCTTTGAGTAGTAAGGATTATTTGATTTTTTTATTTTGTTTAGACGATGAGACATTATGAGTACATGTTTGATGATAAATCCGGTTTATGAAAGTTAGTAAATGATTTACATTTACATGATTATATTATGATTTATTCTTGTTAAACAATATGGAGTAATGATTATTATAGAGCTAACCATACTAATCCATTTATACTTTGTTGATTTCATTATCTGATGTGAGTGTAGGATGAGGAGAGGTAGTCGTAGTTACTCCTACAGGAGGTCCACACAATGTTGCACTCTCCCTCCTTATTTCCCACTGTTTGTGCATATGTGTGTGTGTGTGTGTGTGTGTGTGTATATATATATATATATATATATATATATATATATATATATATATATATATATATATATATATATATATATATATATATATATATATATACACACACACACACACACACACACACACACATGTTGGTGTACTTGGCTGGTGTTGCAGGATGTAGGTACCAGGCATCAACTCCACCTAGCTACATAGGTTTGATTGTGCCTTCAAAATCCTCGAACTGTTGTTGTGTGGAGATTTTACCAAGCTACTCTCAAGGAATTCTGTTGACTTAGGTTTTTGTTTAGGAGGTCGCCTTAGTTGGGGGATTTACCAGTGTTATGATTTTGTTGACTTTGGAGATTTATATTTTAGTATATGTTTTCTTTAGTTCTTTTTGTACATGAAAACATTATACTTCTCTATCTTTTAAATATATATATATATATATATATATATATATATATATATATATATATATATATATATATATATATATATATATATATATATATATATATATATATATATATATATATATATATATATATATATATATATATATATATATATATATATATATATATATATATATATATATATATATATATATATATATATATATATATGCTTCTATATGTATTATAACTGGATGTATATTATATATGTATATGTATATATGGGTGCACACATATATACCTATGCATATATAAATATTATAAACTATATGTTTTTCTTATGTTTATAATTGTATCTTTAATGTTTAAATTATGATTATTAAATAAAAATAATAATAAAGTAAAATAAGGCTCTTTTTGGTAAAACTAGCTACCTAGGAGATTTAAACCCGAGACCTGCTAGAAGTTAGGCTAGTTTGTTTCCAATTGGTCTATGTGAGTTATTTGGGTATTCTTATGCTTCTTTTCTAGTTATGGTCTTATTTTGAAGGAAAAGTTAATTAAAAATAAAAACTTTTAAAGTTTCTTACGGGATTGATTAATTAAATGCAACCAACTATAGTAGTTGGAGTATTTGCATCCTGTAAAGAAACTCCTCCAACCACATATAGTTTTGATAAATTATTGGTGTGGGAGGAGTTTGAGAAGGAGAGAAAGATTGGAGGAAATTTGGGGAGAATTCTAGAAGTAAATAAATTTTGGGGTTTTGTCATCGTTGCATTTTTTTGATAGCTCTGGTTGTGAAGGATTGGTGGAAATGTTCTCAGAAGGATTGATGAAGATTTTTCTATGAGGGAAGATCATCTAGGATGGCTATCATCACTCTAGCTTGGAAGGTTGTTGTGATTGAACTTTGGAAGGGATTCTCCGCAGGACTCTGGGTAGGATATGGAACCAGGAAGAATCACCTTCTTTCCTATGTGTATTTATGGGTGTGTGTGTGTATTATAGAAATTAATGGTATGTTCTTGTGATTTTTCAACATTCTCTTGTTATATATGTTTATGAATTAAATATTGTTAAAAACACATACTGTGCACAGGAAGTTTTATGGAATACTTTATTAGTTTCCTTTGTCAAAACTCTTCCTGGAAGTCTATGATTGATTATATGATTGTAATTTGGCATATTTATCTATGTATATGTGTGTGTTCTTAAATATTTATATTTTTCATATGATATACAAAGTTTCTATTGTGAAATGATTTGTAATTAGGATGAGGGACACATTTATAACTCAATTTTACTCCTCTCTTGGTCAATATCCCTCTCACAACCAACCCACAAGAGCAGATTCATGAACACTTAAATTTGTAATATCTTTCCACCATTCTAAGACAAGATTACTTTGTCTTCTCCCTTGATTCATTGGTCCCTGTAGGTTCATTAGTTTATAGTACATTCTTTTTGCCATCAATATTTATTAGTTTATAATTTATATTAATTTTATGTTCTATTTGGACCTATTCTGGAAACTTTGGAGTCATGGATTTTAGTGTTGGGTACCTGTTTGGCTTGGGGTTTGGTCTGTATCTTCCAACCTTGATCTTGGTCTTTGTTTGCATCTTTGTACCTCTCTGAATAATCATTTTATTTCTTTAATTTGATCATAATGTTTTACTTAATGTGTATTGAGGATGTGACATCCTTGTACTATTGTTATGTTGTTTATTGACGTTAAGGTTAAGGCTCATCCTAGTGGTCTAAGTACACAAGAGATTTTCCTAAACCTCTGAAATAAAGCATTTGAAGTATTGCATTTATTTTTTCATGTTTTGGGTAGCAGACTAGGAACCCTAGGTGAGTGGCTCACCCTAGGTGTTGGAACCCAAAGTGGTTGCCAAATGATCCTATGGGTGAGTTTGTAATCAAATGATAACCTTAAAAAAATTAACTTGGGAAGGGGGGATTCAAAAGATAATGAAAGAAAATTTAATAATGCCACACAGATCTACTGCCAGGGTAGGATCCCTATTCATAAAAGTGGGGACCGGGGTTACATGGTTTCTAGGGAGGATCCCAGTACATAGGTTGTGTGATGATACTCACTTAGGTGGTATCCTAGAACCTTGACCTCAATGTTGTAGTATGGTGATGTTTTGTATGCTTTTCTTTTTCTCTTTTGAGTTTTGTTTCCCTAGTTTATTGGGCTTTAGAATTCCTTAAGGTCTTGAGAGTACCTTGGCTCTATCTCCTAGCACAGGGGATGGAACTTTATCAGTTTCACATGGTTGTGTGGAAAATCTCTTTCGAGGTATTGTTCATGGTTCGTGTCTTAATTTGGACTCAAATGTATTCAGTGGTGAAGATTTTCCCTGTTGTATCACGCATCTCTATATTTTGTATTCAAAATGTTAAGATGTATTGTAAGTCTTTGTGTAACCTTATGTAATTATCTCTATGTATACCTTTGGGCCATGTGAAGTAATTGTAATTGTAATTGAAATTAATGTTTACCAAAATGCATGTTTACTTATGTCTTTCACAAAGTAATGGTTCTATGCAAACCTTTGTAATACAAAGTACTGGTGGATGTAAACTTCTAAAGGGAAACTTGATTTAATATGTGGTTTGGTGAAAAATTATGTTAAGGGTAGAAGGGTATCTCGAGGTGAAAATAATAAGGGAAAGAACATGTAGTATTACTTAAAATAGTATGAATATGTAACTTCATTCCGAATGCTCTTAAATGTAATTTCCTATGTGTATGATGAAGAAGATTAATAAAACTGGGTTTAAATCTCAATCCTTAACTAGTTGCATACAATATCGTAGATGATAAGTTTGTGGTAGTTAGACTAGGGACATAAATTACTCATTAGATGGTTTAAGATTTTAAGTAATTAAAGTTAAATAATTTACCCCATCTCTACTCGAAGCATTGAAATGCAAAATGGAAATTAAGGGTTTTAAATGGAAAAACTTATTTATGTGCAAATGAGTTATGTGTAGATAAGGTTAAGGGGAAAACAAATGAAAGAGGAAAGGGTAAATTTATTTAGTGTATGAGATAAGTAATGTGTTTCTATTTCATTTCTAAAAGTGAATGTTATGTAAATTAGGTAAAAAGGAAATGAATTCAATTAGTTCATTAACAGAATGCAATTGGTTTTGATATTGGTGAAATAATCAATAAGGGAACCTTTAAGGAAATTTTTATTTGTAGATGTAAGCATGAGATGTTAGTAATGTTAAGAAAAAAATTAGTTTCTTTTCTTTAACTTTTTACCTATTCCTTATGGGTTCCCTGGCGGGGCGTTACACAAATCCTAGTTGATCCATTCTTTACAACCAATCATGTCTATAATTTATCAGTCTTAGTTGACCCAATATCATCATATGCCCCATCCCCAAGAAAACATTCTCCAATGAGTACTACTCAAAGTATATTCCTACCATACCCAAGAATTAAATACTTTCAAGAAACCACCATGCATACCTAGACTCATACCCCGTGTCAAGAGGATAATCTAAAGTATGAAGAAACAATTCCTAAATTTGTTCAAGATCAAGATACCAAGAATGTCCAATTAGTTGACCAAGATCCCATATTCCAATAATCTCATTATCATCCCCTTATCCATTTGTCTCCTATCTAATATGATCTCCTTTCATCCCAAGAGAAAATCATTCCTACAAGTCCCATTCATAATCCACCTCTTAATAAAGACCATGGTCCCTTATACTCCACCCAATGATCCTCTTCCACGTCAATATCAAAGTAATCCTCCATGTCCACTACAACATTTGTCAACCCTCCATCTCCATGTCATAATCCTCCCTCTCCACCACAAGATCCCATCAACCCTCCATCTCCATGTCATAATCACCCATGTCCACCTTAAAATCCTATCTACCCTCCATCTCCCTATCATAATCTTTTGTATCTACCTCAAGATCCCATCACCCCTATCAAATTTAATAATGATCCTATTACATATCAACTTGTCTCATCCACTTTCATTCAGCCAGGTCTACTTCATAGTCCTACTATTACATATATTCCTCCTCGACCTCAAAATAGACTCGCATCATGTTTCAAAAATAATCGGTATCCAATTGTGAAGTAGATTTTTACATTATAAAGGAAAGGGGTTAGGCCTCAATGAACAAGGTATATTAGAACCCCTTGATATCAAATAAAATCCATACTATTAGGGCCTCTTCTACATAGCTCACTCTCAAGATGTTGATTTCCTTTCTGCATCTGACATTACTCCATATAAACCCAATCATATATCTTCCCCTTAATCCCTTTCATCCATCTTAGGTCTATATATTCCTCCATCCACTAGTTCACAATCCGCTTACCCTTTCCCACATGCAAGTTAGAAAAGGAACACATCTTTGAGAGCCATGCACCTATCCAAAAGGCTTCCATAAAATTCATATCTACCCAAGAATACCACTCCACTTCCAAGCAATTTGGATGCTAAGCATAAATTCCATAAGCCAATCAATCCACATGTAATCAAGGATTAACATGTCTTGTCTAATAGACATGTAAAAACAAAGCAAAATATGATCCAAAACAAAAAATACATGTCCTAAAGGCCACAATAGCCAATCAAGGAAAAATAAAAGTCAAAGCTATATGGGTTCCTAAATCCCTTGTGTAAGTAATGCATTACAAGGACCCACAAAAGAATGAAAACTTAAAAACCATGTAGATTCCCAAGCAACTCCTTGAAGCACAATATTCCAAAGAAAAATCAAAATTGGCATCCAAGTAATGCAGTCAAGGTGGGTGGATCCAATTAAGGACTGACCGACCTTGTAGCCAAACCAATATGCAGCAAAAATACATAGTAACAACAACATATCTATAATGAAATAGAAATCCATATTCATGAAAGCACCGATTACATGCAATGTGCTGGGCTATAAGGCCTTCCTGATTATGGCTAATTACAATTCAAGTAACAATCTACAAGATCCAAATCTTTTCCCCAACATTAGCATCCAGCTAGTCCAGGTGTGCAATAGGTAGCACGCTGGTAGGCACCTAGGAAAGATCTAAACTTGTACTCAAACTTCCAAGAAATCTTCCTGCTCCTAAGCTCGCAGGCTACTAACCTTTCTTCACCAATCTCTCATCTCCCTAAACAACTACCTAAGCATTCTATAAATATTGATTCCCAGCCACAAGTCAACTAATGAAACAATAAATCTCTATAAACAAATATTAAATACTAAAACATCAGTCGGCTCTCACATAGCCTTACAAAATAAATAAACTCCCAAAGATGGCCCCAAACGGTCATCAAATCTACATAAAAGAATGTAACACACCAGATCTAGGTCCCCACACATCCAATGGTTAATCCATAACTCAAGGAGTGTGACCCAAATTAAATGCACCAGTCAGCCAAGCCGATCTATCCAAAACAATCCAATCGGTAAGCAAGAACACCAAGCAACAGAAGAAATAACTGAGCACCAGTCGATCGACCACACCAAGCATGACCAAGCAACACAATTATCACCAAGCGCTAGAAAACTGATGCCTTCAATTACCAAGCATTCTTTAGAGACCAAGCACCCTGGTAACCATATAAACAGAGCAACCAGTCTCCCAAATCAAGCAAGAACTCTCCAAACCAAGACCAAAACTAACAATCTACCTTCAAAGACAAACATATTTTTGGTTGATACAGCATTTCCAAGAATCCTAGGATGCTCCTGCATCAGACACCCCATGTAAGAAATATTTTCTCATAAGAAAATTAGGAATGTCTCATGGGAATCAGAATAGGTATGCCAAATCTATTCTTCACCCATATCTCTTCTTGTCCTTCATCCCAAGTTGTCTTCACTTCATTCACTGTTTCATGCAGAAAGTCTTTTTGTCTTCCACTCTGTTTATCCCTTCGGTTGGCAATAGATAGCAACCGACTTTGACCACTACCGACCACCTCAGTGCCTCAGTAAGGTTCATCCCCTCCAGACTCCTTAACCAACTCAATATCATCTACATCTCTCTATGTCATAAATGTCACCATCTGTTGAACCATCTCTACCAGCAAAACCATCTATTTCTTAATCTTAACAAACTCTTTAGATATCTCTTTCTCCTTCTCATTCAAACTAGATTTGATAGGAATAGGTTCATCAACCCTCTACTCCTGAGGTTTGTCATAAGGATGATACCTGATAACTCCACATCCTTTAACCCCTATCTTCTGTAAAGGTATCAGCTTATGTTGATCTCCTTCATTCCTAACCACACATGTATTAGCATGACCATCAAACAAAACATTTCTATCAAACTGGCAGGGTCTATCGAGCAATAGATGACAAGCATCCATAGGCAATACATCACACAATATCTCATCATGGTAAGATCCAATCTAAAAATTAACCAAGCATTGTTCTTCAACTCTATCCTTAGAAACATCTTGTATCCAACTAATCTGATAAGGATTAGGATGCTTCCTTCTTTCCAAATTCAATTTACTAACCATTTCATCTGAAACAAAGTTTTCAGAACTCCCACCATCAACTATGACATTACAAACCTTATTCATGCACTTACATCTGGTTCTGAACAAATTCCTTCTTTGCACCGATTCAGGAATACATGCAGCCAATCTTCTAGTGACAAGACATTCACCTTTTTTAGGAACATTCTTAATGTCTTCTTCAGCAGCCAATGCAACCCTTTTTGTAGGACACTGCCAACTTCTATGACCATCTTCTCCACAATTATAACAAGTTCCAGTGAGCTCATTCTTCCACTTTCCCCTCTGTCCAGCATTCTTAGTAACTTGACCATTGCTAGATCCAACATCAGGCTTAGGATTCTCTATCACATTACTCTCAGCAATTGTCTCACCACTTTTACCACCTTGGTTCCTATTGTTCTATTTTCCTTCATACTTCCTATTCAAATTCTCTTCAATCTTCAATGTAATTTGATAAGCATCACCGATTGTTTTCATCTACACAGTAAGTAACTCTTCCTGAATACTAGGTCTCAAACCATAGACATACCTAGCAACCTTCCCTTTATCAGCTTCAGAATGACCAGTCCTAATCAAGATTCTATAAAACTCCTCGGTATATTCCTGTACCAATTTTTTAGTCTGCTTCAAAGCTTGCATATTCTTAAACATGTCCAATTCATAATCCACCAGAATGAATTGCTTCTTCAACTTGTCAACCATTCGGTTCCACTTAGTGATCTTTCTTTTCCTCTTCTACCTCTTTCCAACTGAACTTCTCTCCACCAAATATTTGCATGACCCTTTAACTTAGTCTTTGCAAATCTAACCCTATCAGGATCTTCTATTTCTTCATACTCAAATTATTCATCAATCTCATTGATCTAATCAATCAATTCTTCTGGCCTAAGGCTTCCAGCAAATGCAAAAACTTCAATCTTAGGTCTCTTCCCAATCTTAGACATAACTTTTAGAATTTGATTCTCCTTTGAATCTCTATCTTCTTCAATAGATTCTTCAAAATGATCTTCCTCAAATTCATCATCACTATCATCCTTCAAGGTAGGCTTCTTCTTTCTAAATTCCTCTTGTAGGTCTTGCACTTGTTTTTGCAAAGCCCTAAAATCATCAAGGTAGAATTCTCCAATAGCTTCTTCTTCCTTAGGGATCTCATTATTTCTCCTCGAAGGCATCTTCAAATCAAGATCTAGATATACAAGATCCACTCGACTCCAATAGGAACAAACTTTACTCAAATGGGAACAAACTTATCTCTGATACCACCTAATGCAGTCAAGGTGGATGGATCCAATTAAGGACTGACCGACCTTGCAGCCAAACCAATATGCAGTGGAAATACATAGTAACAACAACATATCTGTAATGAAACAGAAATCTATATTCATGAAAACACTTATTACATGCAATGTGCTAGGCTGTAAGGCCTTCCCGGTTATGGTCAATTACAATGCAAGTAATAATCTACAAGATCTCATAGGATCCAAATCTTTTCCCCAACATTAGCATCCAGCTAGTCCAGGTCTGCAACAGGCAACATGCTAGTAGGCACCCAAGAAATATCTAAACTTGTACTCAAACTACCAAGCAATCTTCCTGCTCCTAAGCTCGCAGGCTACTAACCTTTCTTCACCAATCTCTCATCTCCCTAAACAACTACCTAAGCATCCTATAAATACTGATTCCTAGCCACAAGTCAGCTAATGAAACAATAAATCTCTATAAACAAATATTAAATACTAAAACATCAGTCAGCTCTCACATAGCCTTACAAAATAAATAAACTCTCAAAGATGGCCCCAAACAGTCATCAGATCCGCATAGAAGAATGAAAGATGCCAGATCTAGGTCCCCACACGTCCAATGGTCAATCCATAACTCGAGGAGCGTGACCCAAATTAAATGCACTAGTCAGCCAAGCTGATTTATCCAAAATAATCTAGTCGGTAAGCATGAACACCGAGCAACAGAATAAATAACCGAGCACCAGTTGATCGACCATGACAAGCATGACCAAGAAATGCAATTATCACCGAGTGCCAAAAAACTGACACCTTTAGTTACTGAGTGTTCTTCAAAGACTAAGCACACCGGTAACCATATAAACCGAGCAACCAGTCTCCCAAACCGAGCAAGAACTCTCCAAACCAAGACCAAAACTAACAATCAACCTTCAAAGACAAACATATTTTTTGTTGATACAGGATTGCCAAGAATCCTAGGATGCTCCTACATCACCAAGCTTGTTATCCGAAAGGCTCCCATAAATCCTCCACATAAATGACTTCCATATTCCAAATCTATTTTGTGTCCCTATGTCCCAAAATCCACTACCTTAGATGCTCCATCACCTCCTTCATCTATTTTGGGTTGTTGTGTTCCAAAACCCATATCCACTCCTCCAACTAAATCTCCAAATCCAAAATCCATTTTCCTTCCATCACTTCACCACCCCCTTGAGGTGTGTTCCAACATTGATCTTACAAACATTTCCATCTACTAATATATAAGTCTCCCAACACCCCTTTCATTATCCAACACCTAATTTCCATCCTTACATCCCCCTTCATCTCTTGACACCCTGGCATCCTATAGTGTCTTGTATCCCTTTCTTCAAACTTGCAAGGGAACATAAGGTACATGATGAAGAGTGAAACAAGGAAGGCTAGGAATTAGGCTTATATCCTCTAATAAGGGAAACCTTCAATCAAATTCTTCATTCACAAGGGATTCATTTTATATGGTCTTAGGAGACTCTAGAATGTCTATAAAATGTGATAATCATCAAAAAAATAGACACATAATTTGTGTCACAAGATCCATAAATGTTCCCTTAATAACCCTTCTCTTCTAAGGCTAGGACTATGGGAAAAACTCATCAAATAATTTCCTTGGTTTAGGGATGAACCATTAATATTCTCAACATAACCCAATCCAAACCTTGGATGCAGTCCTTCAAACCAAAAGGTTGACTATTCAACTTGACCTAGTGGAGAGAGACCTAATAGAATTAGGTCAACCTAATTAGTATTTTGGACTTGGTTTGGAAAACTAGCAAATAAACCTAGAAAAAAATTATATATTTAGATACCTTTTTGGAAGATTCAAGAGATTTAGCAAGTTTTAGACTTTGAACCTCAATTTGGTGCACAAAACCCTACTAGGGCTAATTAGGACAATTAGGCTTAATTTAGGATTATTAAACTTCAAGTGCTTCAAATTGGTTTGATCCAAAAGGGTAAATGATTCATAGGGATTCACCAGTCTAAGAGGACACCTAACCCACCTTTTTTTTTCTTAGATTCATCCACGATTGCTTCTTACCAAGGTTTCTCAACTCTTAGACAAGTCGGTCACATAGGGATGCCCGACTAGGGCTTAGTCACAAAATTCACCATTAGGGTTTCCCTAAAAAAGGATTTAGGAATATTAAAGCACATTTCCTCCAATAACTTTCCCCCAAAGACTGTTGAATTCTAAGGGTAAAAACTTAAGTTAGAGGCATTTATTTTTAGAATTCCAGAAAATAGGCCAATTCAGACATGTCCTCTAATTTTGATCCACCAAACGCTTTAGACACCACCAAATTTAAATCTACCAATTGTATTAGAGTCCTAAAAAAATTCAAAATTCAATCAAAATAAATAAATACCCCTACCAATCCACCATGAAACACTACAGTATGGAAAATAGAGTATTTTGAAGGAAAATTGTATGTTTTTATTACTTCAGACACCAAAACTTCATAAAATCCTTCAAAACCATTTGATTTGAATTAAAATAGTCTTAAATAGACCCAAAATAACATTCCCAACTGAATTTGGGGGTTGGCGACTGTTAGAGAGGTTCGTGGGTAAATTTAGCAACTTTTACAAACAATATTGATAACTTTTACAATTTTTGTCAATTTTGCTCCAATGGTGTGACAAACATGTCAAATAAGTGTATCCCAATGCACCTAGACCCTAGACCCCTAAAAGTACTAATTTTATTCAAATTAGACCCTTTGACCAACTTTGACCATGGGTTTATAATGGTTACAATATGGCAAAGAGGTCTTAGAATTAGGTCTTTATTACAATCAAATAGTCCAAAGGACCCAAAACAAAACTAGGACCTATGAGACACATATTTTATGCTTCATCCTTGATGTGCTCCCACACCATACTCTCCTGGTGGATTAGAACTCAAGTTCCTACCTGAGAGGAGTTTCTCCAATGTTGTCCCATGCTTCTCAATGGTCTTTTCATTCATCCATGTGGGGTCCACATCAAGTATCCCTTTCCATTTGACAAGGTAGTATTTATATGCATTTGTCCTAGTTTTTTTAACCACCTTGGTATCTAGAATTGATTCTAACCTCAAAGGTTGGCTAAGAGGCAAATCCTTAAGCCATTCAACCTCTTCTTCATCCTGCACAATATCAAAACCTGCAACAACTTTATATGGGGTCATATCAGAAACATTAAAGATGGCTGATATACCAATGGATGGAGGGAGATATATTTCATAGGCATTTTCACTGAATTTATGGACAATAGTGCAAGGTCCTATCTTCCTCATCTAAAACTTTGAGTGTTTACCCTAGGGTAACCTTCTTGTTCTAAGATATGTCCACACTTTGAAATGGATTTCTCTTCTCCTTTGATCGTTAGTCTCCTTGTACTTCTCTAATGTTTTCTACAATGAGATTTTTACCTACTCATGGACCTGTTTGATAAGGTCTACTAACTCTTCCCCATGTGCACTAATATTTGGGTCATTAGGTAAATCTATGTGTTCCATTATGCCTCTAGGATGTAGACCATAGATTATTTGGAAAGGAGTTTTGTCAGTGCCCTATTAATTGAGTCATTATAGGCATATTCATCATGTGGTAGTATAACATCCCATTACTAAGCATATTATTTTGTAAGACACCTAAGGAGGTTACCAAGTGACCTGTTTATAACTTTAGTTTTCCCATCAGTATGGGGATGATAGGCAGAACTGAATAACAAATTGGTGCCCAATTTCTTCCATCATGTCCTCTGAAAGTACCCTTGAAATTTAACATCCTCGCCAGACACAATGGTGAGTGGTAATCCATGAGTTCTAATAATTTCCTTAAAGAAAAGATGTGCAATGTGGGAAGCATCATTAGCAATTTTACATGGAATAAAATGGGTCATTTTAATAAATTTTTCAATAACCACAAAGACATTATCATAACCCCTTTTTGTCCTAGGCAGACCCATTACAAAATCCATGTTGATGCTCTCCCATGGCCTAGTTTGAATTGGAAGTGGTTGATAGAGTCCTTAGTTTGTAGAGACCCATTTTTATCTTTAGAAAATCACACAAGACTCAACAAATCTCCTGACATCCACCTGCACTTTAGGCCAATAATAGTATCTCTTCAAAATTTCAAGTGCTTTATTTAGGCCAGAGTGACCTCCCATATTACCACTATGTTAAATTCTTTAATCAAGTTGCTCCTAATTGAGAATTTTGGGATACAAAGTTGTCCTCCTCTAAATAGTAATCCATCTTGCAATAAAAAATTAGAAACATTTGAGTGGTAGGTATCCTTAAATTGAGCACAAACCTCATATGCTTCACCAAAATCTAAATCTCCATCATAGAGATCCTTGAGGGCATCAATTCTGATGCTTTGTCATTGGACTTCTTGGACCAATGTAACCCTTCTACTAAGTGCATCTGCAACCTTATTGGATTGGACCTTCTTGTGTTTTATAGTGAATGTGTAGGCTTGAAGTTGTTCCACCCACTTCATATGCCTTGAATTCAAATTCTCATCTCCATTCAAGTAAATCAATACATGATTTTCTATATAGACAATGAATTCTTTGGGAAGGAGGTCATGCCTCCATTTATTGAGTGCCCGCAACATGGCATATAAATCAAGGTCATAGGTAGAGTACTTTTTCTTAGCCTCATTGAGTTTTTCAAAGAAGAAGGCTACTAGCCTTCCTTCTTGGCTAAGTATTGCTCCTATTGCCAAATTTCTTGCATCTATCTCCACAGTAAACAACTTGTTGAAATCAACTAGAACTAATATAGGAAATTGTGCTACCCTTGATTTGAGGTATTAAAATGCTTTTTCTGTAGTAGTGTTCCATTGGAACTTGGCCTTTTTACCCCCCTTTATTGTGTCTAGGATAGGTGCACAGATCTAACTAAAATTATTTATAATTTTTTTGTAAAAAGTTCCTAAACCATGGAAACTACTTACATCACTTGATGTTTTTGGAGTGGGCCACTTAAGGATCACTTCCACCTTTGAGAGATCCATCTTGAGGATACCTTTGGATATGAAAAACCCAAGATAAATGAGTTCCTCTTGCATAAATGTGCACTTTTCCAAGTCGATCATAAACTTGTGCTCATGGAGCCTTCTCAAAACTTGATTCAAGTATTCCAAATTCTCTTCCTTTGATTTGTTGAAGACGAGGATATCATCTAAATAAACAACCACAAATTTTCCAATAAAATCATGGACTTCATTCATAAGCCTCATAAATGTACTTGGTGCATTCTTAGGCCAAAAGCCATTACAATTCATTCATATAACCGCTCTTTTTTTTTTGAATGTCATCTTCCATTCATCCCCTGGTCTGATCCTAATTTGATGATACCCTGACTTTAAGTCTATTTTTAAAAAATAACATGCACCTCCTAATTAATCAAGAAGATCTTCAATTATAGGCATGGGGAACCTATATCTGATGGTAATTTTTTTAATGATTCTATAATTAGTACATAGTCTCCATTTACCATATTTCTTAGGGGTAAGAACATGACTAGTTACTGCACATGGGCTGAGGCTCTTTTGAATCAATCCATTAGCCAACAATTCTGCAATTTTCTTTGAGATTTCTATAGTTTGGGCAGGGGACATTGTGTATGTTTCCTTATTAGGTAGAGATGATCCTAGGATCAGGTCAATATGATGACTGATATCTCTTAAGGGAGGGAGGGAATTGTGTAAGGCTTCTACTACTACCCCTTTGTATTCACCCAACAACTTTTGCACTGCATTTGGAATCTCTTTTAGTTTTTTTATTCCTCCTTATCTTTAGGTTTTAAGATCAATGCATAACCTATGTCTCCTACCTCTTTCATGGATTGAAGCATTTACCTTTCTCCTACAAGGGTGACCATGGGTACCTTATCTTTATCATATTTATAATTAGGCAAGGGCTTCATGGTATACTTGTTTCCATCCTTCATGATTTTATAGGTTTTCTTTTTCCCGTCATGTTGGACATTTAGGTTATATTGCTAAGGGAGACCTAGTAACAAGTGGCATGCATCCATGTCTACCACATCACATAATACCTTATCTTTGTAATCCCCTATAGAGAATTATATCCATGATTGTTAATTAACCAAGGTTTGTTGACCTTTTTTAACCATGAGACTTTGTATGGATAGGGATGATAGATTCAAACCAGATTTATTTTTTCTACCATTTCAAGAGACACTAAATTTTTAGTAGAACTAGAATCAGCTAGAAGTTTGCATACCTTTCCTTGGATTTTGCAGTTGGTCCTAGAGATTGTCTTCCTCTGTGGTGGCTCTTGGGTAGTAGGTACCTTCAAAAAATTCCTTCTCATCATCAGACATAATCCCTCCTTAGGATCTAGATCTTTGGAAGGTGAGTTAACACTTTGAACATATTCTTGGATGAGTTGGGTTCTCCTCTCTCCTTGTCTATTTGACCCTATCCTTCTAGGGCATTTAGTTGAATGATGTCCAAGCTGGTCATAGTTGAAACACTTTAAAGGACCCAATTCTCTTCCTCCAAATCTACCTCTTCCATTAGGCCTTCTCCCTCTAAAGTTCCCTCTAGATCTTGATTCTCGTTTCTCTCCTTGATGTTTTTCACCTTGTGGTCTTGAAAATTGACCTCTCTGATTTAGTGCTCCCCTCCCCTTGAAATTGTTATTGCATTTACCCTAGTTATTTTGATCTTGCTTCCTCTTTAGTTTTTCTTCTACCCTTAGTACTAGTTGATAGCACTTATGGACTATATTAGGGGCTAAAAGAACCAATTCATATTGTATACTATACTTGAGTCCATTCAAGTACCTTTCCACTTTCTACTTCTCTCCTTCATCTTTCCTAGACCTTAAACTAAGCCTATGAAACTCCTCCCTATAGGCATTGACATCCATGTCCTTCTACTTGACATTTTTCTTCTTTCTATGCAAATGGATCTCATAATCCTTAGGTATATATATGTCTCCTTGATCTTGTATACCATCAGGTTCCATGTGGTGATTGGGGTATCTCCCTATCTAACCCTTTCCTCTTGAACATAGTTCCACCAAGTCAAGTTAGAACCACTCAACTATGACTTGGCCACTTTCACCTTCTAATTTGTAGGAACCTCTTCACACTCAAAGTGACTTTTGAGAGTCTCAATTTAATCCATGACAACATCTAGATATAATTTACCATCGAAGGTTTATTAGGAATAACAATCCATAATACAACTGAGAGGGGGGGTGAATCAGTTGTATGACAGATTATTAAACTTTAAACTTTGAATAGCAGCAATATTAAATCTAATGAACACAATGAATGCCAACACAATAACACAATATTTTTTTTTCGAGGAAACCTTGTTAAAGGTAAAACCGCAGTGGGTATTAACACCCACTAATGATGTACTAAGAGTATAGTATCATTGTTAGAAGATCTAGTCCTGTTAGGAGATGATTAGAACATTACAGTACACAGTCCTTGTTAGAGGACAAATCCTGTTAGGAGTCAGAAAAAATAAGGGTGGGCTCACTGTCCAGGCTCATTGTACAAAGAATTCTATGTTGACCTTCAAAACTCATTGTTCACACAACAAGTGTATATGAACAAATACACAATCTTTTGAACTATCTGATAGTAACTGTCTTTGCTTGATCAATTCCAATGAAGTATATAGTTATCCTCTTCTCTACATCTAGTAGACACAAGCTCACAGCTTACACAATTATCCTTTTACATCACATACATTATCACCATATCTTCCCAAAAGAAAAGAGCTTACATATATACCCTATTATATTCTACATGATCGGGTTGGCCAATTAGGCTTTCCTAACATATAAACAATTACATAACTCCTTGCTAAGATACACATGGTATCTAAAACAAGTATATAGTAATTATATTACAACAATTAAGGACCAACATCCTTAATTCAAGTTTTCCATCCATAATGCATGCTACAACCCTCAAGTCAGCTTCCAAATAGGTCATCTCCAAAACACCCGCAACTGATGTCATCCAGCATTTTGTACCTTGCACTGACCATCAAACATTCTTAAATACCATGTCTGTCATCCCTTAACCTTGCATACACTGAATCCTCATCTCTTGTAAAATATTCTCAAAGCACAAAGACTAACTTTGTCAACTTCCACTGTTATTGTCCAGTAACCAGTCTTCACCAAATCTTCTGAAACTTGGCCAATATGCAATATTGCATCATGAGATCTTAGATATAAGATCACAACACCTTCTAGTGCACACAACTAACTTCTCATGATCTGAAATATTCGTACAATATCTATATACTATAATACTCAACATGTTCTCCTCACAAAAACATATGTTGACATTAGTGACAAAACATGAATGACAACACCAACAACTCCAACATCACTCAACATAGTGATTAAACATATTAAATGTATCAACAATCTCCCCATTGCATTAGCAATATCCAACAATCTCCCCCTTTGGCATTGATGGCAACATATGTGAAAATCCATCAACCCAAACAGTATTCTCTCAGTACCTTCTTCCTTGTATAGTATATCTCCCCTTTATGGATTTTCTCATAGTAACTCTCCCCCTTTGACAACAATGACAAAGGGTTCCATAAGTCATCAACTATCTTCAACAACTGTCTTCAATGATCACTCCCCCTAAGGAGTAGATCCCTACATCCAGTCCAGAATATGATAAGGCTCTGAAAACCTCTGGACTGATGCATTCCTACACCAATTAATTCTGACTAGGAGGGGTCTGAACCCCAAGCATACCTCTGAGATATTCAAAGGTATCTTTTGGCAATGACTTGGTAAATATTTCTATTATATGTTCCTTTGTACTAATGTATTCCAACTTTAATTCCTTCTCTACTACCTTATCTCTCAAGAAGTGATACTTAATAAAAATATGCTTAGTTTTAGAGTGCATCACATGATTCTTTGACATGTTTATTGTACTGGTGTTATCACAATGGATAACCACTGGTTCATCAAAATTTATTCCAATATCTTTCAACATTTTTTTCATCCAAACAATTTGAGTGCAGTTAATAGCAACAACAACATACTTTGATTCTGCAGTAGATTGAGCTATACAATTTTGTTTCTTTCTTAGCCATGAAACCAACTTTTTCCCAAGGAAAAATGCACCTCCACTAGTACTGTTCCTATCATCAATATTTCCTACCCAATCAACATCAGTATATGCATGAAGTTCAAAGTCATCATTTCTATCATACCATAAGCCATAGTCCATTGTTCCTTTCAGATATATGAGTATCCTTTTTAAAATAGCTAGGTGTGTCTCTTTAGGTTTTGCCTAATATCTAGCCACAATTCCAACAGCATTAGCAATATCTGGTCTGGTGTGAGTCAGATATTGTAATCCACCAACCATTGATTTGTACTTGGTTTGAAAAACACACTTCGACTCATCATCATTTGTCATCTTATTTCCAGTCACCATGGGTGTACCAACTGGTTTACAATCTTCCATTCCAAGCTTTTTTAACATTTCTTCAAGATACTTAGTCTAAGAAATAAAAATGTCATTCTTGCTCTGATTTATTTGCAGTCCAAGAAATAATTTCATTTCTCCTATCATGGACATCCCAAATTCATTTTCCATCTCTTTAGAAAATTTCTCACATAATTCATCATTTCCTCCAAAGATAATATCATCAACAAAAACTTCTATTATCAAAACTCCATCTTCACTAGTTCTTAAATACAAATTACTGTCAGCATTACCTTTTTTGAATCCAAGCTGAAGTATTTGTCTAACCTTTCATACCAAGCCCTTGGAGCTTGCTTCAGTCCATACAGTGTCTTCTTCAACTTGCATACCATGTCTCCATCTTCGCATAGAGGAAATCCATCAGGTTGTTTTATATACACATCTTCTTCAAGATCCCCATTCAAGAATGCAAATTTCACATCCATCTGATATACCTTGAAGTTCTTATGTGTAGCATAAGCCAAGAATAATCTCACAGCTTCTATTCTAGCAACAAGAGAAAATGTTTCTTCAAAAACTATGCCTTCTTGTTGTGAATAGCCTTTACATACCAATCTTGCTTTGTTTCTTACTACAACTCCTTCATTCATTTTATTTCTGAAAACCCCTTTAGTTCCTATTGGGTGACCCCACAATAGTGGGTTACATTTTTTTAGAGATGCTGATTTTTGCTAAAATAACACATTTTTAATAAAATATGATGATTTAAGCCTTGAGAGGTTCCATTTGAAGGATTTAATTATAAATGGTTAGCTCAAACTCTCTTAGATAAAAAAAACATTGATATAACATCTATATTCCTCATTCATGCCTACAACGGAGTCTCCTTCGCACCTATTAAAGTGCTGACAAAAATCACTTCGACTTTATGTTTTAGAAAATCAAATGAATCCATTTGACAAACCTATCTATTTAGTAAGGTACTACTGAGAAAAATCTTTCAAATGATTACAATGTTAATATATGTTAATTTTATTACGATTTTGTATTTTTAGTTTTACTAAACATAGATATTTCACCGTATGTCTACCTCTATGTTTGAAGCTTATGGAAAAATAGTAAATGAGAGAAAAAAAAATCTAAAAAATATCTATGCCCTAGGTATTGAAGTTCTCTTTCTATAAAAAAAAATTAAAATGATATTGGACAAATACACAACAAGTTATAAGCTATGTAGTCAAGGTATCTCAAAATTACGGTTTGGTCAACTTCAAATGTCAATAAAATAAGAAAAAATCATGATAATTTCATCAAACCAATTGCATACCCTCTATATGGATGTTGAAAAACCAAATTCAAAAGAAGCATATTGATATCTATTTTAGAAAAAAAGTTATGCTTTATGAAAACAATGTAACTCTTTGAAAATGACATTTTCAGCAACATACCAGTTTTTGTGGGAGAAAGAAAAAACTATTCAAATCAATTCAAAAATAAAAATAAAAAATATATTTAGAATCTAGATAGAAAATCCTACAAGACTCTAATCTACTTCATCTTATGATTTCAAATGGTTTAAAAACAATATGCATCTGAATCTGATTTTTTTTTTCAAAATGTAAAGTTGAGTGTCTGTTCAGGCAAAAAAGTGTAACCCACTATTGTGGGTTCACCCTATTACATTTTTGTTTTTAGGTCTAGGAACAAATTCCCAAGAGTTATTTTTATTTATCTGATCTAACTCTTCCTTCAAAGAATTTATCCAAGACTCATCTCTACAAGCTTCATCTGTAGTCTTTGGTTCAACTTGAGAAATCAAACAAATTTCTTCTCTAGCGTTTTATCTAGTCATTACTCCTTGATTTGTATTACCAATAATTTTATTTTCAAGATATTTTTTCTTAACATACCTCAGAGTCTTAGGAATCTTAGTAGCCTCATTTGTATCATCATCACAAGTCTCATTTTCACATTCAGCCTCAACAAGTTCTTTTTTTGTAGCAGCAACCTCCTTGATCTCTGTATTCTGATTACAATCATACATTCTTTCTTGTATCTAAAACCTTTCATCTATCTTCACATTTTTACTTTCAATCATCTTTCTTAATCTCAAATTAAATAATTTGTAAGCCTTTCTCTTAGTAGAATAACCAAGGAAAATTCCTTCATCACTTCAAGCATCAAACTTTCCTATCTCATCATCTCTCTTGATATAGCATTTACTACCAAATATTCTGAAATATTTTATAGTAGGAGTATGATCAAATCACAATTAATAAGGAGTCTTACTCATACCTTCATTGATTTGTATTATGTTCAATATGTACACCGCTATCCCAATAGCTTCTCTCCAATGCACATGAAATATATTTCCTTCAAGCAACATTGTTCTAGCAGCATCTAGTATAGTTCTATTTCTTCGTTCTTCTATCCCATTCTGTTGTGGAGTCCTAGGAGTAGATGTATGTCTTTGTATTCCATTCTCTTCATAGTTTGAATTGAATAAGTCTGAAGTAAAGTCTCCACCTCTGTCTGACCTCAAAATTTTTATCTTTAAACCCAATTCATTCTCTACTTTTTCTTTGAATATCTTGAATTTATCAAATGCTTCTGATTTCTCTTTCAAGTAAGTGACCCACATCATCCTAGAAAAGTCATCAACAAAAAGTATAAAATATCTTTCACCATAGTATGATCTTGTCCTTGTAGGTCCACATAGGTCTGTATGTACCAAATCCAACTTTCCTTTTGATGTATATGCTTTACTTTTATAACTGCTTCTAGTTCACTTTCCCATAACATATTCTTTGCATACAGTGTTAGATGGTTTCACAATATTTGGTAGATCTCTTATTGCATTAGTCACACTTGCCTTCACAATATTATCAAAATTAACATGACAAAACCTTCTATTCCATAACCAACTGTCATCTACCTTCGCAACAAAACAAGAAGCTCCAGATGTATTTAAATCAAATACATTACCTCTAGATTTAGTACTGATTGCAATCAAGTCTCCTATCTTACTTCTGATAAAACATTTTCCATCAAAAAAATTTAATTAAAATCTCTGATCCATTAGTTGTCCAACACTCAACAAGTTATGCTTAAGCCCATCAACAAGAAATACAGTGTTAGTATTAGTCTTTCCATTCAAAGTAATAGATCCTACTCCTATGATAAATTTAGGAACATTGTCTCTGAATCTTACAACACCACCATCATACTTCACTAATTTAACAAACTTGTTTTTGTCTCCAGTCATATGATGTGAGAAACCATTGTCTATAATCTATTTAGATTTAATATCATCATTTGATACTAAAGCTTTCTCCTCATGTACTGGTTTTTCATCTTTAATGGCAATAAATCCAGTCTCCTCATAATCCAAATCATCATCATTAGAAATACCTTCACTAGCATAATAACATTCCTTATCCTTTGAATATTTAGTTGAAAAACTTAGATTTGTGCTTAGGAACTCTTGTAGGACATCTAGATGCAAAGTGACCTACCTTATTACATGAAAAACATTTCAAAGGTAACTTTCCTTGAAATTTACCCTTACCTCTCTTTTCTCTTCTAGAAATCAATGCATCAAGTTCATCCATCTTTATTTCTTCTGATTGTATCTGTTCCCATTCTTCGGCATATTCACCAAGCTCTTCTTTTATGTTCTCATTGTGGGTGCTCATAAGTGCAGACATTATCTTCTTATGTGTAGATGCTTTAAATGCAGTTTCAACTTTAGGTACATAATCTCCCATTTATGCAGCTTCAAAAGTAGTTAGCTTTGCAATCAACATTTCTCTGCTAAAGTTTGGGGTCAAAGGTATAATCTCTTCTATAGCCTAAATTTTGGTCTTGTAAATAGGTGTCGATGATCTAATAATATTTGAAATGACTTCTTCCTCTTCAAAAGTGCCTCCACAATTTTCAATTCCAATTAAAACCTCTGTAACTCTTTGTACATAAGCCCTAACACTTTCATCATCCTTCATCTCCAGCTTCTCCATCCTTGTTTTTCAATTCTGTAACTTTGCTCTCTTGGTAAACTTGTCTCCTTCATATAATGCTTCTAATCTTGTCCAAATATTGTGTGCAAAATCCAGATCTTTTACCTCGGTAAATTATCCTTTAGAGAGTGCATTGATCAATGCTTCCCTTGCGACCATGTTATATGAAAATACCTTCTTCTCATCATCATTACTCGATGTTAATTCATCCTTAGTTTTCATAGCCACCTGATTCTTTGTAATCATCCAATAGTCAATGCCCAAACATAGCAAATGAGTTTGCATCTTGTTCTTCCAACTATCAAAGTTTTGAGGTTCAAATATCAGACTATCCTTCCTATAAAATGTCATCTCCAAGATCACCTCAATCTATTAAGCTTTCTCTCTAAGGACCAGTAGCTCTAATACCAATTGTTAGGAATAACAGTCCACAATACAACTCAGAGAGGGGGGTGAATCAGTTGTATGACAAATTATTAAATTTTAAACTTTGAATAGTAGTAGGATCAAATCCAATGAACACAATGAATTTCAACACAATAACACAATATTTTGTTGTCGAGGAAACCCTATCAAAGGTAAAACCCCAGTGGGAATTAACACCCACTAATGATGTACTGAGAGTATAGTATCCTTGTTAGAAGATCTAGCCTTGTTAGGAGTTGGTTAGAACATTACAATACACAGTCCTGATAGAGGACAAACCCTATTAGGAGTCAAGAAAAAGAAGGGTGGGCTCACTACCCAAAGAAGGTTATGTCCACCTTCAGAACTCAATGTTCGCACAACAAGTGTATATGAAGAAATACATAATCTTTTGAACTGTCCAATAGCAACTATCTTTTCTTGATCAATTCCAATGAAGTATACAATTATCCTCTACTCTACATCCAACAAACACAAGATCACAGCTTACACAATTCTCCTTTTACATCACATACATTCTCACCATATCTTCCCAAAAGAAAAGAGCTTACATATATACCCTATTACATTCTACATGATCAGGTCGGCCAATTAGGCTTTCCTAATATACAAACAATTACATAACTCCTTGCTAAGATACATATGGTATCTAAAACAAGTATACAACAATTAAGGACCGATATCCTTAATTCAAGTTTTCCATCCATAATGCACACTATAGCCCTCAAGTTGGCTTCCAAATAGGTCATCTCCAGAACACACGCCATAGCTAACGTCATCTAGCATTTCATACCTTGCACTAACCATTAAATATTCTTCAGTACTCTGCATGTCATCCGTTAAGCTTGCATACACTAAATCATCATCTCCTGTAAGATATTCTCAAAGCACAGAGACTAACTCTATCAACTTCCACTGTCACTGTCCAGTAACCAGTCTTCACCAAATCTTCTAAAACTCTGCCAATATTAAATATTGCATCATGCAATCTTAGATATAAGATCACAATACCTTCCAGTGTACACAACGTACTTCACATGATCTAAAACATCCATACAGTGTCTGTATATAGTAATACTCAGCCCATTCTCTTCACAGAAACATATGTTGACATCAGTGACAAAACATGAATGACAAAAGCAACAACTCCAGCATCACTCAATGTAGTGATAAAACATATTAAATGTATCAACAATCTCCCCATTTCATTAGCAATATCTAACAAGGTTGGGATATCTTCTCGACCATCTTAGACCTTTCTTCTAACTAATTTGAGGGATTCCACTAGGTATATCTATTCTATAACAACTTCTTCCTCTTGTCCTTAGGCCTCATCTTCATCCCCTTCTCCTAGTCTAGAGAACATTCTATCTTGTCTAGAATTCCCTAGTATTTCTTCCAAACCCCTCAATCTATTGTCTTCCTCTACTAGCTTCTTGTTAAGTTCCTCCATCTCTTGAAACCTCCTTGCAACTTTAGAAATCATCCTCTTGGGAAGCATATATGTAGCCTCAGTCCCAAATGCTTCAAACTTATAATTTGACATATACTTCACCAAAAGCCTATCAACCTGCTCAGATACCACTATGATGCAGAGTAAAATAGGGAAGGCTAAGAATTAGGCTTATACCTATGTATGAAAATTGTACCTAGTTGTGGACACAACACTTTAGTAAAACATTAGAAGTTAGCAAATCAAAGAAATTTGTAAATAAATGAAACTAAGCTAACCAGGTGACTTACTGCCTTCTAGTAGGTGCGAGTATGGTATTCTCATATTAGACCGAGATCCGTGACAATGCAACACCGAAACGAAGGATTTAAATGATTGAAAGCAATGAAGATGAAATGCAAATTAATCTTCTTTTTTTTGGATTTTGAATGTAATAAGATGAAAAACTTGATATGAAACTAATCTAGAATGATTTGGAATGATATGCAAATTAATCTAACAATGATATGCTATGAATGAATGCTACGAACCCTAAAAAAAAAAAAAAAAAATCTCACAATTGCCTTGTGTGCAAGAGCTTGATTCTTCAAATGTCAATTCGCCAGAGTAAGTATGCAAATTTGAGGGATTTATTATGAAGCACTGAGCCTTATTTTTATAGAAATCCAGGGTTTGAGGATGCATAAGAAAAACCATAAATCACTCTTGATAAAATCAGGTTGATATTTGAATTAACAAGAAATTAAGAATAAATAAACTCATAAAATCATGCAAAAATAGTTTTTATCTCAAAATAGAGTTTAGTTCTCTTTTTCAACTCATCATCAGATGTTGAGTTTAGAAAGTTAACAAATTGAATTTAATAGTTGTTTTAAAGTTGACTGTTTTTCAAATTGTGCATGATTTAATATGAATTAATTTAAAAATAAAGTGATTTATTCTCCACTTTACTGATTTATGGGTTGATCAATTATTTAATCAAACTTTTATTCAAAACTATATTATTAAATATTGACAACTTGATTTAATTTAATTTTTATTTTTATTTTTGATCGGTAAACGGTCGAAGCCAATAATTTATTATTAATATTCAAATAAATTTTACATGTAAACCCTACTCAGTGTAGGCGCTGGTAGGAAAGAGCGGGGTCAAGAAAACCTCCAACCGTGCCTAGGACTAATAGTCCAAATTCTAATACACAGATATCATGGGCATACCCACTACTTGATAATTATCGAGAAATTTTAACAATTTTAAAAATTCTTGTTTAGTTACATATACAAACAAAGGTCAATATGACCTATCACTGGTACATGAAATCCAAATATCTTCATAGCTTTCAGAGAAAGATCTCCATTAATGTTCTATTTAGGGCATCTGTCACTGTTGCATTCCTTCCATATCTCTTGATCCTGTAGCATAGACATATTTCTTTCTCCCATGCTTGTTATCGATCTTATAAAAAATTGACTAAAGCATAAATGCATGATATAAAATGAAAAATCTTACCCTTTACCTAAATACCTTAATCCACAATTGGACTAGAAATTAGGCCTTGATGTCTGTATCAGCAATAAGAACAACATTCTGCAACTACTAATAGAGACCAAATATATAGAATGGGCCAAATATATCAAACAGACAAACCCTTGCTTATGCAATTGTAGTGAGACCATAATAAGGATCTAGTACAAATTCTGGCTAGTTAAAACAGTGTATGATAAACTTTCCTTTTAATCCTAACGTTTAAAAATTGCTAAACCATAATTCCTAGCTAGAAGGAGAATAAATCATATCAACATATAGAGAGGTAAAACTTAAAACATAGGTTGTAACACATATAATAAAGATATCCATGCTAAACTATAGTGTTCCACCAGGGCCAACCAGAAGCTAGATCAATTATAGAATGATTCTTCATAATAGACAAGCATAATATTCTTTTATTATCATCAAACTAGGAAGTAATTTGAGGATGTAAGGTGCTGAAAATGATACCGTCAATATAGTATTTCTGTATAAGAACATTTAATAGTCAAATCCCAAGATGTAACGCTAGAAGGACATATTGCTCTTATAGTAAGGTAAAACTACATCATAATTTTGACTGTAAATCCTACCACATCCTTAATAACCAAGGTTATGAAGGGTAGCATCTCATAGACCTGATCATATATGGATACTTCCCCCTATTGTTTTGAATTCTAACTATGCAATTTCCATTTCAAAACAACGGGGGGAGGTAGACATATAATATTTTGGATATAATAAGAGTAAAAATGATTATCCCTATCTTCTTATACCAAAAAGCTTTGATTCATATACTGAAGATCAACATATATTCACTACTGTCTGCTGAAACCATACATTGTATTTCTAAACTTATCAAACATAAAGTTATAGATCATCCCTAAGAAGGAGATTAGGTATTAAGAGTTTAGGTTTCCGAACATAGCTTCACCTGGCAATCTAAACTTTGCAAACCACAATTTATAGTCTGGAGCCAATCATTATGTTTAGAACATCTACTTTATATATCATCGGTGCACCTCATATTATACTCCAGCAAATGCAGATTACATATGCATTAAGACAACACTTATCCTAAGTGCATCCCATAAAATATCTTAGAATAGATTGATCAAGATGCATCAATGTAATCCGTTGTTGTCACTATAAATTAAAGCTTCCCAAATTTACCATTGCTAACCAATCTTACTGACTATTAATAATATCATATAAGTACAATTGATAATAATGCAACAGTATCACCATATATCTACAGACCATTACATATATACAGAAGATTTACATGTCAAGTTGTCTTCATACATTGCTATATGTAGATATGTGAGTGTAACTATATACATTTAAAGCCTATTATTAATCCAAACCAATGATAGTCCAAGTATCATATTCTAAAAGTTAACCAACTAACCATAGATTGTATAATATACACATCTACTATTAACCTTCCAAGCTATTACTCATTGTCCTTCTGAACTATCGTACATTTCCAAATATTATATTGTTTAACCATAACTACAATGCATTCGACTTCCTCAATCTCCTTCTTGGTACGCTGAGTACACCTGGAAACTTTAGGTTCCATGATATGGAGATTCGGCGGCTCGATTAAATCAAGGCTCTTCGATATTTTAAACCCCTCCTTTCTCCAGTAATTGAGTAGCCACCCAGTTTCGAACTCTTCAAATAGAATCTCATTAAAGAGGAAGTTGATATTCCTAACCATTTCTGGCCAATGAAAATCGAAACAATCTTCATCTTTAAATGTTATCATAGGGATACAATGGGATTGAGGAATTTCACCCAAATTTTCTATATCAGTTTGCATTGTTAACTCCAGAAATGGTATGGTGAGTTATTATCAACACACATAACCATCTTTTCCATACCTCCAAGATGGTCTTCTATAAAAATTTCCTTAGCTACCTGTACAATTTCCTCTTAAGTTTTACCAGCAAATGTGGACAGAGCAATGAATTGCCCTATGATCACTCCATTAGTTCTAAAGGTAAACTCATTATCAAAGTACTTGTCACCTATTTCTTTCTCCACTGCTCTCCTAGGTGAATCTGGCATAGGATTCAATATCTGGTTCCATCTTTCAGGGAAGATAAGACCTCGGAAGGTCATTGCCCTGTCTCCTTTAGTATAATAGGTAGTAAGCCTTGATTCCATGTTTTCCTCAAGGAAGAGAAGCAACAGGGGTTGTCCAAGTAAATAAAAAGCTCAAAAAACTTTCTAGAAAAATCCTATAGCTTCTTCTTGAACAAACTATGTCATCATTAGCCTGACTACATTACACTTAAGAGTGTCTGAAGAGAATCACCATGAGTGGGTTATCTCTATTTCCCGTGGCTTGCCGAAAACTTTGCATACTTAATGATGATGAATCATATATTCACTAGTACATTTCACCTTAAATTTTGACCTTAAAATTCGACCATGTCATAAAAAGATTTAACTTGGTCGCATTATAAAGGATAACTTTTCTTTTTTTTACTTTTATGCCCATGTTGGTCAAAATTTTGACCAACACGTCATAAAAGTTAAAAAAAGAAAAATAAACTTCATTTCATGACTTCTTTTTTGCGCGGGCGGGAGCGGGTGGGCGAACAAGAGAATTGAACCATTACTCTATTTTCACAATTTTCCCACCAGTCTATCACTATGTTTTTGAAGGTTACAACCCTTGGACTTTACACAGACTCTCAGTAACCTGTTTTGAATCACAAAATAAATAATACACTTTCTTCAATGCCCTCGACTGTCACAGGAACTCATGACCAGAGTTGATCAGGCTTGGCATGATTCAACTGGAATTCTCTAAAGAGATTGGAAAGTGATCACTGCTTTATAGTTTCAACTATGAGGTTACAAATTCTGCACATTCTCCTTTTATTTTCTAATACATTCTTGCCCTTTTGTTAATAAACTGTTTACATTTTCTAAGTGTTACATCGAACCTTTAACATACACATTCTGCTCCACGTTACAGTTGTGGTTCTAAACTTATTGTTTGTATGTCATTTACTCCCCAATATGGATTTCGAGTCTGTTCCCTTCTCATATGAGTCCACTGGTAAATTTCACAATGTGTGTCTGCTAGGGCATCACCAAACTGTATCCGATTAGGGCATCACTGTCTAGAAGCAATGGTGGCTTCTCCCACAATCTGAGTGTTAAAATTAACAATATTTAAGGTCGTTCCCCGCATCTCATTCATTGAATGTTGATATGAGACTATGGGTGCCAACCACTATGCATTATAAGTGCGACGGTGTATTCACCAGTCGACTGGACCGAAAGACAAATTCAAACTCTATTTTCAAATGAAACACGGCTAATAAAACTGACTATTTACCATACACACATCTGACTATTATCAAAGTGTTTGGGTTTACAGAATGATGTATTCCATTTCTTGCCAATTTGAACAGACTTGTGGTTCACGTAATGCTCAATACATTGTATGCATAAAACCAATCTAAAACAGAGAACAACTATTTACTGTTAACCTTTTAATTTTCAAAATAGAATGCAACGAACATCTAATTTGTAAACATGACAATGACCAGTTGCGAGCCCCAAAAGTCTTTTTAACTCAAATTGCAGTTTTTTTTTTCTATTCATATGCTGCTTCCTAGACCTCTATCCCAATCCCAACGATTGGACATTCAAATAAAAGAAAAGTTTCTGCAAAACGGTCCCAACAGTTGGGAAAACCGATTGCAATAACAAACAAAACAAAACCCCCAAGTAACAGCTAACCATCGATTAAACAAAATGGACTGTTCTAAACAAACAACCGATGGTAAACACTAAAGACGACCACAACCAAAACAAACAACCGATGATATATATTCTATTGTTTAGCTTCAATAATGGAGGCAGCCCCAGATAAGATAACTACTATCATCCACAAATTATTGTTGAGTCTCAGTAGGTAGGGAGGAAGCAATTTTGACACATTTAAGGAGACAAAAATCTTAAAGTCTAGTATTGTTTCTCCCCAGAGCTTCAACAACATGAATTAAAAGGTAGGGAGATAAAGGGTCACCTTTACTCAGACCCCTTCCATGAGAAAAAATAACCTTTAGGAGAGTTTTTAGCAAAATAGAAAGGGAGGGAGTAGTGTAGCAGGCTTCCAAAATTTTTAGAAATCTTTCTCCAAATCCAAACTTTTTGAGGATCTCTACCATAAAAGGCCATGAGACCCGATCATAAGCCTTGGATATATCAATTTTTAAGACCATGCCTGACTTCTTGATATAGTGCATTGAATGAATCAATTCATGAGTGGTAAACATAGCATCCATTATGTCTCTTCACTAAACAAACCCTTTTTTATTCTAAGATACCAACTTATCTAAAACAAGTTTGAGTCTGAAAACTACTAGCTTGGATAGGATTTTGTTTATATTATTGTAGAGGCTAATAGGGGTAAAATAATGCATAGTAGAAGCATCATCCTTTATAGGAATCAATGGGTTGAATGTAGCATTAATATATGGTTAAGGATTTTTCTTGATCTAAAAAAATTTCTAGTCATTTTTAAGATGTCCCTAGCCACAATATCCCAATGATCCTAGAAAAAAGCCAAGGGAAAACCATCCAAACCTAGAATCTTAAAATCCCTAAAGGAGAACACCACCTTTTTTATTCTATCCATAGTGACTAGTTTTTTAACATTTCTTTCAAGCCATCTTCAATCATTAAGTTTGGGGTAACCTCCAAAAACTTGTCCATTTTAACCCTATCCACTTGAGTTTTTTTATTAAGGTGGGAAAAGAAGGAAATAACCTCAAAAACTATGTCCTCCTCCTTAGTCACAATAGAGGCATAATCTCCTATCATCTTTCTTATTATGTTTACTTATCTATGTTTCATAGTGGATTGGTAGAAGAGTTTAGTGTTTTTGCCTCTTTCTATTAGTCATTGAATTGTGGACTTTTGTTTCAAGAAGACCTCCTCTTCTTTAGTGGTTTTAAACCATGGAACCCTCAAGTCTCTTTCTTTTTCATATATGTTATCATCCATTTGTCCCCTCTCTAATTGAGATTGGATATCTTTTAATTCTAGGGCAAGAGATTTTATCTTTTGAAAGATGTTCCCAAAAGATATTTTGTTGCATCCTTTGATGATGCCTTTGACTTTTTTAAGATTTTGAGGGACAATAAACATAGGATGCCCCTAAATGGGAGAGTTCTACCCATTAACAATTAATTTTTTGAAATCAAGATAGAATGATCCCACAATTTAATATCTAAAAGGGAAGGGATCTCTATTAGAATTATTATCTCAATTTATAAGTACAACATTGTGGTCTAAACCAGTTCTAGGAAGAACATTAAGGGAAAGTTGAGGAAGGATGTTACAATTACTAGAAATAAGGAGTCTGTCTATTTTAACTTGTATCAAAGTATCTCCTTGTCTTCTGTTACCCCAGGTAAATTTAGCATCTTTAAGATCAATATCAATCAACCTAGAAATTGAAAAGAAATCAATAAAATCCACCATACTTTCAAAATAGTACATTTTGCCAATTTTGAGTATATACTTCACATTTTGCTCCTATTCTTCCTTCGGCTGATGTAGACAATATAGCATCTCATGTGAAGATTTTTGTGGAGATTCAATATGGTCTTTTGAATCTTCCAATTCTTTCATCTACTAAGGGTCTACAAACATGTTGATATGTAATAATCAATCCTCAATTTTCTTTGTTGGGTTTGGCAAGATTGGGTGTTCTTGTCTGATTTTTGAATAATTGTAATGCTGGTGCATTTTGAGTAGAGATAATTAGAAAATATTCATATATGCCATTATTCATTCTAAATTTGATAATTACAAGCTAAAATGGCTTGTAACAGTCATAAGAATCACAAATAGCAAGGTTCCATTTTTTGGACAGCTTACTAGGAGTATCTCAGATCTGGAATCTTCTCTGTTTATGAACAGAATTTGAATAGCAATAAGAGTTTATTTTCAAAACTTAAATCCTCCACCCCAAGGCATGCAATTGAACATTAATGCAATTTTCAAATGAAGGTGACCACAATTCAAATCAGGTTAAATATCATTCAAAGCAGCTTGCTACAAAGCAAGAGCAGCCCACTACTAACAAGTGTGTAGGAGAAAGTTGTAATCCTTCAAACCAGCGCTCCAATTACAGTTATTCGAACAGATTGTATAAGTGATTAATGCTTTGGGAAATTCTGACTATGAAGTTACAGGTTCCATACTTCTCTGTTTACTTACTGTTGCAATTCTACTCCTTTCAACAATGGATTGTTTACTATTTCGATTTCCAAATGCTGAATCATTCCTTATTTTCTGCATTCTATCCCAAACTACTGTTGTGGTTATTCATCTAATCTCACTGTTGAATATCCAACTATTCCCAATTTAGGGCTTTGACTTTGTTCATTTTCATAAGTGTTTTACCCGGTTAGGGCATCGAAAATCTGTTGACTACACATGTAACTGATTTAGGGCCTCGTTATGTTCACAGACCCGAGCTTAACAAAATTCAAACCTTCCCACTTTCCAATCACGGTTGCGATGTTTCATCTAATTCACTGGTTCTACACAATGCATATACCCAATTAGGGCAACGACTGTGAAGCAAGTTTAACCACTTTCCGCGGCTCTGAGCATGAAATTTTGTAACAAAATTACCCTAACTTGTCTCTCATCCTGCGGCATTGAAGTCCCGCGGTGAAGTTACAAGTTAGGGCATGATCTCATAGCCAAATTGACACAGTGGAATTGGGTGCGGACTGGCAGAGTATCATGTAAAACAAATTTGAAACAATGTAATTGTTTCAAGCTAATCCAATTTATTTTTCTAATCCTTCTTTCAATGTCAAATATAATACAATGTTGAGATACTCTGATAAAACTAATAATAAGCATAGATATAATCATATTTTTCAAGTTCAACTAATTAAAAATGAAAAGTGAGACATGAGATAGTATATGAATAAAGGGTGAGAAGATGCATCCCTAGAAATGGTTGAAGACTAACTCTAATGGAAGAAATGGCTCAAGGAGGACTAGGGACCTGATCTTTGCATATTTCACCTCTTGTGATTAACCTATAAAATTGTGTTTGAAGGGGTAGCTTGAAAACAACATTGACATTTAAGTTGGGTAGTATAGCCCAAAAGACTTCCAAATTCTCTTGTTCCATGTTCATGTAGTTGGAATATATCTTTTGACCTTGAGACCTTGAAACTTATATGCGATGCTCCTTTAATGTCCTAAATCTTATTTGTACAAGTGTCACATCTGTCTCTAAAAAACCAAATCACTTTATATTACTGTCTAAAGTGTCAGTTTTTCTATTGATGTCAAAGGGGTAGAAATTGGAATGATTTTATTTTAGATGCAAAGGAGAAAGCGGATGCTCAAAAAGGAGTTTCACCAACAAATGCGAGAAGGTATGCAATAGTATTAACTACTAGTGATAAGGTGTTTGGCATGGACTTTTGAGATGATAATTAAATTTTGAATGCAATCATCATTTTTCAATATAATATCTTGGTATGATGTTTTAGACATTTTCACCATTGAATGCAATGTGTTCAGCATTTCAAAGTTTCATTTGTTATTCCATATACATGTTTTTATAACCTTTTTTTCAAACTTTTCATAGGTTGCAGGACACTTCAAAGGCAACAAAGGCCAGGCTGCAAAAGATTGGGCAACACAGACTTGGCGCTGGAGGATATTCAAAAATTAAAGCTCGCATTGTAAGTAGCAGTAAATGAATTGCAGAGAAAAATTATTTATAAAATGCAAATAATTTTGTTTAATCAAAAAATGCAGGGCTCTGATTTTAATTTAGAGGCCACGGAAGAACACAAAAAAATTGCCTTCAAGGAAGGCTATCAAGCTGTGGCTGAACGCCTACGGCAAGCTTCCACTGGCCCAACCGAAGAGTCTCCTGCATCATGTGCACAGGTAAATATGCCAAAAAAATATATTAGAAATTGAATACTTGAGCAACAATCAATTTGATAATAATGTCTATTACATTGCAATGCAGCCTCTTAATCATGACACAGATCATACGGCGCCGCATCATGAAGCCCCCGATGTGCATCATATTGTCCAAGGAGGTGCTCATTTGCTATTTAAAACTAATTATGTAATTATTAATACAATTTAACATCTTAAATTGAACTTGGTGTAACATTTTTGTGTATATTTTAGAGGATATAGAATCAGGTCATGCTGAACGAGTGCCAGAGGATGTTCAGACTGATCGCCATGTAGATCATGTGGCACATTCAAGTAAAGAAAATCTATGTTTTGTTCTTTTAAATTAATTTTTTGATTTATAGTTCTTTTACTTACATAAATACTTGTAATTCAATAATATAAAATAGTGTGAATTTAACTCATGAAGTACTTATTGCAGCAGACCCCCCTTCTGTGCAGCGGCCTCCTATTCCTGAACAGATGAGGAGGAGACACATGTTGGGATTAGAATCAATAGAGGAGGGGAATGATGAGGACATTGATCTTCCTCTTAGAAATTATATGATTAAAAAAAATAGCAAGAAACCCAAAAAGAAATGATTGTAATTAACATTTATTGCTAATGAAAGAACATTGTCTTAATGGATGTAATTTTGTACTAGTAATGTTGATGAATGATGTCTGTTAATATGTGTTAATGAATTATTCATGAATGTTGTGTGTTAATGAATTATGTGTTAATGAATTATTTATGAATGTTGTGTGTTAATAAATTTTATGTGTTAATGAATGTTATCATGTGATTATAATGATTGAATGTTATATTTCAAAAATGGATGAATGAATGAATGAATGTTATTAAATGTTAATGGGGAATTTAGAGTGATGTTAGGGGGGGGGGGGGGGGCAAATGAGCTTCCACCTTCACGTGGTTGGCCTTGTTTAGTAGAGAATATTAAACTATTCTTGAAACCAAGTGAAGCTCAAACTTTAAAGACAAGCTTAGAGTTTTTGATGCAGAGCCTTCTAATATCCCCTTAAGGAACCCTGTTCAACTCAAGGATTCAACAACGTCTTGGAATCCACTCAAGGAACTAGAGTTCAACTAGAGGATCAATAAGAAGTCCCTGACTTAAGGATATCAACCAAACACTCCTCTACAATAGGTTCACTGCCTTGATTCATTTTAGACAACTTATCAATTCACTTTGTCCATGTTCCAATTTCCCTCTCCTTGGGAACACTCCTAATTCACCTTTCATGCAATCACCTCTTGATTTCTGTCTTCAAGGATTCCCTTGATCCTTCTAAGGCTTCAACAATCCTCAAATAGCCTAACTAAGGAGTTCCAACCCCTACCAAGCATTAACTCTATCCCAATCTTCAAAACTGCCTTTTCTAGGACTATCCAATTAGCCCTGTCCTACCAGTAAATTGCACTTTTCTCTAAAATTCCTCAAACACCATGTGACTTCTTCACCTTTCCAGATACCCTTTATTGAGTTCTTCAAACCCTGTTAATACCAATCCTTCAACTTGTGACTGTTGCACACTTCTATGACTGTCCCTATCAGCAATTAGGCCTAATTAGCCCTCCTCTTCCAAAGAAACTCCTATTTACACTTACTCTCAACCTTCCAACCTTTATACAGTCTCAAGGCATCTAATAAACATTAGAATTCCTCAATTAGTTTGACCCTCCAAGCTTTCCTAGATACTTTTTCATCAAACCCTCCCTTTAAGGGTTTCTAGCCTAGGGCTTCCTAGAAAAGACCCTAAATCAACTCACAAAACCTTTCTAATGGCTCAAACACCTTCAAAAAAACTCTCTCAATCATTTCCAACAGTCATTTACCAATTCCACCCTCAACTTTTTCATATTCACCACGTGGTGCTTCCCAAATGCACCCTTCACTGCCTGTTCAACAGTCACCTACTGTTCCTTTCTCCTTTCACTGACACCTGCATCCAGATCATGATAAAAACATAATATTTACAGGCCTTAGTACCTCTCCCACAGGAAATTATTAGAACACAAACAATTATGGGTACTTTCCCCTTTTTAATCACAACAAAAGTTGAAAGTTTCGATTTACATGGAGATCCAATTAGAATCAACTCTAACATACTTCACAGATTAAAAGCCCGTTGTTTAAGCTTTACACAGCTTGTTGCCTATATATTGTAATTTGTAGTATGTACTTCATTCTATATATGAATAAGCCAGCTAGTTTGTTAATTAATGGCCCAATTTCTTTGAGAATTTGCCAGTCTTTTCAGAAGTATTTTTGTTTAGGATGTCAAAGAGATATGAAGAAGAAGAAGAGAACTTATGTGAATTGAAGTGTCAAGAGGGTGGTATTTATCTTTTGACATTTGGAGGGCGTGACAAGCATGTGTAAGCTGCCTCACTTGCATTTTGAATTTTATAATTCTATCAAATTTATCTTGCTCATTTGGTTTCGCTTGTGCAGGTTTGGGCCTGGGGCAATCCAAAATATCAATGAAGCTTTGAATAAGGTATGAAAAGATACTCATAAATTCACAAGGTATGTGATATTTGTTGGGTCATTGTATTTCATTATATCAATGGTTCTAAGGATAATTTGGCAGGTCGAGGGGGACAGAGATGCAACAGCTCTTGTCATAATGAATGAGGTGATTTCCACCATTTTTACAGGTTGGGTTGGATCATGAGAATAGTTATATAATTTGATAAGTAGGAATAGTTATATAATTTGAGACAGTCAAGATTATTGGCACACTTTCCAAAAAAGTTGATATTGGATTTTGGATATGTTATAGTTCTCCCAAAAGGGTATCTGGAATGCTAATTTTTTTGTAGGTTCATTTGGAAAAAAATTGAGTTATTTGGGTTTGAACGCTGCTAGAGGGCTACTAGCCTATTAACTAGGCCTAATTAGCAGTTTTGGTGAATTTGTGTGTTTGGAGTTGTTTGAATGATAGAATCTGATTGAAACCTATTGAATCACCTTGTTTGACACATTTAACATCAACTTTGAAGATTTGGAGTCAGGTAACTATGTTTGTGGATTGAAGTGCTTTGAAGCCAATTGGAATCCTTGTGGGTTATTTATGAATTTGCCTAAGTCATTGTGAATCCATCACCTTTTGCATGCCACTCTGCATCATCTAAGGTGCATGTAGTATACCCTAAGATAGATAAATGTAAACCTTCTAAGGAAATACCTAAATGATGTTGGGAACTATCTTGAATTCAATTTTGAGGAAAACAAAATTATAATTATGACAAGGTGTTTATGAATAAGACAAATTTAGACAAGAATGACAAGCATCCAAGAAAAGGTGGACATGAAAAGAAGATAACTATATTTAAAGGAAGTCAAGATAATGTGCAAAGCCACAATAGGAATGTCCTCAAAAGATGTACCCTCTAATTTGGAAAATGACTCTAGAAAGTGTAATTCTTGACCGTAGGATGTGCAAGCTATGTTTTTAGATTTTTAGATTTTTTTAATCTAAGATGAGGACTATTCACTATGAAAATGACTAAGAAAGGTTATAAACTCTCAATATAAGAATGCCACTAAAATGCAAGGTATGAATTTATAATTTGCAAGGGTTTCCAATCAAAATATTCTAGATAAAGGAAAAATGATATATTTATGACCCATGCTATTTTGTTTCTCTATGTGGGACATTTTTTAGGACAAGTTTTGATGATTCATAAACACAAAAATCACACAATCACTTATGGCTGTAGGTATGACTGAAATGAAATGTTTTGTGTATATTCAGTAACTTTTTCAAGTTACAAGTTTTCACACTATCTTTCACAACAAAACACATAAACAAGTAGTCTAATATAAGGTCAAAATGGCTTCAATGAAGTATTTTACAACCATTACTTGGTAGTTAATTATCTCACATAGATGTATCAAACTACTAGAACTTAAAAGTCCTCTTGTAGGCACCTATGTTTTTTCCATTTTCTAGGTAATGTTGTCATGTTAATGTAGATATATTTCAATAACACAACACCCTAGGACACATATTGGTGCAGGGGCACTTAACAAAACAACTAAGGACAATATGGTACTAGGTGAAGACAAGAGGGAAAAGGCATCTAGTCATGCCAATTGGGATATTCTAAGGCCAATAATGGCATACTGTAATGAACAAAGTACTTTGGAAGTCAAGAATTGCAAGGGTCTTGATAAAGCCCTATGGGCAACATAATGTAAAAATGGCCTAATGAGCCATAAGGGTAGCCTAGAGAGTAGTTTTATGTTTTTTCATATTTAATAAGGTCATTGAACCAATTTCAAGTCATTATTATGGGTCTAGGTGTTAAGAAAGTCATACAAAGCAAAGTTCATAATTTGAATTTTAAATTCCAACGTTCATGATGATTTTAGAGGGAAAACCAAAACTAAGCAATTGTTTGATTAATTAGTCATCTCAACCAACTTTGGTCAGTTGGATAGTTGTATAAGGGTCTATATATGATGTCATGTCAAGATGAAACATGTTAAGCATTGTATGAACGACAGAGTACAGAGATTGTATGGATAGTGACAGTTTCAATAAGATTTCTGTGTTTCTTGCATATTTTTGAAGTCTCTTTGATGCAATAACTATTCATTCATGTCGGTATGAGTCCTTTGTATAGTCTTTGATTAGTTTTAAGGTGCTTATTAATTCATTTGAAAAGATATATCTGTTGTCTCGCAGAAAGTTCTATTTGTTTACATTGATAATATGAATAAATGAAGGTTCCATTCCACTTTGTACATTTACCTGCTTCAAGGAATGGAACCTATGACTCTAACATGCCCTACTAACACCAAATAAGAAAGAATGATGCAAATCTGCAGGTTGAAGAGAAAAAAATGCAAAGTTGATTAGTGTTTGGACAAGTTTGGGTACCCAAATACATGCCATGTGTAACACAGCCGTACATCTGGCTGAACAAGGTATATATATTATTTGATATTCTTCAATAACATGTTGAACTTATGGTGAATCATGAATTTTATGACCTGGAAGTAAGTGGAAGTGCTAGATTGGTGATACCCTAGGGTGTAGAGGGTTTGAAGGGTGAATTTGGGGTTTTATAGAAAATGAGAACATAAGGTGAAATTGGTTGTTGATTCATCTAATTAGACATAAAATATGATTGTCCTATGAATTTGGTGACTTTTGGACACATATTTGGCATAGTTGCTTTGTAAACTCACATGAAATACACTCAAAAAAATTGAGACAGTCATTTTAAGGGCACAGTTTCCAAAGCAATGCATATTGATTGTTAAGTATGTTTTAGATCACCAAAAAGGGTACTTGGAATAGTTATTTATTTGCAGGGTTGTTTTGAAAATTTGTGAGAAAAATTGCAAAAACAGCTACTGGAGGGCTAATTGGGGGCTTAAGGCCTGATTGGCAGTTTCATGAAAGTTGATTACTTGGAGGCATTTAGAAGTTGAAAAGGGTTTGTAACGTATCAAATCAACCTTATTAATATATTTCCAATCAATCTTGAAGATATAGAGCGAGGGTTTGATGTTTTGTGGGTTAAGTGCTTTATAGCCTATTGGAATCCTTGTAGGTTTATTGTGCATTTAAACTAGTTTAAGTGGATCCATCACCTTTATTTGTTTCACTCTACATCACATATGATGGGGATTTTGGGGGCATATTTTTCCGTCCACCTTTACTAAAATAAGTTAATGATTTAGAGGTGAACTATGTCAAGATCCTTCTATTATTCTATATCTTATTTTTTTATTTTTCATAGGTGACAAGAGAAACACCATAATTAACACCTAGATCACTGCACTTACTACCCTAAAATGATGCAGTCACATATCTAATTCATCTTACTTAACCTCACAAATCAATGCAAGTACCTTATTGAAGTGATACACTTATTTTCTTAAAATGATGCAACTGTAATTGTAAAAAACATGTTTGTCTTTAAAAAATTATATTTAGTATTGTAAAATAATGCATTTGCAAACTAACCAACATTTCTATTCGATATATGAGAATTATCTCATTATTTGAATATGGATTGTGATTATAGGCATATATATCATTTATCGTAATTATTTTGTAGAAGTAATTAGCTGTTGTTTATAGATTATTTAGGACTTCAATCTAAGATCTTTTATTTGTTGTTGAAGGCTTTTAATAACATAGTTACTGACTTCTTAATTTGTGGGCCGTTCATCATTGGTTTGGTCATATTGCAGGTGGTTGGGTAACTAGCTTGGTCTTAGGTTTGATACCATGTTCAGTTGCTACATATAGACCAGCAAAGATTTGAACGCAAAACCTTTCATTTGTTGTTGGAGTGTTCTATTATTGAACTATAAAAACTGAAGAATGATATATTATTTAACATAGATCAACACCCTTGTAAATGTTCAAAAAATATTTACTTTTACATATTGACTGTTTTACTTGTATGCATATATAGATATATTTTACTTCACGTGCACATCAAAGTGTAGGTAAAATGTAGTGGTAAAAATTATATGCTCCTGCATTTTTCATGATGTTTTTGGTTCACTTTGTTTAGATACCTGCTAAATGCAATAATTAGCATAAAATGACATTTTCTTGTGTAAATTCAGCTTATATTTCAATCTATTTTTATGACTTATACCTAGAGATTCATTCCTAATCCCCAAACAAATCAGATATCGTTTGGGATCAAATATGTAGATGAGAACCTGACCTAAGTAAATTTTATGGTTATAGATTCCAACCATGACATATAAAATTCAAAACTTATATTTAATAGTTAGTTGATCATTATTCTAGTCATTGCAAGTTGATCAAACACATGTTGTGGTTGATTTACAGAGAACTAATGGTAAGGAAGGCTTGCTGCTCTGATTTGGGTCTGAATAGAGGTCCTTGGACTCCTTAGGAGGATCTTCTCTTGAAAAACTATGTTCAAACTCACGGAGAGGGACAATGGAGCCTTCTTCCTCACAGAGTAGGTATGTATGTTCAAGTAGGATAACTATTTATGTTTTGCTTAAAGTTGGTATCAATTGGTTGATCATTACATAGCTAAACATTTATGTAAAGCAATAAATACGTAGAGAAATTTCTTACACTATTACCCACTACTCTATTGGAAAATTTTGTCATTTATGGGAAACGATGTCATCTATGAAAAAAGTTGTCATCAATGGAAAAAGTTGTCATCAATGGAAAAAGTTGTCATCTCTGGGAAAAGTTGTCATCTATGAACAAACTGTCATATATATGTGTGAAAAGTCCTCATCTATGAAAAAAGTTATCATCAATGGAAAAAGTTGTGATCTGTGGAAAAAATTATCATCCATAGAAAAAGTGTCATCTGTGTGAAAAGTTGTCGTCAATGGAAAAGTTATCATCTATGGAAAAAGTTGTCATCTATGTTTATGTTGCCCATTGAGTAGGTTTGGTGAGAAAAAGTTGTTATTTGTGAAAAAAAGTTGTCATCTGTGGGAAAAGTTGTCATCTATGTTTATGTTGCCGATTGAGCAGGTCTGGTGAGATGTGGAAGGAGTTGCAGGTTACGTTGGATGAATTATCTTCGCCCTGATGTCAAACATGGCAACATTTCACCAAAGGAAGAAGAGCTCATCATCAAACTTCATAAGGTGCTTGGTCATGTGCTCAACTAATCAAGAGTTAGAGCAAGAAGTCACTTGTGGAAAGGCTACAAGGGAAAAGTGTGGCAGGTCTAGTACTCTATAGTACGGACTTGAGGAGACCAAACTAGTTGTTGAATCAGTGTTCTTGAACCATATTAGGACCATCCCCATCATTAAATTGAACTAATAAGTCCACTAGTGAAGAGTTTTGGTAAAGGGCTAGGATTAGGCCTATAAGAGAATTCTTGCAGAGGTTGTTTGGGATAGAAATTTGTTTGTTTCAAATAAAGTTTGGTTTTCTTCTTTGTTTCTTGATACACACATGGATCCATTGAATACAAAGGTGAAAGATCTCTATAAATACGCAGTCTTCATTAAGATTTGGGGAGAGAATCGTTTTCTTTCTAGACTTCACAAACGGATCCATTGTAAGAGGTTTGGAACTATGTACTGTCAGGTAATGTCTTCCTCTATTCTTGTGGTTATTTTTTTAATTCATTTAAATATAGATAATATTGATGTAGAGTGGTTAGCAGAAGTGGTGGAAATTTCAAACTTCTTCTTCTATGACTCGGGAACCCCACTAGCCCTTCAGGCTCACCAAAGGCTACATACCCACAATTGACTCAACTATGCCTCCAAACACCTAAGATGGACCAAAATGGTGTAAACAAGGTGGTTTCAACAAGAATCAATCATTTTTGATAGCCTTTACAACACCTATTGACCACAACCTTCAAATCTGCCTTCTAGCCTTATGAGCCCCAATTAGCCCTACTGGACCAGTTTTCTCCCTTTTTCTCTGACTTTTTCCAAACAACTTGAGAAAAAAATTACAATTTCAGACACCCTTTTCAGGGTTATTTAACATATGTAAACTTCAATGGTGACTCCTTTAGACCAGTTTTAACTTCCTTCACAAGGTACCCTCCTAATGGCATCAAAATCAAGCAAATAACAAAGAAACTATATCATTCTCTTATCCTCATCACTCCAGACTTTCATCATAGTTATAATATGGCAAAATATGACTAAATCCAAGATATTTTACACCTATTCCACAAGGAACGCCCAAAACACTCATTCAATGCCTTCAAACCCTTGTTGCATAGGGTTTCACCAAACACCTACCTCCACTAACCTTGGAGACCAAATAATGGTTCATACACCTTCTCTTTGATGCCCTAGGACATCTCAAATCATTAGATAACCTTCTTGTACAGCCCAATATGCTGCTGTCATACTATTCCCACCAATCCACTATGGGACATTTCCATTGTTTTCTCGAAACTTGCTGTCTTCACACTAGTGCTGCATCAAAACTTGTTAGATTTCTATTGTACATGTTAGTAACATGCCTCCCATGAATTTTGGGCCCTTGGATTCATGGGAGGTTCATCTATTTAAAGAAAACTTTTGTTTGTCACAGGAAAAACTCAAGAAAACAGCCTGAAATGAACCAACAGTCGTATATGCTGCTTCAAAACAAAGTGTTATTCATTCAATAATGAGTGAAATGTGTTTAAATACCCTTCTAATTCATGTATTTGACAGTCCCAAACAAAAAGAAGTTCAATACACTGAATGGAACAACACCAAAATGAAATTTTATTGCTTGCTTTCACAACAGTCCGTACAACAGGCTTTTTTTCTCCCTGTCCCCCTCCGTACAATGGATCCTTTAGATGTTTAATGACCCCTATCTACCTACCTCAACCAACTTTAGACAATTGGGAGGTTTAATTAATCCTAAAACCTGTTAAAACTAATTTCCCTCCTAAAAGGTAATATGACCGTTTACATTCAAATTTAAATTAATAAACTTTATTTTATGCATTTAATTATGACTATTCTAACTTCCCAACTTACTCCAGTGACCTACACATGGTCCAATGTATTTATTGAATGCTTCTAAACATGACAAATACTCAAATCTAATCCTATTGGACTCTTTCACCTATTACATTGCTTTGATCACTTATTACATTATGTTGAGTCTATTACATTGTATTGGTCCTTAGACCTCTATCATGACTTTTACATAGTTTATTGAATCCAACACTGTCATAAGCCATTCTAGGCTTCAAAACTTGCCAGTCAACTTGTCTTGATACCATCTTCTCCTTCTTAGTTACTGGAGTCCTCCTTTGCTCAGATGCTCTTCTAGATGCCCCTACATCAAATATGCTTTAAAAAAGTCTTTCTTCTTGGTTGGGATGAGTCTATTATTGGCCTATCCATGGAAGCCTCATTTTTAACTTGTTCAGGGTGTTTTGTCCCTGCAACATATCTAGTTTATACTTCCTGAGTCACCACTAGAGTCTTCAAATCTAGATATTTTGCACAAGGTTAGGGCACCATTGCCAGTCATTTAAAACATGGTTTTTTCTTTAACAGATGATTTTTATCATTAATATTTGTGTGCTTACAGAACCTAATGTTGTTGCTCCAAGAACCCTAAATTGGAAATTTGTAGATGGGTTTTGGTGTCAAGAAATAATACAAGATTCATGTGATAAGTAAGAGATATTTTCCATAGCAAGCCAAATTGTGATATTGCTATCAGGATTCAACTGTGTAGTTTTTTGAGTCAAACTCTGCTTGCATCCTCATTTGCAAAACCTTCACCAAGTGTTGTGCCTTATGAACCATTCATTAGAAAGCCCCTTAAGCTCGTCAATTAATAAGTAGGAGATATTTTCCACAGCAAGTCAAATTGTGATATTGCTATCAAGATTCAACTGTGTAGTTTTTCAAGTCAAACTCATTGACCCGTGATTCATGAGTAGTGGTTCACACGAACCCATCTCTCATGAGAATGAATGGAACACTTATCACTCATTGGCTCTAGGTGATGCTCACAGAGGTGAAGCACTGCGACTTCCAGAGAGGTCACCCATCCCAGTACTACTCCAACTCGAGCGCACTTAACTATGGAGTTTCCTCCATGGTTAAACCCACTCTGCTTGCATCCTCATAGGCACAACACTTGGTGAAGGTTTTGCAAATGAGGATGCAAGCAGAGTGGGTTTAACCATGGAGGAAACTCTGTAGTTAAGTGTGCTCGAGCTGGAGTGGTACTGGGATGGATGACCTCCTAGGAAGTCCCGGTGCTTCACCTCCATAAGCATCACCTAGAGCCAATGTGTGCTAAGTGTTCCATTCATTCTCATGAGAGACAGGTTCATGTAAACCACTACTCATGAATCACAAGTCAATGAAAAGAAGTCTGAATGCACCTTCGATATGTAACATTTTTTTTTAAATTTTTTTTTGCATTGGTCTAAATTTCAACCAACTCTAAACCAAGCCATCCACCAATGCTTGGTCTAAATTTCAACCAATGCACTAGAAAATCGCGACGGTGCCATACATTTGACCAACAGTATGGTCAAAATTTTGACCACACTGTTGGTTGAATGTATGGCACCGTCGTCGATTTTCTAGTGCATTGGTCGAAATTTAGACCAAGCATTGGTGGATGGCTTGGTCAAAATTTAGGCTACCTCATTTTCCTTTATTGGTCAAAATTTCGACCGTTGCAAAAAAATGACGGTGATTTTTGAACCTGGACTGCAGTCAAAATTTTGACCTGTGTTTTGGTCGAAATTTTGACGAATACTAAATACGTCAAAAATTTGACAAAAAAAGAACAATGAGAGTTTTGGTCTTAAATTTGACCAATTACTGTCTAAATTTCGACCAACGTTCGTCGAAATTTGAGGTCAAATTTACTAGTGATTTCATTCATCATTGTTTATTGTGGTTAAGAGCAATCAATAAGTTGAATGCCTGACTGACATCATTACTAGTCCTCCGTCAAAGAGATAGAAATGGTTTTAAGAAGAGAGTAATCAAGGAGTTGACCATTCAAAGGACATATCCTAATAGAAAAGGATTAAGCTTTATATATGCCGAGAAGTTTCTAGTAAAGAAGAGCTTCTGAATTGTAATTAAAACAAGTCAGTACTTTATACCGAATAATAATAAGGATAATAAGTTGCTGTCCATAATGAATGCCATGTATCAATAGGAACTGATAACAAAGTTATCATAATTAATAGAACCCACCTAGAAAGTCAGGCACAACCATCATAACATAAGGACACCATAGGAATAAGATGGAATCCCAACTCTATAACATAAGAAAGGCCCGAAGAATGAAAGAGGCCATAAGATCGAAGGGTAGAGAAGACAAAGGAAGGATAAGAAGGAAAGGGGGGGAAATGAAAGGAAAATGAAAGACACCAAGGGGACCTCTAGGAGGTATTCCACTTAGAGGGAGAAAGACATGATAAAGGAAACTAATGAGAGAAAAGGGGAAGGAGAATGCTAATAAGGGAGGAGAGGAAATAATAAAGATCTAGGGAAAACAGGCGAGACTAAATAATATAGGAATAAAAATCTTAAGAAAAAGAGGATAAAGACCAATCAAAGATTATGGTCTCAAATCTATAGAGCCTAGAGAAGATAAACAACTAAAACTAAGAAGGGCACCTAATCCTAGACTTGGATAAGATCTATCTAAGAAAATATTATAACATCTAACGTTGATATCATGATCATCCCAAGTCCTCACAATGAGTGAATATGCTGACCAATTTTCTGGAGGAGGGTGTGACTTAAATAATTAAGAGATTATTGAGAAAGTTTCTCCATCTGCTCCTTTATTAGCTAGAAGGTCCGCATCTAAGTTCCCTTCCCTATAAATATGTTTTACTTCTATTAGGTCGAATTTATCCATAATTTCCAATATTTCCTCTAATTTTGATGATAGTTTCCAATTTGTAGATTTCCTTGTTCTGATAGCGTTAATTATAATTTTGGACTCACCTTCTATCTCTAAACAAGAAAGACCTAGTTGTTGGCATAATCTAAGGCCCACAAGAACTACCTCACATTTTGCCATATTATTGGTAGTCGGTTTAATGGCCTTAGCAAATTTTGCAATAGTTTCTCCTTTATCATTGTGGATAATCCCACCTAAGCCTGTTGTGCCCGGGTTGCCTCTGGAGGCCCCATCAAAATTAAGTTTGTACCATCTAGCTTTAGGGGGGTTCCATTTACAAGAGCTTCTTTCTTCTTTTGACTTTTTTCCCCCTTTACCATATAAAGGTGGGATATCTAGATTAGGCCAGATCCTTCTAAGTTCATTATCACATTGTTTGAAGGAGTTTTCATAACTATGTACGTTTCATAGTCTGTTGTTGATAATCTCAATAATTGCTAATTCTATTTTATTAGTAATTGAACTTATATTAAGTTTTTGGTTTGTGAAAATTCTTCTATTACGTTCTTTCCATAGTTCCCAAACCACTATGGATGGGGCTATGACCTAGATATCTTTAAACAAACTATCCTTGTTAAGGGAAGGCCAAGCTTTGAGAAATTCCAGAAGATCATTTGACTTAGCCAAGGACCATTTCAGGCATTTGCATAACCAGTTCCAGCATTCTTGTGCCAATTCACAGTTTAAAAATAGGTGATTAACATCTTCCTCTTGACATTCACACAAAGGGCATCTCGATGGACCTTCAAATCCTAGTTTTCTAATTCTGTTTGATGTTAGGATTCTCTTTTGAAGAGCCACCCAGAGGAAATTCCCTGCTTTAGGAAGGCAAACCTTATTCCAACATAGGTTTAAAGGGATATCTAAAGAGTCCATTTTTTGTTTTTCCAAAATAGATTTGTATCCATCTTTTACTTTATAACTTCCAGCATTTGACCTTGCCCATATTAGTCGATATGCTCTACTTTTAAGAGTTAATACTCTAAGACTAAGCATCTTATGAAATTTGATAAGTTCACCTGAATCTTTTAGTGTAGCGCTTGGGTATCTCCAAAGAAGATCCTCTCCCGGGGAGACGTAATCCTTGATATAACTACCTATGCTAGATTTACATGAAGCAATAAATTCTTGGGAGAAGACCTCATTTATTAAAGGAGGATACCTTCCCCATGAATCTTCCCAAAATAATACATCATTTCTTGACCCCACATACCACGTAAGAAGGTTATTAATAATATCTCTAGAGCTATTAATAAAATTCCATATGCGAGACCCTTTCATATGTGACCGCGCTCTAAAAATATTAATAGGATCTGCATTAGGGATATATTTATTGAGAAGAACATTAGCCCACTTGCTATTGGGGTTATTATACATATTCCACACTAATTTGGCACATAGCACTGAATTTTGCCACTGAAGGTTCTTAATGCCTAATCCTCCTTGAGAAATAGGTTTGCAGAGGTTATCCCACTTAATTAAAACTAAATTTTATCTTCTGAAGACCCTTGGCAATAGAAATCTCTAAGAAACTTATCTAAATTAGCTTTAATATTAAGAGGTAATGGAATAAGAGATAGTTGATATGTGGGTATAGCTGTTATGACCGACTTAATCTGGCCTGCTTTGGTAAGCCATTTTCCTGTCCAACTACCCTTTTTATTTTGGATTTTAGACGCCACTGTTTCCCATATTTTTGAGTTGTGTGTCCCCTTATCTAAGGGGATCCCTAAGTATTTACAGGGAAACTTTCTTGTCTTGTATCCTAAAGTATTGCAAATTTTTCTTATCATAGATGTGGAAGTGTTGATAAAAAAGATTTCTGATTTACTTAGATTGACCCTTTGGCCTGATGCCTTCGAATACACTTCCAGTACATATTTAAAGGCTTTAGCTTCTTTTAAGTTACTAGCTCCTGGTAGTATTGTGTCATCTAAAAATTTTTGATGAGTGATATTAGGTACATTCTTTGTAACTCTGACTCCTGAGATTTTACCTTCTAAGCGGGCCTTAGATATAGATCTACCCAGGGCTTCTGCCATGATTACATAAAGGAAGGGAGATAATGGATCACCTTGCTTGATGCCCCTAGATATTTTGAAAAAGCCTTCAGGAGTGCCATTAATTAAAAGAGAGATCTTAGGAGTAGAAATGCAGTTATAAATTAGGTTTATCCATTGTTTAGAGAAACCAAAGGCTTCTAGGCATTTACATAGGAATCTCCAGTCCACTCTATCATATGCTTTCTGAATGTCTATTTTAATGAGCATGCAAGATTCTTTATTATACTGTGCAATATGTATTATTTCTTGAGCTATTATAATGCCATCAAGGATTGAGCGATTAGGAACAAACCCTGTCTGTTCCTCAGAAATGATTAAGGGGAGAAAGATTTTAAGTCTGTTTGCTAGACATTTGGATAAGATTTTATAGATTGTGTTACAAAAAGATATTGGGCGAAAATCTCCTAGATCTTGACAATCATGTTTCTTAGGTATTAGGGAGAAGAAGGTATTGTTAATTTCCGTTAGCAAAGAGCCTAAGTTTCTGGTTGCTTCTATAGCTTTCCATACTTCCTAACCAAGAAAATGCCAACATTTTTGAAAAAAAACCAGCTTGGAAGCCATCGGGCCTTGGAGCTTTCTTTGGGTGGAGTTGAAATAATGCTATTTTTACTTCTTCTAAAGTTAATTTTTTGTTGAGCCACTTGTTATCTCCTTCATAAATAAGTTTGGGAATCGAAGGTAAAACCTGATTTTGGGCTTCTAGATCAGAAAATGCATAGTTGTTTAAGAGTGTTTGGTAATAGTTAACTAAGTGAGCTGCTATATGTCTCGGATCCTCAATAAACTCACCATTTGGACCTTTGAGCTTTGAAATTCTGTTAATATTTCTATTATTGTTAGTGCTGTTGTGAAATTTTTTTGTATTATTATCAACTTCTTTGAGCCATGTTTCTCTGGATTTTTGCTTTCAAAAAATTTCTTCCTTGTGTAATATTTCTGCATGTTTAATCATTAATTCTTTTTCTTTATTATACGATGCTTCATTCATACCTTGTTTTATGACAATCTCATTTAACTCATTAATATTTGATTCTATCCTAATTTTCTGTTCAAAAATATTATTGATTTTTTCTTTATTCCAATCCAGGATCTTATGTTTTATGATTTTAAGCTTAGTTACTATACAATACATTCTAGAGCCGGATACCACTATCTGATTCCACCAGCTCTCCAAAAGTTGCATGAAGTCCTTATCTTGAAACCACATAAACTCAAATTTAAATAGGTTTCTAAGTGGTTTAAAATTTTCAGAAATAGTTAACCTGACTAGGAAGTGATATGATCCTGAATTAGTGAGAATCTCTGCATGAATATTGAAATTAAAGTTGCCCATATCTCCACTAATCAAGAATCTATCTAATCTTTTAGCTATATGACTAAACCCTGTTCTGTGATTATTCCATGTAAACCTCCCATTGTCAGTAGGAATGTCTTTTAAGTTGTTTTCATTCACCCAAAGACTAAAATCCTTTTGTGATTGTGAGACAAATCTTGAACCCCTAGCTTTTTCATTAATATCTATGATTGCATTGAAGTCTCCTCCCATTATATGGATATTAGAGCCATTGCTATTTATATGATATTGAAGGTCCTGCCACAATTTCTTTTTCTCAGAATTTGGGATAGGACCATAGACATTGATGAGATTAAATTTTAAATTAGTTTTGAGGCTGACGACTGTTACCAATAACCAATTATTGTGTTTAAGGATATTTTCTAACATAACTTTCCTAGGGTCCCATAGTGTAGCAAGCCCACCTAAGGCCCCTTCTGAGAGTACAAATTCTAATTTCCAAATACCTAATTTACGACTGAATTTAAGGCTATCTTCTTGGTTCAATTTAGTTTCTTGTATTAATATTATTTCAGATTCAAATAAGTTTAAATATCTCTTTATTAAGGATTGTTTGTTAGGGGCATTAAGACCCCTAACATTCCATGTTGTTACTTTCATTAGCCTTTGGGAAGGCTCTTCCCCTTCCCTGCATTTAGGATATCAAAAAGGTTTAACTGATTTGTTGCTTGCCCATCCATAGCTCTTAATTCACATGCAGATTTCTTGCCTCTTTTTTTCTTTGATTTAAGAGTAACCGGGGATGTTAACCCAGCAATGTTTGCTACTATACCAAGCTGTCTATCAGCATTAGAGATTCCTTCTAAACATTTTCTGATGTCTTCAACATTTTGAATCTGAATATTATTCATATTTACTTTCTCATTAATCAAGGAATCTTCAAAGTCTATAAGATTCTTGCCCAAATCTTCTATATTATCTATTTGAGATAGGCCTATAATATTATTAATATCTTCATCTACAGTTAGTAAGTTGAGATTCTCTTATTCATTTATCTGATTGGATTTCTCTACTTTGCCCTCATTAATGCTTTTAATCAAAAGCATCTTTTGATGATTGAGTTCCTCCCTATCACAGATTTCATCTAGAAATTTTTTCATTAATTCATTAGTAACCTCGTTCCCAAGGAATTCCACACTTTCATTTACTTCAGCTTCTGACTTTTCTTTTTCAGCTCTAGCTATATGAATATTTTTATGTTTTTCTGACATGTCCTTTCCTCTATTAGGCCTGCTGGTGTTTAGGTTAGATTCTGAACCTGAGTTATCTTCATATTTTGAAATAAATGAATCATTAAACATAGGAGAATTTGGATCACTAATATCATTGCTTTTAGAATCCTTTAAACCTAGTAATTCAGATTGAGATGTTCTAGGGGTTATTGGCTTGCCCCTGATTACATTGATTGGTGATTTGGATACCTTATTATCAGTTATTTTACAGTTCCTTCTTGATTTATTAATAGGGGAATGTTTAGGAGGATTGATATCAATAGGGGTATGGGAATGCCTATCTGAACTCTTATCCCCTGTGTTAGTTAGGACAAAACCTCCCTTATCTCTATAGAAATTCACCTCAAAATCCAAACTCTTCTAATTTTGTGGAGAAGTATCATCTGGTACCATAGGAGAAGCTGGGACATCCTCTAGATCTTCAATATAATCTTCCATAATGATGGGGTTAATGATTACTGAATTTGAATTAAAACATAAGTGTATGGGAGGTACAAATTTTTTATGGAAATTCATCTTGACAATAATGATTTTCTCTGATTGATTGTATTCATTTTCAACTAATCCAATGAAGCTACCAATATGATTACCTATTAAGCTGATAATTTCTTGGTTAGAAAATTCCAATGGTAGATTTCTGAGAATAATAGCTTTATCTACCCTAAAATCCCTAAGATTAATTGGATTAAATAGGGGAGCCCAATTAAAAATAGAAAAAGAAATATGCCTAAACTTAGGGCATCCTTCATTCATAATATTCCTTTTGAGATCAATGCTTTTACAATCTAGGAAAATGAAATTTTCAACAAGGATTTTTATACTCACCTCATAGGGTAGCTATGATTTCAGCCAGTCTGCAATATCGAATATTGTTGCACCTACTCCATTCCATCGACAAATTACTCCTGTTGCTACATAAGAATTTTGGTTTTGTTCTATGCATTTATCATCTAGATCTAACTTGACCATATTAGGATTCTGACAAAAAATTTCTTTTATTTTAATATGATCATTCTTATTATTGTTGCTTCACCTGTGAGGAGGCGAGTATATTGACTTTAAATGCCCATTAAAAGAGACTTTTGCACAAAAATCAGACTTACCTTCATATGTTTGGGAGCTATGTGAAGGAACCTTACCATTCCATCTTCGATGAGGGGGAGAATAAACCTTAGATTCTTTCTGACCAATAATGTTGCCCTTCTCATGGCACCATCCCATACTTATCTGCTCATGATGTTGGGTCGTAGAGACCCGAGATTTGTCAAACATATATTTTTGTCCATCGTTATAACTTAGGGTTTTGCTAGGGGAAGAGGGAAACCCCTTCACATTGGGGTGGGAATGTTTATCACCATCCGCATACGAATGTTTCCTGAAATTGCCCTTCCCCTTCAAAACAAAATTTCATCTGTGCGGGGGTGAATATAGACTAGGTTTTTAGTGATCATGAAACTCACTGAGAGAATCAAATGAATTTCTCAAGACTAAAGTGTTTACACAATGCTCTGATGGGATAGATCTCCCCTTCTTTTTTCACTGCTTAACCAGATGTCATTCAGGCATACTTTCCTCAGCGACCTCGAGAGACACATGAACTTCTTTCAATCCACCTTCCCCCAATGCAAAATGGGGATCATTGGAGCAACGAGCCAGATTTGACTAGGATTGTGAAACCCTAGTGGTCCCGGGGTGAGGTAACCGCAACGCTGCATATTTAGTTTTAGAAAAAACTTCGAGATGTCGATCCATAGAATCTACACTAAAGATAAGTGGAGCCGAAAGCTTGCTCCTCTCCAAATTCCTGCGATGGATCAGAGCCCCAAGACTAGTGTACTAATCATTTAGTAAGAAACCCTTATTTCACACATTCACCTCTTTCCTGACCTTATTTCATGTGTTCACAATTTGCCTGTCCATGTTGGCAGTGATCAAATTTTAAAATACTTTTGAATAATTATCTAACTTGGACAACTTGATTTAATTAATTAAATAAGAATTTAATCAATTATTCATAGGATATTTTGATTTATTGTCAAAATTAAATCATATAATTAGGAATAATTAGAATTAAATCTAATTAAATAATTAAGTGGCAGAATTAATCTAATTAATTAAATATTTATCATATTCAATTAATCAAATTTAGGATAAATATGATTTATCGCCAAATAATATTTAATTAAAGATAATTAGATAAATTAGGAATATTTAAGGAATATTCCCTGATGTAGAATTAAGATAATCAATTAGGTTTTTGATAAACTAATGTGCAGATGTGCCTTAGGTTAGGACTTTGATGTCGATTTTGATCGATTTGATGATGTAGGAGGTTAATTTACATTTTGCCCCTCTTTGAATTATTGTGCAAAGCGCAGTGGTTCAAAGATTATTTTTTTTTAATAGAGATGTGGACTTAGTTATGTGGTGAAGAAACTGATTCCTGAGGGATTAACCGATTCTGAGACAGAAACTGATTTAAAAGATTTGAAGATGTTAGGTCCTGATTGACCAAAGATGATGTTAACTATAGCAACAATGAACTGATGATTATGAAAAGTGTCAAAAATGCCTGATTCTGAACCTTATGATTATGAAGAAGTGACCATCCTGACTCCAGACCTGATTGTCCAAAGGAATCGAAATGGTATCACATCCGAACCCTTCAATTACAAAGAGCCAAGGAAATGACACTAATGAACCGATGGTTACGAAAAGCTAATACAATTTACAAGATAGATTAGGATACCATATTGATATGGATCTCAATGAATCTTATATGCCCCAAGCGACGAGGTCTTTTGATGTGGTTGTTGTCTTGATTAATGAGGAAAAAATTTGATTGATAGATTGATTGATGTGCAATACCATGCCCCCTTCGAGATGAAAATCAAAATCTAACAAGAAAAGTCAATGTTTGATGGTTTAGAAGCATGTTAATTGATTTGAGAAGTGGTTATACATGTCCGAGAATGCATTCTACATCGTTTGGAGGTCCTGGAGACCAAGTTTGACTAGGTTTGACCACAAGTTGACCATGGTTGACCAAGTTGAAATTTTGATAGTTTGATGTAAGATAATTAGTTAAGTTGAATTCTGGATTCCTTTGATGTTTAGAAGGTTGATTATGCAAGCAGTCAGTTGTCTTGGATCTGAAAATTTTAAATCACGATTTTCACATAGTAAATGATCTCATATTTTGATTTTGATCTCGAAAATGGGTTCAGAACGTTGAAATTAGCCCGGGGTGCTTTCTTGGTGATCTGTTAAGAAGACCTTCATGCGATACTCAGTCCTTATGATATGTTTAGCGTAGTTTTGGAGAATCATTAAGCATCAAGCTAATTTAGGCAATCGTGAGATAAATGCAATCATGTAAAGTGCAAAGTGAAATGCAGAATGAAATGCAGACCTAGGACCTAGGACTTAGTCACTGATCATGTGTTGGTCATTTTCATCACTGAATATTTTATTAGGTAATCAGATAGATCAATACAACATCCACTAGTTAGAAAACTATGAACATATGAATATTGATTTTTGCGTCAAAGTCAATACAACACCCACTGGCTAGACAACCATGGACATATGAATATTGATTTTGTTTTTTGGAATGTCAGATTAGATATAAGCACCAAGGCACCAACACCAGGATGACTTGAATATCATGTCCATTTTGATATAGAAATTGGTATAAGAATCATAACACAAAAGTTGTGATGACCTGAATACGCCTTGCAAAACAAACACGCCAAACAGTTTGCAAAATTCATTCTTGTCTCCAATGTGAATTACCCGCAGTGACCCTTTATCATTCACATCCTTGGATAATATCCATTCACAGTAGGAATGAGAAATCGTTCAAAAAGATGTAAGCTAGATCAAACTTCCTTGAATTTTTTGGGTATCAATGGTTGAGGTACTCATGGCCATCCAACACGTGATGGAGGCTCTTATAGACGGACACCATTTCAATCCAGAATTTCCAAAGTTATTAGATTTTCGCTCAAAGCAGAAAACAAAGAAAAGATTATGCCCCCGGTCATCACTCTCTAAATCCTATAAAGGACATCATCGAAGAGCTAGAAAGGACACAATATGCAAAAATCTCAATGTGAGTCAGTAAGCATACAAAGAAGATTAAAGCACGCAACAAAGATTGTTTTCATTCGTGTTGATGTTTGTTTGTGTTGTTAGTTGCAAAATCCTTTCTGGTAAGGAGATTGACTGACTGACTCAGATGTAGCTTCAAAGGACTTTGACTGGATATGACACGTCTGAGATACTGAGGACTGTAGGATATGACATTGATTGCCCCCAAGTTTGAACATTGATAAGAGACGGACGCTTTTGCCAATTGGTATATAGATCGACTTTATTGAAACAAGGATATATACAGACTAAAGCAGACTGAAAGTTGGGAAAGACCAAGATTATGCTGATAGATGGAGCATTTTGAACAAGTGGTGCCTGTTTGTCAGGTTTTCACTATCTTGGTAGAGATTCTATTTTTGCTACCAAGGCGCCTATTTCAAGGTTTTCACTAAGGCACCTTTTCTTTTTCTTTTTTTTGTATTTTTATCTTTTCAATTTTTTTGTATTTTTCATTTTTTGATTTTTTTTTATATTTTTCAATTTTTTTGTGTGAAAATTGTACCTAGCTGTGGACACAACACTTTATTAAAATATTAGAGGTTAGCAAATCAAAGAAATTTGTAAATAAATGAAACTAAGCTAACCAGGCGATTTACTGCCTTCTAGTAGGTGCGAGTATGGTATTCTTAGATTAGACCGAGATGAATGACAATGCAACACCTAAACGAAGGATTTAAATGATTGAAAGCAATGAAGATGAAATGGAGATTAATCTTTTTTTTTTTTGGATTTTGAATGCAATAAGATGAAAAACTTGATATGAAACTAATCTAGAATGATTTGGAATGATATGCAAATTAATCTAATAATGATATGCTATGAATGAATGCTATGAACCCTCAAAAACAATAACAAAAATCTCACAATTGCCTTGTGTGCAAGAGCTTGATTCTTCAGATGTCAATTCGCCAGAGTAAGTATGCAAATTCGAGGGATTTATTATGAAGAGCTAAGCCTTGTTTTTATAGAAATCTAGGGTTTGAGGATGTATAAGAAAAACCATAAATCACTCTTGATAAACTCAAGTTGATATTTGAGTTAACAAGAAATTAAGAATAAATAAACTCATAAAATCATGCAAAAATAGTTTTTATCTCAAAATAGAGTTTAGTTCTCTTTTTCAACTCATCATCGGATGTTGAGTTTAGAAAGTTAACAAATTAAATTTAACGGTTGTTTTAAAGTTGACTACTTTTCAGATTGTGCATGATTTAATATGAATTAATTTAAAAATAAAGTGATTAATTCTCCACTTAATTGATTTTGAATTAAAACAATTGATTTATGGGTTGATCAATTATTTGATCAAACTTTTATTCAAAACTATATTATTAAATATTGACAACTTGATTTAATTAATTAAATAAGAATTTAATCAATTATTCATAGGATATTTTGATTTATTGTCAAAATTAAATCATATAATTAGGAATAATTAGAATTAAATCTAATTAAATAATTAAGTGGCAGAATTAATCTAATTAATTAAATATTTATCATATTCAATTAATCAAATTTAGGATAAATATGATTTATCGCCAAATAATATTTAATTAAAGATAATTAGATAAATTAGGAATATTCAAGAAATATTCCCCAATGCTGAATTAAGATAATCAATTAGGTTTTTGATAAACTAATGTGCAGATGTGCCTTAGGTTAGGACTTTGATGTCGATTTTGATCGATTTGATGATGTAGGTGGTTAATGAACCTATAGACCATTTTTGGGGTATTACAATACCCACTCTCATAAGGGCAACCTTCAATCAAATTGTTCAGACACTAGGGATTCATCCTATATGATCTTAGGATACTTTATAATGGCTAGAAACATATAATACTCATCAACAAAATAGACACATAATTTTTGTCACAAGATCCATAAATGTTCTCTTAAGAACCCTTATCTTATAAGACTAGGGATATGGGAAAAACTCATCAAATAATTTCCTTGGTTTAGGGATGAACCAAACACCATTAATATTCTCAACATAACATGATCCAACCCTTGGATGCAATCCTTAAAACCCACAAGGTTGATTGTTCAACTTGACCTAGTGGAGAGAGACCTAATAGAATTAGGGCAACCTAATTAATATTTTGGAATTGGTTTAGAAAACTCACAAATAACCCTAGAAACCAATTAGATATTTTGATACCCTTTTGGAAGACTCAAGATATTTAGCAAGTTTTAGACTCTAACCCTCAATCTGCTACACAAAACCCTACTAGGGCTAATTTGGACAATTAGGCCTAATTTAGGACTATTACACTTCAAGTGCTTCAAATTAGTTTGATCCAAAAGGGCCAATGATTTAGAGGGCTTCACCAGTCAGAGAGGACATCAAATCCATCATTTTTTTCCCTATATTCATCCTTGATTGCTTCTTGCCAAGGTTTCTCAACTCTGAGACAAGTCGGTCACATAGGGATGCCCAACTAGGGCTTGGTGGAAAAACTCACCCTTAGGGTTTTCTTGAAAAAGGCTTTAGGAATATTAAATTACATTTCCTCCACTAATTTTCCCCCAAAGACCATTGAATTCTAAGGGTGGAAAGTTAAGTTAGAGGCATTTGTTTTCAGAACTCTAGAAAATAGGCTAATTCAGACCCGTCCTCTGATTTTGATCCACCAAAATCTTCAAACACCACCAAATTGAAAAATAATAATTGGAGTAGAGTCCTAAAATATTTTACAATTAAATTTAAACAAATCCATACTGTTACCAATCCACCATGAAATGCTACAATACAGAAAATAGAGAAATTTGTAGGAAAATTGTATGTTTTTATTACTTCAAGCATCAAAACTTCATAAAATCCTTCAACACCATTTCATTTGAATTCAAATGGTCTTAAATAGATCCTAACCAATGTTCCCAACTGAATTTTTGGGTTGGTGATTGTTGGAGAGGTTCGCGGGTCAATTTAGTAACTTTTGCAAAGCAATATTGACAACTTTTAAATTTTTTGTCAAATTTGCTCCAATTGTGTGACAAACATGTCAAATAGGTGCATCCCAACACACTTAGACCTTAGACCCCTAAAAATACTAATTTTATTCAAATCATACCCTTTGACCATGGGTTTATAAGGGTTACCTCATGATAAAGAGGCCTTACAATTAGGTCTTTATTACGATCAAATGGTCCAAAGGACCCAAAAAAAACTAGGACCTATGAGATACACCTTTTATGCTTCATCCTTGAGGTGATCCTGCACTAGTATAAGTCTCATTGAACCATTGTACACCCTTAAATCTTTCATCTTTCACTTCATATTTATCTTTATTATAGAGGGAATGTGGGGCATCCATTTACTTCACTCCTTTCATACCCAAAGTCCCACCTTAGAGGCATATCAAAAATATGGTCTTCAACTCATGAGGGAACATAAGTAATTTTCTTATTCCTTATACTATTTTTTTTCCCGCAACCCCTTAGCTTGAACTTTGAAATTGAAATTTACCTAAGGGAATGTAGGGTGTACATCCCCTATTTCATTTTAAATACCCTGGCATCTTGTGATATCATACACCATTCTCTTAAATTTGGAGAGGGAACACAAGGCTACCATTTCCTTCTCTTCATTCACCCTAGAGTCCCATGACCAACACCTTTAATTTTATTGGAAGCTCGAGGGAATGCCAGGATCATACTTTCCTTAGTTTCTTGACACCCTGCCATCCTATGACACTTCTCTTTCAAAACAAAAAACCCCCTGAGGGATCACAAGAAGGCAAGTATTCAAAAAATATTATGTTCAATTTTCCTTTAGGTTCATTCAATATTCATGAAAAAATGTTGAATACAAATATTTATCTCATAAATCTTTGAGAAAATGATATATGGTAATGTCACAAGATTATGCTTTCAATTATATATATATATATATATATATATATATATATATATATATATATATATATATATATATATATATATATATATAGAAAATAGTGGGTTAACATAAAAATAAATTTGAAAATTTAAAGTTAAGATTTATGAATACAAAAACAAAACCAAAGAATCTCCACCTTGAACAAGGGTGGTAATGATCATATGGAGAAATTGATCTAAAATTTGATGGATGTAATAGGACTATTTGTTATCTTTTATTTAATGGACATAAGAAAAATGAGAGACAAGGGTTGAAATTTAGAGCTATCTCAAGAGTTAAGTCCATTGAAGGTCTCTACATATAGTTTATACTCTCTTTTAAAAGATATTACAACTGCAATGAAAGAAAATAGGTATATAAGGAGAAATCACTAGGATGAATGATCAAACTGGGAAGCTCACACCTATTTTCAAACACACATTGGAAGGAAGATCGATCTAGTAGGCTCGAGGAGTCTCAAGCACCAACAAGATGCAAGAATTCATTTTCTATTGAGTTGACAAATTGGCTATATAAACTAGGAATGATAAATGCAAGTATGGAGAGAGAAACTAGGTAATAAGCGCACTTACATATCTAACTAACAACAAATATGAATATGCAAACAAAATTGAAAACTAGTACTATAACTAACTTGCAATCAAAATAGAAGGTACGAGTCATCTCTAAGGATATGGGGTGAGTTGGAGGTTAGGGTTAAGTATGAATCACCTTATACCTAGTCAAGCTCAAATACACTTTTAGTTGATTGAAACTCTTTGTTTGACTTTTCTGCCACTGCCTTCACACTTGTCCACCTATAACTTGTACTTACACATAAAAATAAGGAAAATGATTTTGGAAAGGGGTTTGCCTTGGTCAAACCATTGTTTAGGAAACAACCTTGAAATTGAATTGAAAGTGCTTGAAATGGAAAGGAAGCACAACATTAAAGTGGTAGAGGCTTGATAAGAAGGATAAGAAAGTCTTATACCTTGATGATGCAAATGATTCTTGGAAAGAGATCATAGGTTTTGATGCAATAATATGACTCCATAAAGACCTAAAAGGGCATCACAAAAGACATGCTTGCATGATGATTATTAAATGCTTTTCACAAATGAAGGATGAAATTCCTTGGTTTCTTGATGTGCTTGAATGCTCCTTGAACTTAAATGAAAACTTATGGATAGATCATTTGGTTTTTGATTGATTTCTAAAATGAGGGAGGTAGCATTGTATTTATACCTCACCTAGCATATTTGGAGCTTGAAACTCAAAGAGATCCAACTTGGATTAAAATTCTGCTAAAAATATAGATGGAAAGTACAATTCAAATTTTCCCACAAGCTACATAGTATGCAGTGACTTTCTAGGTATGGGTGAGTTAGACTCACCTTATACCCATAAATTTTCCCTATACCAATATTTTTGGGCTCAAATTCAAATCAGGAGCCAATTGGGATATTATGATTCCAAAAATGCACTCAAAGGTGGGGGTTGAAATTGAGATAAATACAAAAGGCCACCCATAATTAAATAGGGCCTATGTATGCAAGAGGATAATAAATGAGAGGAAATAATTAAAGAGGCACACCTAAAATTAAGGCCCTTCATAGAAATTAAATCTCGAGAGGAGCCACATTTACATATTAATTAATTAAATACATAATAAAGTTCTATGATGCATAGAAGAACATGTTGGAAATTTGGATGTATTTTCATTGATGTGAACATGTCTACTATGATGTTTTTTATGTCTACTATGTTGTTAGGATTTCTAGTGTGAAGATCAGATGGTTTTGATATTTGTTATGAAGATTGGTTGATAGATATGTAGTTTTGCCAATAACACAAAATATTCAGATGAATGGCAGTAGAAGGTTACTAAAGATGAGGATTCATGCACCTTATGGGATGATGTATAGGTTGTCTACATGCTTCATGTCAAGTTTGAGTTGCTGACATGATGATTTGATCAATTTATGGTGTCATAGATAAAGACTGATTATTTTGTTGATTGCCAGTGTTACAAAGTTACAAAGTTGCAGAAATTGCTTTCACACATGTGTTATAGATGAGAACTTTGGCTGCACAACTAGGAATATGTTAAGAACATATAAATGTGTCTACCATTCAAAGAGTTTGTGATTATGATGATCCTCAAGGCAGCTACAAGTATTTTAGTGGAGGATGACAATGTTCTTGAAAGTTTATCTTAAGATGTTGGTAGATCTGATGAATGCAATGTATTTGTATATTTATTTGAGCTTAATGATGCCTTAGGATAATCTAGTATTATGTACATGATGAGTTGGAAACTTCCATTGATCAACGTGACCAAGTTTAATGAATCTAAGTTATGTTTTTGAGTTCTTAGCCGACATGTTAAGGAAAGATTATAAAACATTTTATAAGAGATTGGTAAAATATTTTAGGGTTATGATCATGATCTCAAGATGTTATTGATGGATCTAAGGGATGTTTGGAAAGTGCATAGAGATCCTGATGGTTGATTTTGGTGTAGAGAGATAGATGATTAAGGATTAGGATTTTTCAACCTAGTTCTTGATAAATATGGTGAATTAGGGTTTGATTGGTGTGTCATGTGTATGTCCTAATGTTTTTGAGGTCACGAAAGAAAGTGTATTCTAGTGAAGCATTTTTACAGATATATTGAGGGATAAATTTCTTGTCTATAGTGTGGTAGAAAGAATTGCAAAAAGGGATCTAGCTATAATGAAAATGAACTGATCGAGTCATAGTGAGATGCTACTATATAGTTCATGAATTATCAAATTGGTGTCTCAAAAGTGTATGTAAGTATGTGAGACTTATGAATTGTAATTGTAAGTCAATGTGACTTCCATAGGGTGGGTGCCCAAGGCAAATTGAGTAGTGAACTCTAGGTAGTGTGCCTAAATGCATGTGCATTCCTTATATTGTAAAAAGCCATACTTATAACTAGGTATTACTCTTATTATGGGTATCAGCCCCACTATGAGTTTTACCCTAATATGGATTTCCTTGTAAAAAATATTTTTGTTATGTGGTGTTGATGTTTTCTAATTTGTGTTTGTATGCTTTACATTTTGTAAATCAGTAATAACAATTTATGTGATTAATGGTTTTATGCTTGAAGGGTTGAAGGATTTTAATAATTAAGCATTTTGATAGCAACTGATTGACCCCCCCTCTTATTTGCTTGCTACCTATTTCCTAAAATTGGTATCAGATATAAGTCCCTTGAAGGAAGCCTAACAACTTGAGGGAGATCCAAAAATGGTAGCATATAAGAAAGATAGTCCAAGATTTGATGGAGCCAAGTATGCATTGTGGAAGAACTAAATGATTGTACATATCAGATGTATTGATGAAGATTATTGGAGGATTATAAAGTGTAGGATTTGAGCAACACAAATCCACAGAAACCCAAAGATCACCTGCATACAAAAACCTGTCACAAGAAGTCAAGAGAAGAAGAGGGCAAGGGTTTGACTCATAAGATGAAGAAGAAAATATCCTCAAATAACTGAATGAATAATAGTGTACAATGGATCATCCATATAAAGGAGATCAAAGGCCTTGAAAAGGCAAACCTAAAAAATAGAAGTGCATGTAATAATCAGTTAAACTATTACAAGATTAATGCATGCAAAAAACAATTGATGCATAACTAGTGCATGAGTCAACTAAAGAAAACTGATGCATAACTAGTGCATTAGTTGACTAAGCAAAGAGTTGATATCTTAAGAAGGGAGTAAAATATTCATAAAATTAATAATTTACTCTAACACCCCCCCTTAAGATGAGCAACGATGTAGCTACAAACAATGCAAGAAGAAAGCAAAAGAAACTACAATGCTGAAAGCAGAAATGGGTCCTGACAACATGGCCTGATGAGGTACCCAGCACAACCAAATCTCTGTAAAATGGAGAAATAGAGAAAACCCAGTGGGAAAAAACCCTACTCCAAAAAGAGATAGAAAAATGTAGAAAAAGAAATGGCTCAAGAGACTCTCTCAAAACCATAAGTACAACCAGCCCCCCCATGAGAGAGGGATGAGACACCAAAGTCCCCCCAGAATAATGGAACCTCTGTGGAAATGATCAAACCAATGGAACTCCAATGTAGAAGAAATAAAGGCACAAAACAAGGAAACTCCTGAATGAGAGGTGAAATTGGAAGGCCTAGCTGACGCTCAAAGGAGAAAACATGAGGAGCCTGAAAGGGAATCCCCAATGTAGGTGGTGTGACTGGTGTGCTGACACTTTCGGGAGAGAGGAGATGAGTGTCCTATGTAGAATCCTCAACAACTGCACCTGGTGGCTCAATGAATGGAGCTGGAGGGTCAAGCAGTGCTGAAGAAGAATCCTGCTGAAGAGAAAAGACCTCAACAGGATGTGGTGTGGCAATCATAGTAGTGATCTCAGGAACAATGCAAAGGTTCAAGCAACCTGACTACACCACATGAGGCTCTCGCGAAAGAGGAGAGTTGTGCTCCGATAATGGAGATGGTGGACCAAAGTGTGAGAAGGTGTAGAGATAGGTGGAATGATCAACTATCCCTATAGCAACAATACCTCCTGTCATACTATCTCGAATGAAGACTGAATCTACAGTGAACTCAACTGTCTTCCCTGAACCACTATGTGTAATTTGATAAATCGAGAGAAGGTTTATAGATAGAGATGGAACATACAATACATCATTGAATGTGCCATCCTGAATGCCGACTAAACCTTTCCCACAGACTATTAGGATAGTGTTATTCCCCATGAGAATATGAGGAATGGGAGAAGCCTCAACAGTAGAGAAGACCCCTTTAGAAGATGCCATATGGTGAGAAGCACCTAAATCCAGTATCCAAGGGACCTATGAAGGGGATGCAATGGATGCTTGTAATGCATGACCCTTTCCTAAATCCTATCTAGATGTCTAAGATGTGGAGGAAGACTGAAAAGCAGACCCTTGTGAGGTAGAAGAGGATGGAGAGGAAACAGTGCTCTTCTGAAGAAGAACTTGCAAATCTGCAATCTATTTCTCATAGCCATCAAATCTCTTCTGAAAACAATGTAACTCAACATGAGGTCCCTTCTGACAATAGGAACATGTAGGTCTCTCAGTCTTCTGTTTCTCCTTCTTAGAAGAAGATGGTGGGACAGTAGAGGGCTAAGAAGAGGAATCTGATATCTATTTTGGCTTCTGCTTTTGCTTTTCTTTGGAGGGTTGGGCAACCAATGCATGGTTCTTTGATCCTATTAGAGAGTCCAACTGAGTAAGCTTGGCCTGCTCTCTAGTCAAACAATCACAGAACACCTCAAAAGTGGGCATGGTGAATGTAGGTCCCAAAGCATCCATGGTAGAATGAAAGGTAGAAGAGAAGATCTGAAAGTTTCCCCTAAGCTTTGACAAAATCAGATAGATGCACTCTTTATCAGTCTTTTGCTTTCCACATCCATGTAACAAAGATCTCTGCTGTTTGAACTTCATTAGAAAGTCCTCAATAGAGGGAAAAGAATTAGGTACAAGAGAGGTAAGTTCTACCTCAATCTGAAGTGCTCGAAACTCATTCACTGTACCAAACAAAGTGTTCAACTTTGTCCACATAGCTAGAGGGGTATTGCACCCGTCAAGGTGAAACTGCAAGCTGTCTGATACCTGTAAAGCAATCAACCCCATAGCTTCATCCATCTTGTTTCGATGTTGCATCATCTCAAAGGGCCTCTGTAATACTAGCTACATTGCATCTAGACAAGACCAGAGCCCTTTTGAATGGAGAAGCCGTGTCATTAGGGTTTTCCATGTGTGATAATTATGTGGGGTCAGAAGTTCTAGACAAGAAGAGGTCTCGGCCATATTTTTTAGAAGGGGTTTTTTTTTGACAAATATCTTGTTTAACTAAAAGAAACAAGAAAATAAGACCCCCCCACAAGCCAAATATCGAACCCCCAAGCCTAAAAAGATATGCTTTATCAAGAGAAGAGCAAAAAGGCTTCAGATCTGAATCTTGTGTACCTTGAAAAAATCTGATGAAAATAGGTAGAAATTTGGATAGTGCTTAAGAAGAGCTTTTCGGTGCTTCAGATTAAACTCCATGAGAGTGTCCGGCTCGAAACCAACTTTCCGGTGATATCTCGTTTGTCAAAAAATGATGCTTGGAGCTCCCGAAAAGCCAATTTTAGTGAAAGATGCTCCAAAAGATTAAAAAAATCCCAAAAAGAGGATTTGTCACTAAGCGGCAGCCCCTGGTCACATGGGCTGCGAGTGCTGGCGCTAGGGGGCCTGCCATCGGTAGTTTGGGGCTAGCCACTAGCGGCTAATGCCCGACAGTCTGCGACGGTTTGGTGGCTCCCGGTGGTCTGCAGTCTTTGATGGTCTGTGGCTCTCGGTGGTGATGATTCCCAATAGTGGTGGTGCCCGGGCTGAGCGCGGGCGGCGCGCTGGTCGCGCGCAAGTGGCGTGCTGTCTGCAAAAAAAATTTGTGATTTTTTTATTTTTCCACTTCGTACAGCATGAAGATTATTGCCTCGGGGTGCTTGCAATGTTGTATGGCCCTGGGGCAAAAAAAATTTGCCTCTCCTTGCAACGTTGTCCAGATTGGACGTGGTTTATATCAAAATAGGGGTTTTTGGATGCTGCAAGCTCAACAGTGAGGTCCGTTTGAGCTCAAAGTGCACCAAAATTTAGGGACCCCCTAATTTCAATAAAAAACACAAAAAAAAGCCCTAAAAAGTGCCAATTTTTTTTTTCTTTTTTGCAGGCAAAAAAGAAACAAAAATAACGTCCTATAGAGAATACTAGATCTGAGACATATAACCAAAATTTCTCAAATCTACAAAAAAAAATCCCTAATTTGAATCCTTCAAACGCGAACAAGCTATAGCAGATTAGGCTCTGATACCATGTAGGATTTGAGCAACACAAATCCACAGAAACCCGAAGATCACCTGCATACAAAAACCTGTCACAAGAAGTCAAGAGAAGAAGAGGGTAAGGGTTTGACTTAGAAGATGAAGAAGAAAATATCCTCAAATAACTGAATGAATAATAGTGTACAATGGATCATCCATATAAAGGAGATCAAAGGCCTTGAAAAGGCAAACCTAAAAAATAGAAGTGCATGTAATAATCAGTTAAACTATTACAAGACTAATGCATGCAAAAAACAACTGATGCATAACTAGTGCATGAGTCAACTAAAGAAAACTGATGCATAACTAGTGCATGAGTTGACTAAAGCAAAGAGTTGATATCTTAAGAAGGGAGTAAAATATTAATAAAATTAATAATTTACTCTAACAAAATTCATATAACCCCCCTTAGAACCCTACAACTCCTGATGATATCACTGATGCCAAAGTGAACATTAGGGAAAAGGAAGCTTTGCTAAGTACACTAACTGATACAAAGATTACTAATGTCATGGAATTAGATATAGCTAATCAAATATGGGAGAACTTGGAGATTCTTTATGAAGGAGATACAAAAGTGAAGATGGAAAAGTTGCAGATCTTGAAAGGAAAGTATGAGGCCATGAAGATGAGTGAGGATGGGGATATTTCCTCTTAAATGTTGAAGGTAAATGAGATAGTGTGTGCTATCAAATGTGTTCGAGGAACACTTGATGATGATGATATTTTTTTCAAAAGTCATGAGATCTTTGACTCCTACCTATGACAACAAGGTTGCAGCTATTGAGAAAATAAGGATAGTGACTAATGTGACAAGATAAAAGCTAGTTGGGAAGATTGTAGTATTTGAGTTGAGTTCAATAAGTGGCACATTATCCAAGAATGAGATGACTTTCAAAGACACTATGGTTGGAAGGAACATGTAGAGATTAGATTGGACTAAGAAACCTGCAAGAAAATTGTCAAGATGGGAGCAAGCATTGAAGAACATAGAAGAGGAAGATCTCTAGATCTTGAAGAATTGTAAGCCACATTTGCAAAAAGAATGTCTTACAAAGAAAGGGATCCTACTAGATGTAAGTAAAAAGGAATGATTCCCTTTAAATGTTTTTCATGTGGTAAAGTAGGACATTTTGCATCTAGGTGTCCTACTAGAGTTCCTAAGTATAAGTATGAGCCTAAGCCTAGGGAAAGAAGATGTTGTTATTCCCTAAATGATGAAGGAATTACTGATGATGAATTTGATGAAGTTGATAAGGATGATGATGAATTTACTTTCATTAATGTTAAGGAAGAAGGTAATAAGTCTGGTAATCTTAATCCTGCTAGCTCTCTCATTGCTATCAAAGAAGATGACTCTAGATCAGAAGATTTTGTACCTTCTATTGCTACTAATGATGTTGTTGAAGAGAAAGATTTAGTCACTCAAGTTGTCAAAGAAGATAAGTGGGTGATTGATGGTGGATGCTCTCATCATAGGACTGGTGACAATAGAAAATTTATAAGCTATAAGAAGTATGATGACGGTGAAGTGAAATGGGGTGATAACTCTGGTGATAAGATCAAAGGTAGAGGTTCTATTACTTTGGATGGTAAAAATAATACCAATGATGTATTGTATGTAGAAGGTTTGAAACATAATCTTCTTAGTATTGGTTAGCTAATGGAAAAAGGCTATGGTTTGCATTTCAAGAATGATATTTGCAAGATTTGAAATGATTATGGAAGGGAGATTTCTACTGGATCTAAGACAAGAGGTAACCTATTTCTTTTGAATAGTGGTCAAAAGAGTTGTTTGATTGCTTAGATATATCAAAGCTAGTTATGACATAAGAGGTTGTGTCATGTGAACTTTGACAATATTGTTGCTATAAGCTCTACTTATTTTGCTAGAGATCTATCTAAGATGAAAAAGTCTGCTAACAATTTTTGTAAGGAATGCCAATTAGGTAAGCAAACAAGAGCTACTTTTCACTCTAAGAAAGAAAACTTAAATGGTTTGCTTGATCTTGTTAATACTAATTTGTATGCCCTACTAAGATAAGAATCTTGTAAGGAGACATATATTTTATGCTACTAATTAATGATTATTCAAAGATGGTATGGGTGACCTTCTTAAAGGAGAATTTAGAAGCTTTTGGTAAGTTTAAGGCCTTCAATTCAATGGTGGAGAATGAGACTGGTATGAAATTGAAGAAGCTAAGATCAAATAGAGGTGGAGAGTTTACATCAAATGAGTTCAAAACATTCGATGAGATGCATAGAATCAAGAGACAATTGTTTGCTCCTAAAACTCCACATTAGAATGAGAAATTGCTCGGACCATGATGCTTGAAAGGAATGTTCCCTATATATTTTGGAGAGAAGTTGTGAGCACTGCAATATACACTCTTAACCGAGTGCAGATCAGAGATGGAACTGGAAAGGTACCTTATGAATGCTGGTGTGGTCATGTGCTTACTATTAAGTACTTCAAGATATTGGTAGCAAATGTTACATAAAGAGAGATGAAGATATAGGAAAGTTTGATGCAAGGAGTGGTGAAGGTATATTCCTTAGATATTCTACTAAAAGTATAGCATATAGGTGTTATAAAAAAGGATGAAGAAGTTAATATAAAGAACAAATGTTATGGTGGAAGAAAGGATCCAATAAGTTTGATGTTGGAAAGAAAATCAACAATGATGATCAGAGAAAAGACCGACTGGTTCAAACCCAAGATCCTAGTGTACCAATGACAACAAGTAATTTGAAGACCATGGAGACAAAGAAGGACAAAGGCATGTGATAAAATAGTTGGTACCAAGGTGTATAAGATTGAATCATAATGAAAGATATATCATTGGTGATAAGAACAAAGGAGTTGAGACAATGAGAAAGACCGTAGAGTATCATATTTCCTTGATCTCAAAAATTGAACATGTTGATGATGAATGGTCAAGGTCTATTGAAGAATAGATTGCAACCACAAATAACCATGTGGAGAAGCTCATGCATAGAGAAGCTAAAATTGAGGCATTGCTTGAGAGAGAAAATAATGGTATCAGATATGTGAAAGGAGAATGGTCCAAGTATAGTCAAGACAAGCCTAAAACTAAAGGACAAAAGAACAAGACTAAGAGGAAGAACAAAGATAAATAATAGAAAGACAAAGCCAAGCTAAAGGATAAGGGAAAGAAGAAGAAGGTCAAGGAAAACAAGAAGAAGAGTCAGAAGAAGTGCAAGGGAAGAAAGAGGAACAAGAATAAGAAGAATGTGGTAAGATATCCTAATCCTCACAACTTTAGTGGTAGTTGTTTTGATTGTGGAAAGTATGGACATATAGCCTCATATTATAGAAGGAAGAATCATTTTCCTAGAGGTAAGAGAAATGATCACGTCTTAGATAGATTCAATGGCATGAGAAGGATAAATGATACTATCATAAGGCAAATAGGTAGATGTACATGTGTCATGATGATAGTAAGAAGAAGATTGTCATATGTCTTAGATATAATGTATCTACACAAATTACTGAACATTGTAAAGACACACAAGTAGATGAGTTTGATCTAGTGGATATGAACAAGGATATGCAAGAACTTGAAAGGGACATACAAAAAGAGAACAAAGGAAAGGAGAAGGAGAAGAAAGATAGAAAGAGACAGAAACATAGAAGCATAGTTAAGAGAAAGAAAAGAAAGGATTTTGTCAATAAAGAGCCTACTCCTGCAAGCAAGTTAGGGGTCATTACCCCTCTTGATCAAAATTAAGATGCAAAGGATCACATTAGTCCAGTATACTTCAAAGATAGATCTTACAACTAGATTGATGTATGGAGGTTGCTACTCAGGGAGAGTAGTAAGAATGATAAGGTAAATTTATTTGATCTGAAGTTGAGTGTTTGAAAAGAGAACTACAAGGAAATGTAGAAATTAGAGAGTTAAGTTTTTGGTGGTTGATCAATGTTGGATGTGTTTAGTGGCTCAGAGATGTGTGAAAGAAGGAAAGAAGAGCTTGACAAGGTAGTAGAGCAGAGAAGGCAAATGAATCATGTGTTGATATGACAAAGCAACTTGTATAAGAGTAGAAGATACATCTTCTCCATTGATGTCAAAGGGGGAGAGAAATAGATGTGAAAAATAATAAAGATCAGATTATAGTTTGTAGATCAAAAGAGATGATCAGAAGAGTTTGCAAAAGAGAAGATCAAAAGATAAGATAATAAAGAGAAGGTAAGGAAGAACATGTTGCCATCAATGTCAAAGGGGGGGATTGTTGGAAAGTTGGATGTGTTGTCATTGATGGTAACATGTCTACTATGATGTTATTAATGTCTATGATGTTGTTTGGATGTCTAGTGTTAAGATTAGATGGTTTTGATATCTGTTAAGAAGATTGGTTGACAGATATGCAATTTTCTAGTAACACAAAATGTTCAGATGAATGTCGGCTAAAGGTTGCTGAAGATGAGGATTCATGCACCTCATGGCATGATGTAGAGTTTGTCTACATGCTTCATGCCAAGTTTGAGTTGTTGGTATGATGATTTGATCAAGTTATGATGTCACAAATAAAGACTAGTTATTTTGCTAATTGCCAGTGTTATAGAGTTGTAGAGATTGTTTTTGTGCATGTGCTATAGATGAGAGATTTGGTTGCATAGTTGGGAATGTATTAAGGACATATAAATGTGTCTACCATTCAAAGAGTTTGTGATTCTGATGATCCCCAGTGCAGTTACAAGAATTTTAGTGGAGGATGATAGTGTTCTTGAAAGTTTATAATAAGAAGTTGGTAGATTTGACGAATGCAATGTATTTGTTTGTTTATTTAAGCTTAATGATGTGTTATGATGATCTAGGTTTATGTGCCTGATGAATTGGAAACTTACATTGATCAAGGTGACCAAGTTTAATGAATATAAGTTATGTTTTTGAGTTCTCCCCTAACATATTAAGGAAATATTATAAAATAATTTATAAGAGATTGATAAAATATTTTAGGGTTATGATCATGATCTCGAGATGTTATTGATGGATCTAAGGGATGTTTGGAAAGCACACATAGATCTTGATGGTTGATTTTGGTGCTAAGAGATGGATGATTATGGATAAGGTTTTGTCGACCTAGTTCTTGATAATATGGTGAATTAGGGTTTGATTGGTGTGTTGTGTGTATGTGCCAATGATTTTGAGATCGTGGAAGCAAGTGTATGATAGTGAAACATTTTTATAGATCTAGTGAGAGATGAATCGCTTGTCAATAGTGTGGTAGAAAGAATTACAACAAGGGATCTGATTGTACTGAAAAGGAATTGATTGAGGCATAATGAGATACTACTATATAGTTCATGAATTATCAGATTGGTGTTTGAAAAGTATATGTAAGTTGATGAGACTTCTAAATTATAATTGTAAGTTAGTGTGACTTCCTTAGTGTGGGTGCCCAAGGCGAATTGAGTAGTGAACTCTAGGCAATGTGCCTGAATGCATATGCATTCCTTATATTGTAATAAGCTATACTTCTAACAAGGTATTAGTCTTATTGTGAGTATCATCCCCACCATGGTTTTCACCCTAGTTTGGGTTTCCATGTAAAAAATATTTGTGTTATGTGTTGTTGATGTTTTCTGATGTGTTTGCATGCTTTACATTTTGCAAATCAGTAATAACAGTTTATGTGATTAAGGGTTTTATGCTTGAAGGGTTTTAAAGTTTAAGTATTTTGGTAGCAATTGATTCACCCCCCCTCCCCCCTTAGTTTCTTATTGCCTATTTCCTATTGAACAATCATATACTAAAATGGGTGCTATATAAGTATAAATTGTACAGCTCAACAAGGTGCTTACAACTTACAACACTACAACAAGGTGCAAAATAATTTTTACACAATCATAAAAAATAAGAAAGAAGCTCTCTCATAACTACTTTCATTTCATCCACTCTAGGCACAACCATGTACTTATGCCTTTGAACAATATTTAACATTTTTTTCACCATAACTTAATTAACTACTTTATCCTTAAATGTCCAATAAAATGCTGAAGACACTACATTTAAGGTAATCGCTAACCGATGGCCATCATACCTCCTCTAACATAATAATGCACACATTTTTTTAGAAGGTAATCCTAACTAATTTATATTTTTAAGTTAAAGAATTTCTAATTTCAATATGTTTACAAGTTTTTCCTAATAATAGTTTTTCCCAATTATAGATCATAGTGGTTTTCCATAACATTTTTTTCTTTAATTGCATATTAGAGTGTTCATCCAAACCTGCAATTTCCAATGAATAACATAGCAGGGCTACATCAACATTAGATAAAGGAAATTTAGGAGGATTTTTATGAAATGCAATCACTATGTTTTAATATGAAATTGATTGATTTCTTTGATTTTCCAAAATGCACATATATAGGATTGTATTTGTGTTGATTATTGTGAGCTTATATTGCCATTTTGAAGATCCTCAAACTTTTTAACATGATCAATGATGTTAACATGACACCTCCTCTAGTACCACATGGATTGGGGGAGACTAGACCCTGTGGCTTCGTACTTTACCATAGAAAGCTCTCGCCAATCAAACTAGACCCCAACTCGTCAATTTATTATCTTTAACTATATATTAAAAATAACAATTTTTTTTTGTTAGAAACTTATTCTTAATTTTCATTATAAACTTTAGGATATCATATCTAGAAGTATGACTAGCAAAAAAAATAAGAATCATATATGAAAACTGAACTTAATTAAACTCTTAACTATCTTATTAAAAAATAAGAAATTGAATTTAGTCACAATAAAAATTAAATGTTTAATTAATATCGTGAAACAATGCCTACTTTTGAACTGATCCGCTTCAAGTCTCAATCTTATCAATTTGGTCCACTTAAAAAAGTTCCGTTGCACAAAAAAGCATGCAACTGCTAGTTATATCTATATAATCCCACTCTGTTCTAAAACAAATTATCTGTTCGCATTATGATTTTGAAATTGTAGGACTCAATTCGCTGCGCAAGGAGTTTCCTAGGTGGAGAGCTGAATGCTTATCCTGCAATCTTACCCTGCCAATGCGAAAAAAATACTTTAATGGCTAACTGGGCGGTTTTAGGTGCCACAAATGTACAGGGGCTGCAATGGCGGCCTTCATTAACTAATACTTCTATATGCAAATTAAATGTTCTTGCTAATCATTCCGATTTTCTTATTAATATCCCCTCATGGCTGTCCATTACCTCTAAAAGACATCAAAGAGTGAAAACATGTATTTGTAATTCTGTTCCAATTGAAAAGCTTCCAAAAGAAAATGACTGCGAGGCGTATAAATCACAGAGGAAGACGTTAAGAGAGCTATGTGGCGATGCAGTTCCAAGTTACATTCTGGACAGGTACAAACTCTATTTTATTTGTGTTAATTATTTATACAAGAATTGCCTAATTTTATTATTATTATTTTTGCCTGGGTGAACTTTATGTGAGGCTGTGGGCCTCTGAGGGTCTATGGCTATCTGCTGGATAAAAATCCAGTTAACTTTTTATCATTATTAGGAGAACATTTTTGACGAATTTGGAAGATTGGATGGTCTTCCGCTGTAAGTTGAAGGAGCTCGACAATTGGTGCATCCAATGCGTATGAGCTGCAAAAAGTACAGGAAAAGATATTATCCTCTGAACAAATACCATGATGGAAATAAAAACTACAATATCTCAGGGATTTTATTTGCTGCCTTTCAAAAATCTGGATTGTGGACCGCCTTAATAAAATCGAGGATAGCTATGGGACTAAGAATCTTACAAATTTGGGACTAAGAATTTTGTTATTTGAAGGGACTAAATTGGGACAATGTTGCTTCCTTACGATTCAGTTTTTTCCTTAATTGGAATATAAAGTTTCCAAGATTTTTTAATCTTGCCTCTTTGAAGAGTTCTTGTATGGATTTTACTCTTAAGATTTCCAAATCTTAATGTCATTGTAGGCAGGACATTCCATGATGAAATGTTTGTTTATTTTTACTGTGCCTGTGTTACATATTATACATACGCTCTTGTCTCAATCTTTCTTAGGTGTTTTCCATCTAGCTGTTTAACACTTAATATTATATGAATTAATACTTAATTAATTTATGAGAATCTTATCCTGATTTTTAATTTCTGCCCATATACTACTCCTAATATCAATAAAACAAAACCAGATTTAGTGCCACCTCGGAATATTGTGAGAAAATGTGTATGAATGTATATACAGTGGCACACATCAAATGGAGGGAAAAGATACATGCACCCAAATAAGAATAAGGGTTAAGTTCACACAGGCTTGAAGGGAAAGATACATGTACCCAAAAAAGGATAAGGGTTAAATTCACATAGGCTAGGCCACTTGCGTATAACATAGGTAGATGGATCATGCACAAGGTAGTGTGGGAAGAGAGATTACCTGCACCCCAGTAATTTTAGAAATGGACTGGCCACCATACAACATATTTGGGTGGGTTAGGTATATAGAGGCTATAGGAATGAATACTATGTCTCTTTGAAGACACGAATATTGAAAAGACAAGAATAAGAAATCTCGCGGAATTTTTAATTCGTATCAATAGGAAGAAGAATGAGATGCATAAACAAGTAACTTGCTGAATTATGGGTTTTCTTACTAGAGAGGAGAGATTCTCAACACAACTCACTCTCTAACAATTGCGTGATAGCCAGATCACTAGAGTTATGGGCAGCCTCATTGAATTTAGGAAAATGGTTGACACTCTTAAGAGGAGCTTCATTGTCTTTACATTTGGACTTGTGTGCACTTGATTTGTTCTAGTGGTAAAATGCCTATGGTTACACCTTGGAGGCACATGGTTGATTCCTAAGGGTAATGGGGCATGTACACTTTGTATTCTAAAAATGGTTAGGTGTAGGGGTGCAAGTAATCATTGACCTTAAAAAACACAACTTTTCCTTTCCTATAGTTAAGAGAATTGCAGGTTTGGACTTTGCTAAGGCTTCACATCCATGGAAAAGGGCTACTTTCACGGAATCTACATCATTCCACTCAGATGCAATTTGCCAGGAAATGGCTTTTGAGAACGAGCATAAAATATCTCAATTATGAATTTTATGAGCATCTAAAGCCACTGGGAATGAGTCTGACCTGTTGGCAAAACTTTTTAAGCAGATGGGAGAAATCTTCAGGCCCTCCTCTCTGGTGTCTGCCAAAAAACTTGCCATTCATTCTTATTTGAGTGAAAGAGTTTGTTGTACTTCTTGTTGCAGAACTATAACATTGCATGGAGCGATATGTTGCAGAAAAATTGGAGTGGAAGAACCCTCCATGTGACCACACCCTAACTGTTTCATTCATTCTGATCAAAATAATTGAAAAAAATGAGAAGGAATCATCCATGCAAAGGCTAGAATTTCTATTTTCAATTAATAGTTGTAAATTAGTATAGGAATTATTTGACTTATTTTGTAAGTATGTATTGTTGGTGAAACGATATGGTGAAAGCATGGGATAAGGCAGGCATTACAACATGTTCCGAGCAAAAGCTTGTAAATATGTGAAAATAATTAAATTCTTGAACTTCTGATAGAACTCACTTTACCAGCCTTTATCACCATTGTTTAAACATCAATTGTTGTTGAATTCATGTAAATAAGGACACTTAAAAAATGGGTGTATGCAGATTTATGGCGAGTTTTTGCTGCAGTAGTGGTTTAGACTCTAGAGAGTAGAACAAGTTAACAACCATTTGTGATTCACCTTTCCTGATTTCACTTATCGTTAGGTGGTTATGCTAGTGAAGTTGTCACCTGGCAACCTTCAATGAAACTCTTTTGCTCTCAAAAATTCCGAATGCTAATCTTTGGATATATGACACTTTCATCACATGATAACCTATATCTTTGTTTAACATCTTGGGTTGGTTAGGAAGCTTGAGAAAGAGCTACGGGTCTTGCACCTTGGCCAAATTCTTTGGATATGGGGACAAACCATAAAATAGCTGAAGTTCTTGTTGAAATTTAAGAAGTTTACTTATTTTTGTTATCTTCTTTCAGGGTAGAGGAGGTTGGCTTTGTTGTCCCTACTGATGTTCAGGAGCAGGCATTACCAGTAGTCCTGTCTGGAGCGGACTGTATTATACATGCTCAGGTGGTTCTTTTTTCGATATAGTTTGATATCAGCCTTAATAAGTCGCTTGCTTTATTCATACGTTTAACCACTGGAAGCATATAATAAATTCATATAGATACAAAATCCATATAGATACAAACATGCTAAGAATGCAGCTGCATTCAAATACCAAAAAACACACAAATGGCCTGGAGCTGGTGCTTTTAGCTTTCACAACCTCTTAGAGGCAAGTATGAGCTTTTAGCTTTTTTTGTATTCTCATCTTCCATACATTATAATTGTCGTTGTTGATGGGGTTAAACTTCTTTTAAATTAATGAAAGAACTAATCAATTATAACACTTTAGGCTTTAGGGCTAAAGTATTTAAAAACATATTTGGTAAATATTTTTCCCTTACATTTATCCCAAATTACATTTATATGGTAAAATTCTCTACTTGTTATGTACAATGACTATATTTTAATGCTCGTGCATGGCTATATTTAAGTGCTTTTTTGTTATCTAAGCTTTTGGTTGACAATTGGCTTATTTTGTGATGAACATGTTCTCTTATGCTGGATTTAGTCTTTGGTGTACTATAATGTCCTTGAAGAGTTTAGTATGAGTAATGGATGTTATTTGTGCTAGGATACCATTAGGAAATTGGGAGTTAGTTTGGGGTCATATTTGAAAGGTTGAGGAGTTGTGCTAGGCCTATCCCATTGGCTGCCATCTGAACGTAAGAGCTGTGCTATTTGTTAAGTCCTTCCAATATGCAAAATACAGCGGAAAAATAATGCATTGTGAAGCTGCAAGCACTTTCAAGTAGAGGGTTTTGCAATCAAAGAAATGCCATTAAGAGTGATAAATCTGCTATCATAACTGAAGTTAATGTCTCTCTTCTTGACATATTGTCAGGCCCTTGAAAATTCTTTCCTCATTGTCAAGTATCAATGCTTTATATGAGATCATTAAAATTTTTCCTATTGATTGCCATCGAACTTTGATTGCACACTCCTATCATATTTTCCCTTGATCAAGTAATTCGTGGGGGGTTACTCCTCTCTCTTTGCAGACTGTCACTGTAATCTGCTTGTTCTTCTAGGTCTCCCTTTTTCTTACATCATGAACTATCTTTTCTCCGATCTATATGCATGACTGACTGCCAAATAATTATCATGGCTTTTCCATTGTGTTTATGACAATCAATGCCTTTAAATCTTCATCTCTATCACTGTAGCCATAAGGTTATGCAATATCATAGTTCTTCAATATTATCTTCTCACTAATTACTCCCCTTTCATGCATTTACTATCCTTATGTGCTTTGCTTTGCTTGTCCAATGCTTTTGTGTGGACTGTCATTAACACACTCTCAAGACCATACCCTTAATCATTTGGCTGATTGTAGTCAAACCTTTAGTTGAACACTGCTGCAGCAAATTCAACAGCCTATCATTCTTCCATTTCACTTTTCTTCATAGATATTATCATAGAGTTGCTACTGTCATGCGTGCCAATAATCTTCCTTCAATCATGACCATGTAACTATCATTGCATCTTGCACATGGTGCTTGTAAAACTACAATATTTTGTTTGGCCCTTAGACAGGTCCGTTGGACTTCAAGACCATTCTCACTGTTGAAGAACCTTTCTTTTCCTCTTTCATCATACACAAAGCCACTGTTATCTTTCCTTTATCACTGTCAAAAGTGGCCTCATATTCTATCATTTGAATGACCTCAGTGTAGCCCTTTTAGCCTTCATAGATCAATGCAAAGGATATGATATTTTTCCCACACAGAAAATCTATACAATAGGCTCAACTCCACTTCAATTATAATCTTCAATGCCACTATAAATGGCTTTTCTTAAGACTGTGGATGATGTTTAGGCACTATCATCTCTTTTATGAGAACTTTCTTCTATTGTGACTGTCATTGTCTTTAGATGTAGACCTCTTTCACAAAGCCATTTAGGTCTTGATTGCAATTAAAACCTCTATAATCTGCCCTGCAATTGTCATGATTCATGGCTTGTATGTTAGTCTCTTGAAGACTTCATAATCTTTTACCTTAGCTTGCTGTCCATTGTATGTGATATTATAATCTTACTCCATGTTATGCCATCACCACTTTTCATAAGATATATCACCATGAAATGTCACAAATTTGCATGTTTGTGATTATGAGAAGACACTTTAGCTTTCAGAATAGCAGACCTATTGTTACTGAAACCTTTCATAACACTGTTCATAGTGGCAGAGAGCTCTTGTTTTCTGTCATACATCCTACTGATTGTTTTGAATCCTTATTTCTGTCAATTGATACTTCAAGCATGCCTCAACACTTCTGTTCTTTGACATCTCACAGTCCCCTGTATCATGTCTTCATGGCTGTCATAAGGTCTTTGAATAATCTTCATTTCTTGCGTAAGACTCCCCCCTAATTTGTCAACATGACTGGGGTGACTTCTTACTGTCACATCTTTGTCTTGATGTCATATCTGAGAATTGGCACTTCCTTGATTGATATTGACCCCTTTGAATCTAGAAAAGATTGTATCATGCATTTGAACAGCCATAGATTCAGAATAAGGACCAACCATAGGTTTTAAACTCTGGTTGTGTCCTATCAAAATGAAACTTGGACTGCTCATTGTTTCAATCACACAATGATCCATTTTTTGAAATATGAAAGTAATAAGAAGACTCGAGATATCAGGAGTTTGATGAGGAAGTCATCCTTTATCATCTAGCAAACTCCCAAATGTGTTATGTAGCATACTGCAAGTTCAGTATGATGATCCTCATGAAAGTCAAGCATATCCTGTATCTTAACGTACTTCAATCCAATTGCTGTTATGGCACCGTTTGTTCATTGCAGCTTGCTCACTTCCAATGGACATCTTCTAGATACTCCTTCCATAGCTCATAGCTTTAAGACTTATTCTTCATTAGACCCTGCCTTGTTTTATCACCTGACTTTGCCTTTATGCTGTATGATCTTTTTGACTATTATTGTCCACTTTTCTTTTTCTTATTTTCATAAAATTTGTTGCTCACTATATTTTTCATTTGAAGACTCTTAGCCTCTTTCTTCACCACAAAACAGTGATGAAATCGTTCAACGTTAGCGGAGATCTGTAAGGTTCTACCATCACATCCCTTAAAGCAATACTTTCCTTTGGTTTATCATGCCATGCAGCTTTTACACCCAATACTAACAGTAAATTATATCATAACAGCTTCATAACTCTTGTAAGATAATCCTTTGACCTGCACTCTTGCCAATGTAAAGATTCAGATTGTAAAGGAATAACCATCTTGTTCATTACCTTTTTGGTGTTCTTCTTTGCTGCTGTTCTTCTTCACAGTCTAATGATTGCCATGTGCTCTTCTACTCAGTGTGATTGTTGTCTTTTAATATCCTGCCATGCTGCTTACTGCCTTTTAGCCTTAACCACATGAAACAGTGTCAACAAAACCGATACATGCTTTGTTGAACTAAAAAATAAAGAAACTCCACGGGGCGTATTTTAACTGTTTCTCATTATAATCGTAATGTCCCCTTTTGGGATTGCTTTATACTTTTCCCTAAATTCACAAATCCAAAATGAGACTTAGCAAATATATTTAGAGACATAATCCTAACTGAAAAATTAGATGCGATAAGTCTATTTTGGAAACCTGCAACTAGATTAGGTAATAATATATATTATAGATATAACTCATGAAATACATCCAATTCTAGGGTTAGGAAACACACACACACACACACACACATACATGCACATGCACATGTACATAAACATATACATATACATATATATCAGTGTCCTAGGACTTGCTGCGGGTTGTGCAGGTAGTCTGGGTCAGCGTGCCAAGCTGGCCCAGGCAAGTTTATATGACACGCCGCCATGACCCGCTGGGTCATGGGTCATGACCCACATGACTCGCCGAGTCAGCAGGTCATGCCATGACTCGCCGGGTCTGGTCTGATCCGGCCAACGGCAACAATCGGCCGCACATGGAAAAAAAATAAAAATAAAAAGTATTTGCCTTCTTTGTTTTACTTATCTTTTCTATTTTGCTCTAAAAGGTGTTCTATTTGTTTGTCATGAGAAGAAGAGAGGAAAAGTGAGAGAGGAAGAAAAACAAGAGGCACCTCACAGGCAGAGACTATGGCTTATCAGTATCTAGGACCTACCTCAGAGGCTGAGCTAGAGCCCGAGCCATAGACTTGTTTTTGTTAACACATATGTTTGGGAACATTTGATGTCATGGATTTTATATATATTCGACAATATTTATAATTCTATATATCTATGTTTTTTATTTTCTTCAACTACAATTTATGTTTGTACTTATGTGATGGATTGTCGATCATGCATGTGATCAAATTAGCTTCTATTTGATGATGTTATAGTGTCTTTAAGCTTTATTCAATAATGGGTGCATGAAACAAGTTTTAAATCGTTAAAAATCTCTAAATTTCAAGGCTTTTTCATTTTGCCGAGTCATAGCCAAGTCACGAGTCAAGTCAGCCTTGCCGAGTCCGAGTTGAGTCCAAGTCTTGGAACTTTGATATATATACACATATATTTATGTGTATACACAAATATATACACATATATCTATATGTACACACATATATACATATATATGTGTATATATATGTATATATGCATACGTATATGTGTATGTGTATCTGTGTATATACATTATATACATATATATATATGTATATATCTATATATAGACATACATACATGCATATGTATATGTGTATGTATATATGTGTATGTGTATCTATGTGTATACACATTCTATACATATATATGTATATATCTATATATAGACATTACATATATATAGATATATGTATATATATATACATGTATGCATACACACATGTATATATACATATATATACACATATCTACATACATATACATATACATATACACATATATGCATGTTTACATATATATGTATATAATGTATATTTACACACATACATATATACATATATGTATATAAAGATATAAATGTATATATATATATATATATACATATACTCAACAAATCTCAAGGTTTAGGTAGGAGCTCAAACATAACAAGAGTTGTGATGGAAAACATGTTGAGGTGCCCCAAGTTTCTAATATTCTAGGCCCAACGATATGACCTTATCCTCTTTGGCCTGATGTGGTCCTTAACTGATGGTCCTTAATTGTCATCATGAGGTGGTGTACCTAGTGAGGGCCGTATGCTGTTTCCCTCTATCATGTCAACCTCACTCTTATGATTGAGGATCTCTTTTTGCTTCACTTCAACTGTTGATCAATATGGGGATAGTAGGGGAGCTGCAATAGGGCGCCCTTGACTCTCAACCCTAGGCCAATGGCAAGACCTTGTCCTCCTTGGCCTCATGTGCTCCTTAACCATCATCGTGAGGTGGCCTCGTGGTCCTTAACCATCTTTAAGAGGTGCCATACCTAGTGAGGAATCTTTCACCGTTCCCCCTCCTTGAACAATTGATACATGCGGGGATAGTAGGGGAGCTACAATAGGGTGCCCTTGACCTCAACCCTAGGCCCAAGGCAGGACCTTATCCTCCTTGGCCTCTTGTGGTCCTTAACCAACATCATGAGGTGGCCTCATGGTTCTTAACCATCTTTACCAGATGCCATACCTAGTGAGGAATCTTTCACTGTTCTCCCTCCTTGCACTTATCCCTTCCTTCCACATGATCGATTATTACAGAATTTCATGTTCACAAATGTATGGATATTTAGATTCAAGCATATTTCTGATTGCATATAATCTGATTTAAGCAATATTGCTTCTTCCTCCCATAGTAATACTTCATAGCACAGTAATCTAAGAGGTTATGACAGATCGCTTTGCAATAGACAAATTTGTTGTTTCTTCGATATGTACAAAATCATAAGATTATCTTTCCTAAGCAAAAATTCACAACTGAGAGACATTGATACTTCATACTGATTCATAAATTATATTCTGATCCTCTATGCCTGAGTAATACCACTGTAAGGCAAGTCTGATTCGTTTGATCTGCTCTTCTTCTCTTGCTGCCTGACTTGCTGTTCTGATGTTGCTGCTCTGCTCTAAGTCCACGCGTGTTCTTTTTCTACTGTTCAATGCCCTTCTTGAATTCTACTCTGGACACGTATGTACCCCTTCTTTGAGATGGAAGGCTCATGTCTCTTGTAATAACATATCCCTTCATTCCAAGGGTGGCGTCTCCTTATTGATGATTGCTGTTTTGATAACTAAATTGCAGATTATTAATGCTCCTTGATCACTGTAATCGCTGTCACTTATTTGCTGACTGTTTATTGATTTGTAATTCACTGCTTTTGACATTAATAAGGATCACTGCCTGTATTTAATCGCTGTTAATATAGACAAACTCATGCTACTTCTGATTATGGTATATTTCTGCTTATGTCTGTTCTTACAATTCAGAATATCTCTTTCCAGGTCAATTATTAGAGTCTGATTCTTTATTGCTCCAGATCTGCTCCTAAGCTCTTCATCATATAATACAACATTAACACTTTTATTCATTTATCTAGTATAGATCTGAGTCACTCTTCATATTTTGTTGCTTTCAAGCTTCCTTTCTCTGCTCAACATCTGATGATTCTATTTGAAAAAAATACTTACCTCCAATACTTCAAAACAACGCGCTATATATATCTTTCAAAGTCTCTCAGCATTAGGGATGCGTCGCTACATGAAGGAGGACTGCCTTCACAAATAAATTGATTTTATTTTAATCTCAAAGCTGCCATAGGGAGAGGTCAGCATATGAAAGCTTTGAGTTATTGTGACTTATGAACTGCTGCCTTCATAAATGTAATTTACTGTTCCTTTTAATCTAGTTTGAGTTTGTGATAACTTTTATTGATGAAAAAATTCACTACACAATCGAATCCAGAAACTAATACGTACATTAATATGGATTGTGGAAATCTAATAGATCTAACTTTTATTTAATTGCCTATCATAGCCTTTAATTGAGTCAACTTCCTCAAATGATTTGACAGTGCTGAATACAAATAATATATTAATATCTTTATCATTGGTCCTTTCCATATCATATTACCATACTTTTGTGAGGATACCCTACAACGGAAGTACCCAGTCTCACCCTTATTCGCTGCAGCAATATTGGCACTTGTAACTGTTGTTGCACCTCTAGCAGCTGTATACCATGTATCCAGCTATTTATCACTGTTTCACCATATGTTTCTTCTTATTAAAGATGTCAAACAAACTGCAAGACATATAGATGTCTGTGGGTGTGAAATGTCTTTTGATATTGCAGCACAAAGACTCATGCTGATGCAGACTCATTATTAATTTCCTGGGTTGCTATTCTCAGAAAATCACGAGGTCTTATAAATAAGACAATCTTTTGGTAAATGTTGTTTGCTTAGGTATTCCTCATGTCAGGGACATGACAATAATACATGAATCAATACAATAGTCTTTTCCATGAAGGGAAAACGAGACACAGATATACAAGGCTTCTATCCCCTGTAATGGCTATAAGGTCTTCTCAAAACAGAATGGGGTTTCTTAAAACTGAAACAACAACCTATCCTCTTGACATGATGATTCTGATGCACATAACTTGGCATGCTATAGTGATGATGATGTTGAAGGTTTCCTATAAACATCTCAAGCTTCCTTTGGTCTTTCTAGATACATTTTCACGCCCAATCTGCTCTGCGACAAGTCTCCATGGTGTTGGAATTTGCAACAAACAGCAGTGAAAATAAACATTTCATGTGTTTTTCATTGTTGGGTTGGAAAAATCTCTCATTGTAGCCCTTCTTTGCACCATAAACAGCTTTTGCTGCATTTGGCAAGCCAGAGATTTATGCTAAAGACAAAACTATACATGGAAGAAATCCTAAGCTCAAACTTAGCTTCAATAAAAAGCTCACTACTTTTTAGAACAAATTCCGTCTGAAGCTAAAAAAAGTGTGGTAAGGGCAATTGAAACAATAGCGAACTAAGACTCCTTCAACATAGGCATAATATGGAGATTAAACAATGAAATGACTCATTATCTCCAGCTCAAGAACAATGTCACATAATTGACCTATTAACGGCTCTTTGGATTTAGTGGACAAAAATAGGCTAACAGTAAAATCTTACCACTTCTAGCATGCCTGCAACATTCATGGGATTTCTTTTTCAATTTTTCTTCCCTTTGCAGTTTAGACACTTGTCGACATCTTGCACTTTATTTTGTTATTTTAAAAATTTGTTTATTTGTCTCTTTTTTTATGAAATGTGTATTGCTGATCTTCTGAATCTAATATGAGAATTACCTAACAGAGTGATTGTTTCACTTTCCTGGTTGTTTTAAGATTTTCTTTGGGATCTAGGTTAAAAACTTGGTGAAGAGCCTGTAAATTTGATTTATCTTTACTTGAGAGAAGCTACACCATTTCAGTCTTAATTTTGGTACAATACCACACAATAAAGGACATTTGATTGAACTGAGTAGAAATTGACAATATTCCCAAATATAATCAATATACTCTAATATCATCTTAATTACCTACTAATGATTAGGAATTCAATTTGCAGTGTGATGGTGCATACAAATATATAAATTTATTTGCAAATATGCCCCCCCAAGTTTAGAAAACTCAATTTGTAGACCATTGCTCATTTAACATTAATAATTGATAATATTGAAAGAGGCAAAATATTGATTAGTAGGGGATATTTTCTACAGCAAAATATAGCTCGGAGGCAAAATTGTAATGATCTGTTCCCAAACAGAATACCAGTAAGTGCTCTGCTACCTAGCAATTACAAATCTGCATCATAATCAACACAGCAACATTACATTGCAGTAGCTTTTTGATGGCAACATTAAATTGCGGCAATAAAAATGATTCTCTAATGTTTGCAAGCAGCGGCATTATGGCTCAGAACTACAATATGAATTGTACTTAACAAAAGACAAAGACTCTTGGTGTAAGAGATTGTTTCCCCCAGCATCAGACAATAATAATCTGCCTAAATTAACAAATAGGGAAATCGTTGAAGTGGCATCAATATCATATAAGCCAATTGTTGAGGGAGGAGATGAATACAACTAACATCAATCATCAGCCATCAAAATAATGGTGGAGGAGGATTTCTCATACACACACTTAAGCAGCTAATCAGGTTGTTATTAGGTGTTTACTCCCAAAGGGACTAACTTGATTACGCAGAGTAAACAATGTACGAAAAGACTTCCATAAACAATTCCAGAAGGAAATTACAATCACAATAAAATAGTAGGAGGATATTATTTTTTATTTCCAAAGTGTATTGTATACAATATGGCAATGCTACCTTATGAGGGAAAAGTAATTACATATATAGAGCCAGGCGATTGGTTAAGAGTATCAACTATCGGCAACCACCCGCAACCACTGGAAGCAATTTCCATTACATAGCCAATTAATCATTCACCAACTTCAATGTTTATTTCCAAGTGGAGCAACATTTCCGTCTACATCAGTCCCCCCCAAAAAGAGTCATCTTCTGGATGATAGAAACGAAAATGGGGCTTAGTGCATAAAATAGAAAGACTAAGAAGAGGGTGAGAAGACGTCCCTAGAGCAGAAGAAGTTGGTATGGCTAGGTGGGACTGCTGTTGTAGGCATTGGAGACACTAGTTAGCCACCATTTCTCGCTCCATGGATGCCTTGACCATGAACGCTGCCTTCGTCACTTGTTTCTTAGTCCTCTTTAGTTCCTCGAATTTTCCTTTCAACCCCTCCCAATGGCAATTAACTTGGCAGTCTTCTTTGTCAACTATAATTCTTTTTGGGCCAACTAATCTTGTAGTTCCACCACTATACTCTCCATGGCAGTGACTTGAGAGTGCTCTTGAGCAAGCCATGTCCTTCTCTTCTCGGCCAACTTGGAAGATGCTTTCCGTTCATTCTCTAACTGTAGTGGCTTTGTTTTTCAATGTACAAGAGTCTTCAAGCGCAACTGCAAGGGAGTTATGCTGTAAAAATAGTTCTTTGAAACATATCTCTATGTTATGCAATGTACAAAGGGCTTGATCGTGGCGATCGCCAACTTGTGGTCGTGGAGGCTGCCAAGCTGCCTTCATCTCTGCCAAGGGATCTGTGGCCCATCCCTTCACTATAAAGCACTCAACAACCTTGTTGTGACACTCGATTTGCATGAATGTGAGAACCTCTCCGCCATACAAGGGATCCTGCCCAATGTCAAGGTCTCTTGTGACTTCCCCTACTCATCTATAAACATGGCCATCTCCTCCAGTTGGTGGGCATACTGCTGGACTGTACCAATGGGGTCATGGTGGTTTGACTTGTCCATCTAATGCTATTCATGAGAAAAACATTTTTCCACTTTGCAGAAGTGTGACCCATTCATAAATATGAATTATATAGAATATTAGAAATGCTTTTGAGAATTTGGAAAATTAGGGGATTCCTTTTTTCTATTTTTAATTAGTAAATTTGCCTTATAGGGATGTCTTTGGTTAAATTCATCTCAGAGTTGCATTTGGCCTCATCTATTAGGTATGCCACACCTAGGATAGGATGCGACGGTTTATGTAATGTCCCCTCCTAGGATCCCCTTTTATTAATGTCCTATAATACAATTTACGATAGTTAGGATTAGAGAGATGTCTTACCAAATAGTAGGTTTTGTTCCAATAGCTTGATATAAATCTTGCAAAATAAGAACAATTGCATTTACACACACACACACACACACATATTCACAAACAATATTCATTGTTAGCATGATGGCAAGATGACAATACTCTCAACCTTTCCCTAGAGATTTAGGAGACCATGTACTATATTTGATTCCTTCTAGAATTGGAGGAAGGACTACAATAGGGTGCCCTGTTACCCAACCCTAGGCCCAAGGGCAAAAAATCTATACCCCTTGGCCCCATACCTCATGGGGTAGCATACCTAGTGGGCCTCACTGTTCCCCCTTATTGCCATCACTTTCCTCCGAGGATCATTACTCCCAAGATAGTGCCTTTGTATGATGTAACTTGTGCCCATTCCACCGCAGGCCTTATCTAGTTCCTTTTTTATGATGTAGCCCATGCCCATTCCACCGCAGGCCTTACCTAGTGCCTTTGTGTGATGTAGCACAGTCCATTCCACTGCAGGCCTTACCTTATCTTGTGAGGTAATAATCTTAACACATTTAATATAGATCTTATTTATATCACTTATTCATATGGTAATTATGAGACCTATAAATACACTTAAATCTACAAATATATTTTACAATTGAAAAACACACAAATTCTGATGACAGTATTTTCTTATATTACTATGATACAGTTGATATGACCAACAACCATATACCTTTTACAAGTTCCATACATACATACATACATACATATCTACCTACCTTATCTTGTGAGGTAATAATCTTAATGCATTTAATATAGATCTTATTTATATCACTTATTCATATGGTAATTATGAGACCTATAAATACACTTAAATCTACACATATAACTAACAATTGAAAAACGCACAAATTCTGATGACAGTATTTTCTTATATTACTATGATATAGTTGATATGACCAACAACCATATACCATTGACAAGTTCCATTCATACATACATATATATATATATATATTATAGCAATTATTCTGTGTTTGAGAAACAGTAAATCACACATAAGAATATATACGGTGCTCAGAATATGATACCACTCATATTCTCACATAATTATATTAGCATCAAGTAAAATTGGAATTTCTGATCCCACAAGACCAAAAGCACATACTGCTGGGTTCAATCTGTGTCCTTAATATTTTTGCCGTTAATATATCTCTGTCGACTGTTTCCAGCTAGTCACTTCCTTTTATATCCTTTGTCTTCTATCTCATTTTCCCTGTCCTATCTTGGATGTGGTCTGACTGTATTCTTCCTTTTTTTGATGCCCTTTTTGATAATCATATTGACTTGCCTTATATACCTCTTTAATTCAAATTGGGATGAAAAGATATGTCTATTCTCATGAATACGATATATCTATTCTCATGAATACCGCCTTTTTCCAAGGCTGTGTCTTTTCATATTAAATTGTTGCTTGCAAACTTGTTTAGTTATTCTCTTTAACACACCACTGATTGCAAGTGAGAGACTAATAAAATATTAATTACGTTTCTTATCCCTACCTGAGTATTGATTACTATTGTTGACTAAGAGATCGTTCTTCGCAGTATAATTTCTTCTACGTACATATTACTTGAAATATATGTCACATGCTGGTCAGTCAATGTCTTGTCTTTGTTTATTATGAACGCATACACTGCTACCTTTCAAAAATATTTCGGGACTTTCATAAACTCTTCATTCCAATCAAACTGCTGCACGGTTCACACTTTCTTTGTTAACTGTATTTCTTGTTCATGAGATATAATCATTGCATTTGTTAACAAACTTAATAGCTGTTATTTTTTATTCAAAATATTCACAGAATCAGACAACCAAATTCTTGCGTCAGAGATTGTCTCCACTTTCTCATGGAAATGTACTGCTGGCAACACAGGGAAATAATATACCAATTTTCTTTGAGTATATGTATTAATTGGATTTTATTTATTATTATTATATATTTATATATATTTTTTAATATTTTAATTTATTATTGTTATTTATTATTAAGTTCTGTATTTTAATATTATTATTTATTTGTTAAATTCTTTTATTATTATTAATGTTCTTTATTAGTTATTATTAAATTCCATTTTAAATTGGGGATGATGTAATTAAGGTTTCATACAGGGGATATGACAGTTTATTCCTTCAATGTTTAACATTTATACATTTAATCTTGTAACTTGTCTCATGGGGATCCATTTATACATTTAATATTGATACTTTTAATTGGGACAGGATCCAGATTAATGTTTAATGGATGTTCGATGTGCTTCTGTAGACTGGATCTGGAAAGACTCTTGCTTACTTGCTGGCAATTTTTGCTGCTGTTGATGCACGTCGAACAGCTGTGCAAGCGCTCATTGTTGTACCAACACGTGAACTTGGAATGCAGGTCAGATTGCTGATTTAGCTGACTTAGATCTATAGATAATTTGTTGTGCAGTCAATTTTTAAAACGTTTTCTTATGTTCTTTAATATACTTCACTCATTCCTTTTACAGGTTACAAAGGCAGCCCGTTTGCTTGCAGCAAGCTATCCCAAGAATGTTGGACTGGCAAACAAGGAGTCTATCAATGTCATGTCTCTACTAGATGGTGGATCACTGAATAGGCAAAAGATTTGGCTAAAGGTCTGCACTTTCTGGTCATATGCTACTGTATGGTATTTTTTTAATATGATTCCTGTGTCGTATTCCATTGAATCCCCTATAATGAACATGTTCACTAGCACCAAAATCTCTTTATATTATGATAGATATGTAAAAATTGCACCAGTAGTAACCTGGTAAGGTTTGATTAATGCTTAGTAAGTCATTCTCACCTTGTAATGCTGGTCAATATCTTAGGTGTCTATTTATTACTAGGAGTTTACTTTGTAGTACATAGCCCAGCATTATGTATTAAGTCAGCAGTTGTTTTAAATAAAGATTCTATGTTGGGACAAGATTGTTGAAGCTCATGTTTGATATTTAGGTAATGCACTGATCACTTCTAGTTGTTAGATGGGTCTTGATCAAGTCTTGGATAGACATGTAGAGCTCTCATTGGAACTCTCCCCAGTATTCTGCCTGTCCTGCAATGTACTTGTGTTCATATGACTACTATGTTCCACAGCATTTCTGGGATGGGGGCTGGCACGAAACATGAGCACGTGTTGGGGACGATAGTGACGAGAGTCCATTTTTTGGGGACAGCAGGGGATGACAATCCTTTAGCTTTTTTAATATGAGTAGGGATAAATTTTAAATGATAGAATTCAAAATAAAATAAATTATAACAATACTTTATCATCAAAACAACAAGGGAAGTACATGAAAATTAAGAATCTCATTGGTTAAAGTATAGCAGTGCATGAAAATTCAAATTTCTGTTCTTTTCATTACAAATAATAAATATATAATGTCAAAATGCCCAAAGGCTGTAAAATGTCCAATCGTAGGCATATCATTAAAATATAAAATCGATGACTAGTTGCATGTATGCAAAATTATACTAAAATAAATGAGGATATAGCCATTGCGTTTCTACAACATCCTCTCATGTAGCATTGTCCTCTGAATGTTGACCCTACCGAACCTTACACTAGATCAATTCTGTATTGCGCAATTGATTTTTGTGTACTTCAAGGATACACAGAGGTTCCATTAGAAGTAATCTTAGATCCAAATCCCTCCAATCAAGAATGCGGGAGGCATCTGAATGATAAGGTTTAAAATAGGACTCATGAAAAACATTATGAATTCTAGAGGGAGTTGGAGGTAGATCCAATGTGTAGGCAACCGGGTTTATAACCTCCAAGACACCTGAAGGCCCCACGTGTCTAGGAGAAAGTTTGGATGATCTTCCAAATGAGATAGAACTCTTTTGAGGTTTTACCCTCAAGAATACTTTGTCTCCTAAAAAAAATTCTTGAAGCCTCTATTTTGTCTGCATAGTTTTTCTATCTATCTACAAATCTTCCTTTGATCTTCTCTTGATTATCGTCATTTGCTCTTCCATCTCCTTCGACATCTAAGGGCCGACAACTATTTGTTTTTAACTTTGTCCTTACTAATAGGAATATGACACTTCCTACCATAGTTATTAGAAGCAAACTCAGCTAAGGGCAAGTAGTCCTCCCACTTGTATTGTTGATCCATGCAATACATTCTAATATAGTCTTAAACAATTTGGTTTCCTCACTTAGTCTTCTTGTCGGTTTAAGGATGACATGCGGTACTGAAATTCAATCACATTCTCAAGGTAGCTTTTAAGGTCCTCCAAAATCAGGATGTCATGTGAGCATTACAATTAGATAAGATTGTTTTTGGTACTCCGTCTAGTCTAAATACTTCTTGGACAATTTTTTTCACTTTACATTCGTCTTCTTTTTAGATGAATTAAAGACAGTTGTCAAACCTGAACCTTAATACATAACCAACAAACCATCCTTGCCACTCATCGTGTATCGGGCTCTGGCACGTGTGCGTTACGAAGACATTTGCGTGTAGCGAACATCTTGCGAATATCCATGACTGAAGCTAGCTATTGTGATTTTACACCAGCTGATTCTGGGATGATGCCAGTACTTAAAACTTGCCTTCTACCTTAATTGTGTCTCTTTGAAACTCTCATCTTGCATTTTGCACTTCTCGAGCATTTAGACCAATATACTAGTCCACCATTATCTTATTTGTTCCACTCACAACTTTATCTTCTTGCCATATGCCATTGTTGTCCAGTGAAGTTCTATTAACTTGAAGGTTATTAGATTTCTCATTTTGGCAAGCCACATTGCTTCTGGTTTTGAGGAGGATAATTTTCTGGGTTTCGTGTTCGATCCACTGTCTTAACATTTAGGATATTAATCTATTTCCCTTTTATTTATTTTATCTTTTTTATCTACAATCCTGTCTATAAGCTGCCCATGGAGGTGGAAACACCAAAGATGGGGTTTGACTAAGACAAAGCTCTAAACACAACTGCCCCAACATATCGTCTCTGTCTTCTGTGTGGAGGTTCTAGTGTGGAAGGACATTGCTTTTGTTCGAGCTTCATTTCATGGATTCTGGTAATGTTCCCTTGTTTCCTTGTCATTTCATTTCTTCAATTCTGTTTAATACTTCCTTTATTTTGTCTTTTCATCATATTATATTCCCAGAATGGAATACATCACATCTTGTACTTTTTGGTACTAGTTTTTGTGTCTTGTTTGTATAGTATGCTTGCGTCTTGTGCTGTCATCCTAGACATGCACGTACGTCTGGGACAAAGAGTTCATAAAGCTGGCTAGAAGGTGTTTTTGACTTGTACTTGTGTCTTTTGTGAACTAAATAGTTTAATTAGTTTTGTTGGTTTAATCTTCATTTCTATAAACTAATAATTTAATTATTTTAGCTGGTTAAATTTTCATGTACTTCTTTAAAATTTTTCTCAAACTGTCTTGCCTTTAAATTTTTAAATTTTGTTGACTCCATTATTTTTTGCTTTCTATATTCGATCCCCCCTTATTCCATGTAGCTTCAAAAAAATTACATGTTGATGGAAATACCTCACAGTCCTCCATTTACTAGTGGAATAGGCCATGGAGATAATTTTTCATCTTTCAAGGATGACTCTAACTCCAACATTCCTTTCGTCATTTGGTTCCATCTAACCTCGACTTTTTTCCATTCTTCTCTATTATTTGAATCTGATGAATCGAAGGAAGATGCTTCCTCCCTTACAACTTGTTCTTTATATCAATTACATACTTTTGACCTTTGTTTGCAATGGAAATTGTATTGTTTTTCCAATTGTGATTGGTTTTGGTTGCTACCAACCATCCTCTCTCTAGCAATGCATCAAATGCTTTCCTCTGCAACAAGATGACCACAAAATTCAAGAAGAATTTTCCAGTCTTGATCGTTACCTGTCGAACCATTAGTGTCCCCAACAACTTGATTCCATGTTGGTTGGCACCTATCAGGTGAAATGTTGGTGGCCAAAGAATTGGTTTTGCGAGGTACTTTTTGGTGTCTTTTGGCAATACATTTACTCCCGAGCCTCCATCAATGATGGTATTTGTGAGATTGTTCCCCATGATTACCATTTGAATGACAATCAAATGCTTTTGAATGTTCACCGTCAAGAGTAGTGGGTCAATGACTTGTTTGTTTTGGGGTGATAACTCTACTATCATGTCATTACTTAAGTCTTCTTGTCACCAAATTTATTTGTCACCTATTGTGTTGGTAATTGCCACTCTTAATTACGACATGGTTTGAAGAAGGTCCATCACCTTGATGGGTACAATTGTTTGTAGCACTTTTTGTACCATGTTCTTCTCTAATTCCGATTGCAATGACGTACTTCCAGTTTTGTTGGAGGTTCTTTGTTACTTTGCCATCACTTGTTCTATGTCTACTCCAACTTCTTGAAGTTGTTGCCTTCTTCATCTGTGCTCTCATGATTGCCAAAGCTTCCTTATCATGTTCCTCTATGTCCAATATATTAATAACCTTTTGCTTCGGGCAGTCGATGTCTTCATAGTCACCTGGTCCACACCATTTGCACAACAATTGTACATTGTCTTTCTTATTTTGGCAATATCTTACAAGTTGTCCCCATTCACTACATTGTTGACACCATATGATAAGACATCCTTTGAAGTTGTACTGAATTAAGTTTCACCCTCATTGATTTCAATAATTGCTAGGCAATGCATTATATGGCTTCGATTGAGTGGATTCTCCCTCTGTGAAGAGTACTTGTGTACTTCTATTGCTCAAATTATATGGGTACTCCTTTATTGAATGACCCAACACTTGGCAAATCTTGCAAAACATCTTTCTAGGACAATTACCTTTTGCACGTCCTCAATTTTGCACTCAGTACACTGAAGTTCATTAGTTTCTTTATTGGTTCCTTTTTGTGCCCTCATTCTTTTGTCATCCTCATCATATCTCATTGTATGTCTTGAACCATTTTTCACTTCTTCATCACTTCTAGCTTTGGTGCTTTTGTCATCGCTTGTCCTCTTCCCTCGCAAGGATGTTTAATATTAGCTCTTGATGTCTTGCCCAATAGTAAGCATCAACATACAAGGATAACATTATTATTATCCATAATATAGCTTCAAGTAAAGTTTATCATATTAGCATTCAGCCTGTTTGGGTTAATTCTAAATACCTCTAAACTGTTATTAACAGCAAGAGGAACATTTATAATACAAATTCACTTTTCAATAGCAAATTTTAATTAATATTTCTGAAACTTTGTTCTTCCAACTGTTAGTACCAAACTGCCAACTATACAGATGTGTTGGAAATTGTTTTCATTGACGCCAGAGTGTATTTCATGGCATAATTAATGTAGATCAGCTTGTGCCAAATTTATGGCACTATGATCGAATTGTCCCACGCAAGGAGTTTAATTGGATTGTTGAGTTCAAAATTGCAAAATATTTATTTATTGTTGTGGCTGACTTCCCTACTGGGCTGATTTTTTTAGGAAAATTAAAAATGCAATTAAATATTAGTTAATGAGGGACGACCCCTTGAAGTAGTGCACCCCATGTTGGCTTTCTTTTGAGTCAAATAAAAAAATCCTTTTCTTGCCTGATCCCTAGGATTGTTGACCCTCCTTGGACTTGCAAATAATAAAATTAAGTAATAATCTGCATGATCTCTTGGCTTACTTGCTGGAAGAGATGTAACTGTTTGGTAGAAGAGTGCATTAGATGGTATAAATAAGAGTTCATTTGGAGATTTTTTGGTCAAGCAGTCATTAAATCTAATTCCCATCAATAGCAGATCCAGAGCAGATCTTAGAGGCAGATCTAAGGTGAATGTAAGAGTAGAATTGAATGTGAATTATTGGAGATCTAAGAGCATACTTTCAAGGTGAATTATTTCAGAGCTATGATGTAAAGACCCAAACTTGGTCCAAATTATATTATTATTGCCAAATCACCAATCTTTGCTAAATTTACAATTTCTTGCCCTTTTAACGTCCTTTGCTTCAACAATCATATTTTCTTATATCTTTGCAGGAGCAAAACAGCATATCTTTTGTAAAAGTCTATCTCAACCCAAGATTACATATCTCTACTTTTTGCAAATAATTGAATTCTCTTCTAATTGAAATTCTTTTACACGAATACAGGAGAATGCATCTTTTAATTAAAATGCATTTTGCTAACAACAATTCTAATCCTCAAGGCAAAACTATTTAACAAAAAGCTATTGATGTAAATATTTGTCAACACCTGGCATGATGATATCACTGCTGAAGTCCTTGCATTTGAACCTTCACGTGCCAACATAAATTAACCATGCCGCTGAGAATGACCTTTGGTTTTTGAATGCAAAGAACACATTCAATTCAAACTGCTGTCTGCAACTTCCAGGTGAAACAGTATTTGACGTGAATACTTCAGCAATGTGTACACACAGCCGCCTACTATCAACGTGAACAGGTATAACCAGTTCTTTGCGTATGCTGTCTGCATTGTTTGGTTGCAATGGTAATGCAACACGATTTGTCTTCACGCCACCAAAGCAAAAGGTACATAACAACTACATCTTGCTAACTCTAAACCCTTGACGTTAATCTCTATTGAAATCCGCACAAACTCCAGCTGTGTTAGCGGACTGCGACCACATTTGCTACAGCCACGTGCATTGAATGGGAAATACAATATGCGACCAGGAATCAATGTATCTAGCCTCCACGAACCAGCTGTTCTAGAGCATGAACTTCAGACGTTCATACCCCATTGTCTCAACGCACAATTCATTGGTATGAAACCAACTCAAAGTGCCAATTCTCAAAGAATACGACGTTTCTCTGAGTTGCTGATATCAAACCCTTGTTTGCATATCACAGAATTCAACCTCCAAAATCGATAATCATAACATGACATAATGACTTTTCACAAGCCCAAGGTATTTAAAGAAAAACCATAATCTTCTTCAACACACTCAACTTCAGCTTCAAGGACACACTTTTCACTTAAGTGTCCAGAAATCGTCAAGCTTACACTTTCAAAATAGAACACTAAAGTGCCACAATTATAAATTAAGCCAACTTAATTGCACAAGTATGAAGATGACGACCAAATAACGAACAACACTGAAGAAGATCGAAGGCCAATCTAGAGCCCAATTGCCTTTCCAAAAATAGAAACTGGAACAAATGGCTTACTAAAAATAGTAAGTGTATCTCGAACATAAGCACAGGCTCCTGTAAAAATCGGGGACATTACATACGAGCAAATATTTTTGAATATCATAAGTAGATTTAAAGAAGCAAGTTTTGAGCAAATTTATAGAGGAGTAGATCTGATTCAAGAAGAATATCAAGCACTTTTGACTTTATTCTTTTGGAGGTTGGAGCCTCATTTTGAAAGGGATTGGTGCCTCTTGCTGAGTTGGTGCTCAATTTTGCGGATTGGTGTCTCTAGTGGGTTGGTGCCTATGAATCAACAAACGGGGATTGTTGTCTCTTATGGGTTGGTGCCTACAAAGATTGTCAAAAGTTTCTAATACAAAATAAATATTTTGCTGTGGTTTTCTCCTGCAAGGGTTTCCACATAAATCGTGTGTTCTTGTGTTTCTAGTCGCTTGATCTTGCATTTGTGGTTGATTAAATTTTGAAGTATTGCTACTGTGGCTAACTAAGTTTTGGAATAGTAAAAGTTTCATGTGCTTTTCAATTGGTATCATAGCTGGTTCCTTTGGATATAGCCTAATTGCTTCAAGGTAGACTATAAGAGTACTAATGGCCGAGCATGGACAAAGTTTGTCATCAAACAAAGCACCATCTTATGATGGGACACATTATGTCTTTCGAAGCTTAAGGATGGAATCTTGAATGCCCTAGGATATGATGTTTGGCAATTGGTGGTAAATGGCTACACACCCATGTCAACACCTCCAACAGATTAGGCCTTGCAGAAAGAAAGTGAAAACAATGTGATAAACAAACATGCGATTTTGTGTAGATTATACAAAGCCGAGTCTGTGAAGGTTATGTATTGCAAATCAGCTAAGGACATGTGAGATAAGTTGAAGAACATGTATGAAGGAGAAGTAGTGTGTTTGTTGTCATCAAACTATGCCTAATACTCTTCTCTCTCTATATAAAAACAGTTAAGAGTCTAGAACAAGTTACTATACTGTATTTCAGATCTTTTTCTTGTTACACAAAGTACCTATCTAATATCCTCATGCTTAGCTCCTTGTTAGTTCTATCTAGATCAGATTTATAGATTTTCCTTAATATGAAGTGTTTTTCATCTTATTTAAATAATTACACAATTTTGTCCAAGCTATGAACTAGGTGAGAACTGAATATGGCAATGCAGGCATCGTTTTCCGTTACATGCTTATTTATCTTTTTTAATGCAGGCAGAAGCCCCACAAGTCATTGTTGCAACATTAGGTTGCTTATGTCAATTGCTTGAGAAGGAAATTTTGAAGCTGAATGCAATCAAGGTTCTTGTTACTGATGAGGTATCCGTATTTTTAATGTTAGCTTATTATCTCAGTTTTGAGATGTTTTTTCTAAAACATTGTATATTATGTTGGTTCAAGTAGTGTGTTTGTTGTCATCAAACTGGGAGTTATATTCATCTCGAAATATTGTTTTTTTGTCAATGTGAGGCAATTTTGAAGGTCATTGCACTCAAGGTTCTTGAGGATTATAAAATATTTAGGTTCTCAAAAAAATTGTTTTTGAAATGCTATTTGTTTTTGCTGCCTAACTTGAACTTCATGATGAATATGGGCTTCCATACTGAGATATTCTCAGTTATACAACTTCCTTGTTTGCGGCTTTCTCACAATATCATCCAATACATTTCCTTGTTTGGGGGCTTTCTCACAATATCATTGAATACACAACTTAAAATGGAAGTGCATGCAGAACCTTGCCATTCAAAATGGCACATGAAAAATAAATTGAGACTCTGATTGTTATAGAAAGCATGGTATTTTGTAACCTAATTTCAAGAAAGTGATTATTAAATTGTATATAGACAAACAAACAATGAATGCAAATTTACAAATTTCAAATATGTATAAAGAACTTTTTGAAGAAGATTGGAACTTGCTTACTAGGTCAGCTTAGTCTTTTAGAATGTAACAATGGCTTATGAATTGACTTTCTTATTGTATCCTAGTATCATGTTATAGAAAATACTTGGACCTTCCACTAATATCAGGAGTGATCTAAATTTCAGACAGGAGGGCACAATAGAAATGGTTATTTAATATCAATATTCAATAATTTAGGAGACAATACACTAAGCTATGTTGACTGTTTTAGTGTGGAAAGGAAATGAAAAAGAATTGTGCTTTCACTAGTGTAGAAATTCAACATTTAGAGAGATTGTCAAATTGTGACCAATATTGATATGAATTGACAATAACTCTTTGTATTTTTGTTTGTTAGATAGGTTCTAGATATAATTATAAATGCCAAAATTGCTGACTTGGAAACTAAGATATTTTCGTTAAATAATTAATGATAAATATATGGAGTGTAACTACCTTTTTTCATTTTTTAAGATAGGAACAATCAGATTGTAGGTTCAGTCTTTACAGTAACAAAGATTGAGGTATTAGAATATTTTAGTATCTTTTGCTAGCTCTGTAGAATCCTTTTTATTAATGGTCATTTCAGTGTTTTATTTATTATTTTATTTTAAATGCATTCGAAATACATTAACTTCTGGAATAGGAAAAGGATTAAACTTATGAAAATCAAGCAGCTGATATCATTTATTCTCGTTTACTAATCCATGTAAGAAATTCATTACATAAAAAACATACCATTTATTGGAGGAATAAATCTTATTCACATGTGCTGGTTGAAAAAGCTAGGGAAAATATTGATGGGCTTCACCTGCAAACAACTATAATCCCTTCTGAAGATGCCGAATCCTTCTCTAACACAAGGTGTCACTCCTTGTAGTTCTTATCGAATTTATTGTGCCCTTCTTAACCAAAATCGTACCACCCTTCAAGAATATGGTATGACTGCTGCTGGGATCATAATAAAAGAGGCCGTACGGCCTTGAAAACAATGCCAGTCATTGCATACATATTTTCCCGCAATCTGACCCAAATCGGAAAGAAAAAGTCCACTATTGACCTCTGTGTGAAGCCAATCCGTCAAGCAATATTAGGTGAATATTTCACACCCTCTAACTACTGCTACAGAGAAGAAGCAACGCTCTCCAATGCCATTAAGCTCAGAACTTTGCAGAAACCCTTGGTTTGCATGAACTCCAATGCTCCAGAGAAAAGACAAGTAAAATCATCAATCATAATAATCCTCTTGCTCGAATTCCATGTAATAAATAGGCCTCTCACGTTAGGGTTCGAAAATCCTTCGAAAAACTCTTATCTTCGATTTGACATGAGTAATAAATATAACTTTTATTTTTTTAACTTCAAACTCCATAGTTTGTGCACTAATAATTCTTTCAAAATTAATTCTCGAAATATCCCAACTAAAGATGACTTGACCCTTAACTCAAGTCACTTAAGTTATAATAAATAAATATATTATGACTTAATAATATAAGCTCAACACTATTAATATTTATTTTAGCCAAATAAATATTCTTATCTCCATTATTATTCGTCATCTCTACACGCCATCTGTCATGGCAAATCGATGTTGTATTAAACAGAGGAAGAAAAGTTCCTTATATAGATTTACAAAGATATTGTTTCTAAAAGAAACAAACATTAACAAAGACAAAATAGGAAACTTTCCTAAACAAACTAAAGATGACAATAGAAACTACCTAATAAACTAAAGACTGTCATGCTTCGACTTGGTGAGTCGAGTAACTTCGATGTTAGCAATTGTTCTCAAGGTAAGAGCTTCCTCTGTGGCGTTGAACCCGGTTACTCTACTTAGATCTTCCTTTGTTATTGGAGTAACGATGCCTTTTGCTAACCACATTCCTGGATCGTGTACTCGACTGAGTACCAACCGAATCCAGTCAAGACGAAACAACGTTGGGTATTTGACCCCATTGGTCAATCCTGCTGCCTCCAGTCGCGCGTATTTTGCCTAGAGTTTTCCATCTTCACAGAGCCCTAGATATTCGCTATGTATGTATATTTCTCCCAATTCTTCCTGCTTGCTATGGATGAACGCGGTTATGTCTTCAGTAAACAACACGCCCTAGAATTGAGAATTGATGATGAATTGTCTCCGGTTGGTTTCTTCTTATCCTTCTTGTTTCCTTGACTTCAGAGGACTCACCTGACATTCCAGAAAACTGCATAAACAATGTCCCAGACCATTAACTTCATTTTCTCCTTTAAGACCAAAAAGAGAATCTATTAATATTCATTGCCCAACTTCAATCTCAAGTTTTAACGCAGAGGAATTATTTATTTCCTTGCTGAAGGCACAATCCTAAAATATTACAAATTCTTGAATAGAGATTTCAAAAAATTTGTCCTTCTAAACCTCACAGGCTAGTCGTCTGATAAATCCTTTCTGTAAATTTGCCTTTGACAAAACTTCACAGGCTGGCAGGAAATCCAACTTTGATATCACTATAATATCCCTGCAGGATATTTTCTCCAAATTTCTCAAAATATATCACAGAAATTTAAAAAACAAATTTGCATACAATTGATTTCAATTTATCCAACAGAAATACAAAATACCCAATAGAAATATGGTTTTCCAAAATGAATATTGCTATTAAATCTTTAGTAGAATAATAACAAAACCCAATCGTACCTACAAAAATTACAGCAAGATTGGATACTAGAAATATGAACCTGAAACACTAAGTGAGACACTTGTGTGATATCGCCAACCGACAATGGGTTTCCATCCACTGCGTCTAGTCTCGAGAGTTTCCGTCCTCAAACCCGCTGAAAGCTGAAGTTTCTAGATTTTCCAAGGGAATAGTAATCAAATCATAAAATCAAGCATAATGCAAATGAGCTTCTCTTTGTTCTTTTAGGGAGCATCCCTGTGACCCTTCATTTTCCCACTTCTGTCTTTTTGTCTTCTTTCTCTTTTGTCCCTTCTCAAACCTCTCTTAATATTAAAATTACTTTAATCAATTTGCATTAAGCTCCCATAAAGTCATTTTTAATATTTTCTGAGGTTGGCATTTAATTTTCTAATGTCCCCAAAAAGTGGACATTACAGAGTACATCATTACTTGTTACTTAATGGTTCAAAATCGCATATGTAATTTCTTCTATTCATGAATATGGATGATCAAGTCAGAATCATATAACTTTCCTTTGTAATTTCTCATCAATTGCAATAAAGAACTATTTGGTTACCCCTCTTCATTCAAAATCTAAGTGACCAATCTTGGTTTTGATAGAAGTTCAATCCTAGTTTTGATAGAAGTTCGCGTTTGGGTTAAGATACGCAAATAACACACCTTATATATCATATTCATAATTTGCAAAAGTCTCAAAATGTCATTATACAAATTCAAATTGCAAGCCATGTTTTATATTTAATATTCATATTCATCTTCATCATGATCAAAGGCATCAAGGTCAACATTTGGTTCAACTTCATTTGAACCACACTCTTATTGGCATTATGCTTAGTTGTCATCATTGGCAAACATCAAACACACCGGTCTTTATGTTAGAACAGCAATGGTGAACCGGTAGTTGTCACAGTTGACAACCATCAAACTTGCTAAGTAACCAGTGCAATTGCACCAATCATGACAATATCGGTCTTGTCCAACTGGTCTAGTAGAAAACCACAGAAGGCAGATGACTCAACCGGCAACACACTGGTTTCCGCTTAATAGTATCACATCTACCGCTCCATGCTTGTATGATTTTCCTATTTGGCTTTAATGGGAATTCGATCCGGTTTTTATGGAGCGTTTTGGGATGAACTGGAGTTTTGTATGTGAGTGTTTTGGGATGAAGTAGAGTTCTATATGCGAGTGTTTTGGCATGAATTGGATTTTTGCCTGCGAGCTTTTTGGAATGCTTTCAAGAACAACAACGTTTTGGAGGATTTATTGCTTGGTGCTACAATTCCATTTTGTAATGTGAAGATTATTATATATACGGGTCATCATGCATAAGTGTAGTGTGGTTGGAGAAATCAAGTGCGGAGAGATAAAGTAGAGCAGAAGAGCCGAGTCTTCTGAGAAGGGATATAGTGACCAAGAGTGAACGACAAAGATTGAACAGCTAAGCCGAGCGAGGAATAGAACAGGTATAATTTGAATGACAAATTAAGTGTGTACAGAGGATCGTTTTTCTTATTGTTTGAAGCTCCTGGAAATTCCTTTATCAGGGTAAACCTTAACAGGTTTCTTTGTATAAATCCCTTAACCAGGTGACATCTTGATTGATGTTCTTAAGTACTTTGGTGAGGTGTCTGCTAACAGGGTTAAGATCTTAACTGATCTATAATAAATCCCTTCATAGGGTAGCACTCTAACAAGTGCTGTTGTAAGCTTTTAACAAGGCAACTTTATTATTGCAGTAGTGAAGATTGTGGGTTTTGTCCCACTGTGGTTTTTTTTCTCTCTAACCGAGGGTTTCCACGTATAAATCTTGTGTTAGCTTTTGTATGTGATTTCCGTTCAATTTTGTTAAACTTGCATTACATTTTCATTATCACACAAAAGCTGTGTTCTGTTTTATAGGATAAGATTTGAAATAAGTTGAGTTGACTGATTCACCCCCCCTCTCAGTCATCGGTTAGGATTAACAATTGGTATGAGAGCCCGATTCTCAGGAAAAGAAGCTTAACTGCTTGAGTAACGATCATGGAAGGTTATCGATATCAGAAGTAGTTAGAGGAAGCAAATGAAAGGATTGCTTCTCTTGAAAACATATTGAGAAGATCTCTTGCAAAGAGAAAAGAACTGGCTTTGCAGCTGAGTGAAAGTTAGGACACGATAGATGAACTATGTGAACCGAGTATTTTAGATGAAGCAGTTTTTGAACTCATGGAGAGAAACCAGAACTTGACCGATCAAGTTTCTAATATAAAAAGAGAACATGAAGGTCATGCACTGAGAATGACTGAACTCATCGAAGCAAGCAGAAAAGCTGAGGATGAGAAAAAGAGTGCTAAAGAAGCACTACAGACTGCTGAGACAACAAGGAACTTTGCTGAAGATGCTCTAAGAAAGAGTGATGCACTCATACTGCAACTACAAGTAGACATGGAGGGCATAACTCAGGAAAATGCCATCATGCATGAACACTTGCATGATAAAGAAGAAGCAAGTAGAGAAATGGCTGCTGAAGTTGAAAAACTAAAAATGTAGTTGAAAACTTTTGAGGAGAGAAATGAAAAGCTCAGAAAATACTATGAGAGTTCTAAGAAGTTGGATGAGCAACTGAAAGCTTTTTACCTTTGTCTTTTGTCAGTTTCTTCTTTTCCTTCTTGCCTTTCTTGTCTCTAGAGGACTCACCGGTTTCATTGTTGCTTTGACCAATGTACCAAAGTCCCGTGGGATCCTTGTGCTTTCTTTGAGCCCTCAGTTGCTCATCATGCTTCTCAAAACTTTCATTGTACCTTCTGAGTTTCTCATTCCTCTCTTCAAGAGTTTTCAGTTGTTCCTTTATTTGATCCAATTCAGCAATCATCTTTTTGCATGCTTCATTTTTGTCATGCAAATGCTCATGCATGATTGCATTCTCCTGATTTATGCCTTGCATGTCTGCATGCAATCACAATATGAGAGCAACACTCTCTCTTAGTGCATCTTCAACCAGATTTCTTGCTCTTTCAGCAGTTAACTGTGCTTCTATGACACTGGTTTTCTCATCCTCAGCTTTTCTTTTGGCTTTGATGAGTTCAGTCGTCCTTAAAGCATGACCTTCCTGCTCCCTTTTTAGATTAGAGATTTGATCAGTCAAATTCTGATTTTTCTCCATGAGATCAAAGACCGCCTCTTCTGCTTCAGCAAATCCACTTTGCCCAGAGAGTTCCTCAATGGTTTCACGACTTTCAGTTAGTTGCAGAGCCAACTCTTTTCTCTTGGCAAGAGACCTCCTTAGTCTATTCTCAAGAGAGGCTATCACGTCATTGACTTCCTCAAGCTGCTTTTGATACTTGTAACCCTCCATGATCTTTTCTCAAGCGGTTAAGCTTTCTATCTCTGAGAACCTAAGCTCTGATACCAATTGTTATTCCTAACTGGTTACTGAGAGGGGGGGGGGTTGAATCAGTAAATTCAATTTCTATTTAAGAAAAATAGAAATTAAAAGAATACTATAACAATCATACACAGAAATTAAATGCACAAGTCAACACTGTTGGCATTAAGAGATGGTAACTGGTAAGCTTACTACCGGTACATGGCAATTAAGTATTGTCATTGATTGACAAAAGAGAAAAGAGGAAAGAGGTGTTTTGACATCTCAATCTAAGGTCTAAAGATCTAAGGAGAACACCAGTGATGGATCTGTATGTAAAGATACTTGTTTGGCAACCGGTGACACTATGCAAGAAAGAAAAGACTATATCTGCTCATCAAGTGAAACCGGTCACTAAGCCAAGTGCATTGACAACCGAGGAACGAACAATTGGTGTTGACAATGCAACCGAGGAAAGGGTGCAACTAGTAAGTAGAGGAAGGAAAGGTAACATGCCAAAGTTTTTACCTGTTCACAACACAAGGTTCTTAACCGATCAAGTGAAGACTTCGGTATGGTAAGATAAACCGGGGAGGTCATAGTCAACTATCTGTTAAACAACTCTTTGACCGGGATTTACTGCACTAAATCTGGAAGACTTTGAGTTAGCATGATGATCGATGCAAGGCGCGTCTGAAAGTTTTAAAGCCGAAATTTGTGGCTCTAAAACATGGAGTTATCTCATGCGAAGGAAAGGTGCTTGCCACACATCTATTGTTTTCTTCACAAAGCAGATAAAGTAAGGGCATGCATCAGATGTTTCCTCAGTGAACTAATACTCCACTGGGTGATGAATCCGAGGGAGATCTATAAACAGGTCATGCATGGGAAGCACAATTAGGGCAAGGACTCTATATATTCTTTTGCTTGTTAAGAATATAGGTTGCCTTGATTCTGCCAAAGCAAAGAGTGAACTTGTATGTTGAAGAAGCTAAGGTGAATAGAAAAGAGAAGAAAAGAGAGAAGAGTGTGCAGAGAAGCACAACAGAAAAGGAGAACATACTAGCGGTGAACGGTGATGTTTCTCAGTTGAGTATAACAGAGATCTTATCTGGCTATGCAAAGCCATTTGTAAAAGGTCAAATCCTTCTATTGTTTTCTAATAATTACAATAGGTAAATCCCAGTATTTTGGGTGGATTTTAACAAGTCCCTTGTATTAAATCCCCTAATCGGGTGATATCTTTTCAGATGTTCTAAGTCCTCTAACTAGGCAGGCACGAACTGGCCTTATTGTATCAAATCCCTTGACCGGGTCGCATCTAATAGTGCGTTGTAATCCTTTAACAGGGAAGACTCCTAACAGGGTGCACTTCAGAAGAGTGCAGAATTTGTGAGGTCTCCTCACACCGTGGTTTTCACCCGATTTGGGTTTCCATGTGATAAATCTGGTGTCACTTTGTGATTGATTGCTTGATGCTACTTTTATGCTTGAATCTGTTTTTCTTACAGTTATAAGTATACTTCATCAGATTTGTTGTGAAGAAGTTTTATAGGACTTGATTCACCCCTCCCCTCTCAGCACCGGTTGGGACTGTCAAACACAACATTTATATGTGGAAACCCTCGGTTAGAAGGAAAAAAACACAGTGGGACAGAACTCACAAACTCCACTACTGCACTAATAAAGTTGCCCTGTTAGAGGTTTACAAAGCACTGGCGAGAGTGCTACCCGTTTAAGGGATTTGATAGAAGACCTATTAAGATCTTGACCCTGTTAGGAGTCGCCTTATCAGAGGACTTAAAACACCAATAAAGTGTTATCCCTAACCGGTTACTGAGAGGGGGGGTGAATCAGTAAATACTATTTCTATCTTCTATTAAACCTTGTATATATATATTCTTTCAGTATTTACAGAATATAATTAATCATTCATAAACAAAAATAGAAATACTCAGATCAACACAACATATGTACGTGGAAACCCTCGGTTAGAAAAAAAAAACTACGATGAGATAGAGCTCACAACTTCACTACTGTAGTAATAAAGATGTCATGTTAAGAGCTTACAAAGCACTTGTAAGAGTGCTACCCGGTAAAAGGATTTGATAGAAGACTTGTAAAGATCTTGACCCTGCTAGGAGTCGCCTTGCAAAAGGACTTTTAGCACCAATTAAGATGCTACCCGATTAAGGGATTTATACAACGAACCTATTAGGGTTCACCTTGATAGAGGGATTTGAATATGCTTTAACAATGTAAAATCAATGATCTGAATTGACACTTCTGTCTGATTAGATCATACCTGTTAACCTTTCCGCTCTTCTTGGCTATTGAACCTCTCTACCTTTCACCTCTTGTGACTGTAGCTTCTCTAAGAAGATATCTCTCTCCTGCTCTATATATTCAACAACACTTCTTTTGTGTCCTATGACCTGTATTTATAAGAAATTAATCTTAATAAAAGCTCAACTCATAGTACTGCCAAGCTGTAAACTCACCCATAAATCATGTAGCAAAAAACTTTGCAAAATGATCTTGAGTTTACCTTGAAACATCTGCGTAGAAATAAAACTAACTCTTGTTAAAAAGCTAACTCTAGTTCTAATTGTGAACGCTCCGTATAATTTGGTTTTAACTGAAACAACTTTGGGTAATCCGATGCATATTATCATGCAGTCGACTGGTATAGATCTTGTACCTGGTTGTTCATACATCCCCTGTTTGTACTATAAGACCGGTTGATGGTTGACACTCTATTTGGTCTACCGATACAAATACTCTGTTCTACTGGTGCCTATTAAGGAGTATGAGTGGTCTACCGATTTACCAGTGGGATTGATGTTTGCCTTAAACTTATCCAATGATAACTCAAATATGCCAACATAAAGATGTTACCCGGTAAAGGGATTTATACAAAGAACCTGTAAGGGTTCACCCTGATTGAGGGATTTAAATATGCTTCACAATTTATAGCAATGATCTTATGATGACACTATCTCTATCGATTCAGATCATACTTGTTTACCCTTTCTTGTGCTTGGCTATTTAATCTTTCTCTCTCTTTCACCTTTCATGACTGTGATTTATCTCAGAAGATTTTGCTCTCTTGCTCTCCTTCGCTGTATGCTCTTGATATTCAACAACACATCTTTCATGTCTTTCGACTTGTATTTATAAGAAATTATCTTATTAAAAATACATCTCATAGTTCCACCAAGCTATAAACTCTCCCATAAATCATGCATGCAACACCCTTGATTAAAAAGCTTGCAAACTAATCCCGAGTTTACTTCAAAACGCTCGTAGAAAAAAAAGAAGCTAACTTCAGTTCCACTGAAAAGCTAACTCCGGTTTAACTGAAAAATGCTTCGCATAATCCGGTTCGGATTATCATGCACTTAACCGGTGTAGAACTTTTATCTAGTTAGTCATCTGTTCCCTGTGCATGTGTCAAGACCGGTTGGAAAAACCTGGACCGGTATAAGTGTGACCGGTTAAAGTACACTGCTTTCTTGCTTAGTCTACCGGTTCACAATTAAGAGTACTGGTGTTCCAGTGGGATTGATGTATGCTAATGACTTTACCAATGACAACTAAGTTTATGTCAACAGAGTACATGATCCAGGTATGTGCTTAGCAAAGCGTGTTGTTACTCGTATCACAAAGGAAGACCTGAGCAGAGTGACAGGGTTCAGTGCCACAGGGGAAGCCCTCACCCTGAGAACCATTTTGAACAGTGAAGTCACCCGACTCACAAAGTTGAGGTATGACAGTCGCATGATGACTATCACAGATATTGAAGATGAAGGTGTTCGGTTTGCTGCTGTAGTAATCGGTTATAAAATCTATCAATCAAGCTGTCTCAACATCATACCTGGAGGAGCTATTCATGCAGCTCATAGAATCATGCACGACAACGCCAAATACAATCTATGCGATATGTTGAGAAGTCAAATATTTGAAAACATGAAGAAACTCGGAATGGTAAAGAAGAAATTCTTGAAGTATGGAACGCTAATGGTATGTCTTTTCTTCTATTACCAAAAGTTCTTTCCAGGCGTGGGAAATGTTACATGGGTAACAAATAGACCGATGATGGTCCAAATAGGAGAAATGATCAATAACCTGGAAAATCGTTTTAATAAGGTCATGACAAATTACGTAAAGATTTTCAATCTAGAATGCATGAAAGGGAAAGGTTCCCATCTTCTATTGTTATCGAATACAAGGATGTTGTTTGTTTCCTTGTAAGCACTAATTACTGCATAATCCAGGTTGTTGAGTTCAGAACATAATTTGCACCGGAGCTAGGATATGAAATATCATCAAAGACTGCCAAAGCATATGTTGAGGCACTTCAGGAGAGCAACCTAGACCTATTAGCCAACCGGTTTGGCACCTGTGATGAGATAAGTGCGAATTTGAAGAAGAATGAAGCTTCAAAGACAACGAAAAAGGTAATTGCAAAAGTTTCCAAACGGTCAACTACACCAAAGAAAAGAAAGGTAGCTGTACCGGAACGGAAAGTACAAAGGAAGAAGGCACAATCAATCACAACTGAGCAATCTCTATCAGAAGAAGGCTCAGAAGAAATCGAGACAGAACAAACCGCTACTTATATTAGAAGAAAGAAGACTGACAAACCGGTAAAGCAGGAGGAACCAAAATAAAAAAGGCCAACCATTGATGAAATGGTTGACTATATGTAAGAACCCTTGCTGGTTCTAACTCTAACAAACATCAAATTGCTTTATTTTTCATATGTTTGACATTTTGTCAAACACTTAGCATGCAAAGTCAAGTTTTGATTTTGTATGTGTGTATGCAAGAGTTCATTTTTTTAGAAATTGAATAGTATGTATGAGTAAGTCAAATAACTCAAGTTCTGATATTTATTTCCCCTTGCAAATATATACAAGATAATGTGAATAATTATTTAATTCAAATGCTTGCAAATATTCAGGAAATAATACATCTATATTTCTATGCAAATAGGCACCTCGAATTAAATAGCTGCTCCCAAATATACCGTATGCAGCCACCTTAGATTGTACAACAACCACTATAGCTTCTACCACAACCTCTATAAAGAAATCGTAGCCTCTTCAACATGAAACACAACCCTCTAATTGAAGACGCCAGCAAATAAATTTATCAAAGACTTCCTTGCATTAGAAGTGCCTTTCGCAGCAACAAAGAGGCCAAGGAGGCACAACAGCCTTCCCAAAACAGATCGCAGCTTAAACATTCAAATTCGCACACCCCCAAATTGAATCACAACTCCCTTCAATTTGTTGTACGGACTCCAGATTCAACACATTATGATCAGAAGTGTTACACAATTCATTAGCATTAAATTCCAACTCAAAGTGCAAAAGAAATCTCAAAGAAATTCACCATTTCTTCAAAGCAAGACCAAACCCTTGATGCTTCTCCCCAATTTCGATTTTTAATCAAAAGATGCATAATAGAATGAATTGCTTTTTCCCAAAGCATTGCTTTTATAATAATAAAGATATCTTCTTCAAGACACCAAAGAAAATAGCTTCTCTCACACACTTTTCACTTAAAAGCCTTCATCAATACACTTTTCTATTAGAAGTCTTTATTTAATAACTAAATAATTAATTAATCCAAAGCTAAAGCTTCATGAAGACACTTTTCACTTAAAAGGCTTCTTCAACACACCTTCAAATTATAACACAAATGATAAAGTCATTTATTAAGATAAACTTAATAAACAACTTATAATATAAAGCTCCATCAAATAGACTCTATTATATGCTCATGGTGCTCAACACCCTGTGCCTCCATTGAATTGCTAAAAAAAGCAACTGCTTAAAATAGACTTACTAAAAATAGTAAGTCCCTCAAACTAAAAACTCTGCAAATGAAACCACAACTCCACTGATACCAATGCCTAGGTGCCCTGCTAAAAATAGCAATCATGACGATCACCCAAAATAAGCACTTACTATAAATAGTAAGTCTGTCAATTTGACTCAAACGAAGAGCAATCCTGACATCATAGACCTCCAGAGTGGAAACTGACCATTGGCTCTGCCACATGACCCTCTTCAACATCCTGATTAGCCTACGAAGGTCATAGAAATAAGCTAATTCCATTGGCCTAAAAACGGGGACATTACAGTCCTCCCTTCCTAAAATTGCTTGTCAAGCAATCTCAGAAAACAAAACACATAAGTTCACCCAGATCCCAAGGATAGAATGGAGTAATGTCCCTGTGATCACCTGCAAACTTTTGTAAAGAAATCATCATCCATCGAGCTAACCAAAACACATGGACATCATGCCAACCATAGTGATATACACATTCTGCAATGCTAAACCAAACACTATCTGGATCCCAATAGAGATGAATTTCACAACCATCCATAACAAGGAACAATGGATATCCCAAACCATCTAACAAACCAGGTGTCTTTGCACACCCTGCCAATCTGCTTTGTGTACTCTTGTATTCCAAATATCCATCCACTGTAAAACCAACCTGAATGTACTAACCCTGCAAGTCACCTCCTGCCAACTTGCAGTAACCATCCCCATCAACTGTAGATTGAGTAAACCCATCCCATAACGGATGATATAAACCTGGAGCCAACCCACATCGATGTTCAACCAAGTCCTCAACGGGTGGGTCAAAAGAAAAATGATGAACGCTCCTCCCTATGTAATCATGGTGAAATGCTCCAATTTTTGACAGAAGCTCATCAACAACAACCCGAGAATCAAGAGATGGCTTCAATCTCTGACTCTGAACAACTGGTTGGGCAAGATCCTGAATAACTCGCTCAGCAAACCCACCCACCAAATCCCTGTGAGGAAGCATCATAGTCAAGGTATCTACAATTATCTCCACTAAAAGATGAATACTGCAAGAACCCCAGATGAGAGTACCCTCAGAAGTTCTGAAAGGTCCTTCCTGCAAATTCAGACTCTCAAGAAAGTACTCCATGAAAGACTCCGTGCAGTAGAAATTATAAGAAGCAACATCAACCTGCTCCCCTGCAATCCACAACTGATCCCTCCGAAATTGTTGCACTGCCAATTGCCGACCGCTATCAGCTGTATGAGAAAAAGAAATAGATTTTCTTCCAACAGAAGGAAACAAATCACCATGAGAGGTTGTCCCCAAACTAGATGATGCCCTGTCCATGTCCTGTGAATCAACAGAAGTATTGTCAGAAACTGACACACAACTCTCTAGAGAATCCGCTCTTGCTACCTCAAAACTCTCAACAAACTGATCTGTATCATCTGTCATTGTGCTAACAACTGGAGAATCTGGTACAACAAGAAACTCTCTGCAGTCCTCCACTGAAGTGCTCATCTCATCTGTAACTACTGCACACGTATCAAGGATGGATGTAGCTGCACCCTCATCACATCCACCATCCCTATCCATGGAAGTCAACTCACTACCAAACACCACTATATGTAGTTGAATTGGATTTGGGGCTGGCATAGACTATACACGCTCCAACTCACGACCACCTCTCTCAACTGCAGTTGCGACTCCTGGAGAGCTATCTGGGTGCTCTCCAACACCTCAGGAGTCGTCTCAAGCTCATGGGTGAGCTCAACCACCTCCTCTTTCCCTAACAATGCCTCGTAACAAGTGCTAGCCCACTCAAGAAGGTAATCCCTGTCAGCTACCTTGACAGCCTCTCGAAGTGAATGAATCAATGACAGCCTCTCGAAGTGAATGAATCAATGCTAGGAAAAGACAACTACCACCGTGCTCATCTGACATTGGAGCACCCCAACCATATACAACCAACATCTGCTGGATAGCATCATAATGCTCAAAGCTGAAAAAATATCACTATCGCTCACCTTCAATTGACTGGTCACATGATGTCTCTGCATACCCTGGCTCCTAGGTAAGCATTGTGGCTCACTAACTGCACTGTGATAGGAAACTATATCCTCATTCCTCACCACATGATCACTAACATCATGTGCGCTAACAACCTCACACATGTCCATCAATGAGGTACTACGGGTACTTCTGCAAATATCTCATCTGAAGAAGTGTAAGCCACAACTGTAACAAACTCCTCGCATGCCTCTGCTTCCCCCTCCACAATAAGTTCCTGTAAATTATGATCCGGGGACCTATCATCATCCAATAACCACTCTGAGTTATCACCCAATATTTGATATGATATACCAAACTTGCTGCAGCATGAATCATCCTCATAGGTAACATCCGTAGTGTCCATATCATCAATGCCAATATCATCAACTTGTAAAACCTCTGATATCTCATGCTGCTGCCACATGACTCACTGTTGTCATAGAAATCAGAATTAGAAGAACTTGCATTTTCCATGCGATCCTGAAAATTAACACTTTCATCATGTGAGTCAAAACCCATTGTGATACCCACAACATCCTCTACACTTGCCTTGCCATCAACAACATTAATAGGCTCAAACATAGGATTGTTGTCATAAAAATCAGAACTTGTATCATTAGTAATTTCATTGCTACCAGTTGATGTAGGGCTGCCATCAATGGTGGCTATCATGTCATCAACATCCCCATGATCACGAGTTCCTGTCTCATGTAAATTATGAGACTCAATGCAGCTGTCCTCAAGCAAGTCTATCATAACCACATGCTCCTGAAAAGAGCCTCCACCATCACGCGTATAAGGACTTGTAACTGCCTCACTGAGCAAAGGCTCTACTACCTGATGGTTGCTAGTTGCTGAATCTACACCTGTATAGTCCTCTCGCTTCTCTTCCTACATTCTCTGCAAGGAAGACTTTTTGAAGAAGGAAACTATAAACCTAGCTGCCCTATCAACAATTGCCGGATCTGAAAGTTGTGCATTTAGCCTTTCCCGTGTTTGCCTCAATTTCTCCATTTCATTTGTCAAGACATTTGATTCCTTCTTGAAATTATTCAATTGATTTCCCTATTTACTAGATTTCCTGTATTTATCCATAATTGAAATAAAGCTAGAGTGCTGATCACTCATACATCAAACATGGAAACTCAAGATTTCCAACCCCACAGGATGGCAGGAAACCACTCTGATACCACTGTAAGAACCCTTGCTGGTTCTAACTTTGACAAACATCAAATTGCTTTATTTTTCATATGTTTAACATTTTGTCAAACACTTAGCATGCAAAGTTAAGTTCTGATTTTGTATGTGTGTTTCATTTTTTTTAAAAATTGAATAGTATGTATGAGTAAGTCAAATAACTCAACTTTTGATATTTATTTCCCCTTGCAAATATATACAAGATCATGAGAATATTTATTTAATTCAAATGCTTGCAAATATTCAGGAAACAATACATCTATATTTCTATGCAAATAGGCACCTTGAATTAAATAGCTACTCCCAAATATACCGTACATAGCCACCTTAGATTGTACGACAACCACTATAGCTGCTACCATCTATAAAGAAATCGCAGCCTCTTCAACATGAAACACAACCCTCTACTTGAATATGCCAGCAAATAAATTTATCAAAGAGTTCCTTGCATTGGAAGTGCCTTTCGCAGTAACAAAGAGGCTAAGGATGGACGACAGCCTTCCCAAAACAGATCGCAGCTTAAACATTCAAATTCGCACACCCGCAAATTGAATCACAACTCCCTTCAATTTGTTGTACGGACTCCAGATTCAACACATTATGATTAGAAGTATTACACAATTCATTGGCATTAAATTCCAACTCAAAGGGCAAAAGAAATCTCGAAGAAATTCACCATTTCTTCAAAGCAAGACCAAACCCTTGAAGCTTCTCCCCAATTTCGATTTTTAATCAAAAGATGCATAATAGAATGAATTGCTTTCTCCCAAAGCATTGCTTTTATAATAATAAAGATATCTTCTTCAAGACACCAAAGCAAATAGCTTCTCTCACACACTTTTCACTTAAAAGCCTTCATCAATACACTTTTCAATTAGAAGTCTTTATTTAATAACTTAATAATTAATAAATCCAAAGCTAAAGCTTCATGAAGACAATTTTCACTTAAAAGGCGTCTTCGACACACCTTCAAATTATAACACAAATGATGAAGTCATTTATTAGATAAGCTTAATAAACAACGTATAATATGAAGCTCCATTAAATAGACTCTATTATATGCTTATGATGCTCAAGACCCTGTGCCTCCATTGCACTGCTAAAAAAAGCAACCGCCCAAAATAGACTTACTAAAAATAGTAAGTCCCTCAAACTTAAAACTCTGCAAATGAAACCACAACTCCACTGATACCAATGCCCAGGTGCATATGACTCAAACGAAGAGCAATCTTGACATCACAGATCTCCAGAGTGGAAATTGACCACTGGCTTTGCCACACGATCCTCTCCAACATCCTGATTAGCCTACGAAGGTCATAGAAATAAGCTAATCCCATGTGCCTAAAAATGGGGACATTACAAGGTATAAAGACTACAGGTGGGATGACATAGGTTGGGAGAAGATATAATTTGTCTAATGAAGAAGAAAAAAGAAAAATTGAAGATGTAATATACAACTTGTACAAATTGAGCAGAACCCCTAATGAGATTCATGGCATGGTTCCTGTAGAATTACATGAGCTTATTGAAGGAAGGTGGAAATACTCAATAGCAAAAGAGAAAGAGCTCAGAATCAAGGCACTACTAGAAGTGCAAAGCCACTTAAACCTTGAAGGAGAAACCAATCAGGCATATGCTCATAAATAAAACTTTCAGATCAGAAAAAGGATTGGTCAAGTATTAATTGGAGAAGTTGACACTGTTCATGACGAAGGAGTTGTCATTTAGACAACCATACTTGAGCAACAACACAAGGCTGAAGCTGAATGTCAGAAGTTCTTGTTCAAACCAAAAAAGGACATCGGGAGAGGCAAATGCATACTGGGAATAGATACACCAGTCTTCCAAAAGCCAACAAACGAATTGGTTATTGTGAACATCACTGAAGACACCAGTGGTGATCTAACTTCACCAACTATTTTAGCATCTTCAGTAAAAGGTAAGGCTAAAACACTTATTGTTGATGATATAGTTGATGAAATCTTAGATTTTGGTAAGGTTAGCAATGTTGCAAAATGGTACAGTGCCTTAAGCACTGATGATAAGGCTAAAATAGAACTCGCCCTGTTAGAAAGGTTTCTTGAATTGAATCGGGGACCCAAGGATTACAGGTCCATTTTCCCAGCCGAACTTAATAAAAGGCTCCTAACAAAATGAAGAGGAGGAGCAAAAGATGCAAAAATAATAAGGGAAGTTCTAGAACAAATAGAACCAGGTCTAGATGAGGAAGAAATCAAAATTCTTATTGAAGTAGAAATACTGAACCTGGACTCTCAAGATAGAGTGGCCAAAATCATAAATGGCCAAGAACAAGAAGTTTATGAAGAAACAGTGAATTAATGGAAGAATCATGATTTCACTACTCCAGCAAAGAAGCAAGAAAAAATGACGTCGACACAGGTATTTACGAACACCTCATTGAACAGGTCCACAAGATAATTCTCAAGTTCTATAGACAGAGGCAACAGTCCTACTAGAAATATCAATGGACACCGAGGTATCCAAGGAAAAAGTGATGAGACGAAAGACACAATCGATGAGCAGGCTACATCAATCATACCGGAAGACCAAGTAACAGGGGGATCATCAACAAAGACGGTTGAAGAAAAAGATATAGATGACGCCTAGAAGGACAGAGTCAACCTACAAGACGGAGAAGAGATCAACTGAGAAGATCAGAGACTACAAGAAGAAATAGAGGACAAACAGGGAAGAGAAGAAGAAAAGGTAGAGGAAGAGAAGCAACAAGAAGAAAAGGAAGAAGAAGAGAAACAACAAGAAGAAAAGGTAGCAGAAGAGTACAAATCAGGAGAAAAGGGCACTCAACAGAAACAACCAGTAGATATACTAAGCTCCTCTTCACTAAAGAGGAAGCTATCCTTCACAACAAAACCTGATTCCAAGAAAGGGAAAATGGAAACTCCACAAATAGGGGAATCCTTGATTGACATCAGCAAAATGTCAACTAGGCAACTCAAGTTGCTCACAAAGAGAAAACAAGATATGGTTCTCAATAATGTCAAGACAATTTTGTACAATTTTGCTCTAGATGCAGACATTGATGAAGAAGAACCGATAATAGATCAACTAGAAATTCTGTTACAGACAATCGAAGAGGACATAACTGATCCAAAAATTGTAGCTATTGATCATTATGAAACAAAAAGAATCAATATCTTGCATGAACAAATTGTTGCCATTAAAGCGACTGTGTCTTCTAGCACCGGGGAATTGAAGAAACTGGTTTAGGAAGCAGGTAAATTAATAACAAAAACGTCCAATTTTGAAGATTTTGTTACGGATATCACTGTAAGAACTGGTCGAACAACACAAGAGCTGAAAGAGACAACCACTTGCTTCAATCCTCTAATCTCTTCAGCAACAAAGTACAATCATGAGCTCACCAGTTTAGCACTCACACTGAGAAAAGCATCTGATGAGCATACCAAAAGAATTCAAGATCTCATTGGATTTTAGTTGTACATAGCTCCCACTTTTGATATAATGTAGAAGGCAGCAAAAGATGCTGAAACACTTCTAAGTAAGCCAGATTGCAAAACAATTGAGGACATGGAGAACTTCATTATTTCTCTACAAGCAATGACGTACACCATTGACAATGTCATCTCTGCGTGGAAATCATTCCTCGTTTCAGCCAGAAAAATCTACAAGGACATCTTTAACCGGCTTCAATTATGAGTCTTCACACCCTTTGTCCCTTGGAGACAAAATGGGGAAGATCAGTGTCCTTTGGTTTTGGTCACTAGAGACAGACACAGGGGTTGCCAATGCACAGGGGAAGTAATGGCTGTATATACCAATTCAATTGATTGACAAGTACAACCTGTCAGGGCAAGTATTATGATGAAAGCTTCATATGTATATACTCTTTTGCAAGTTGTGATATGTTTTGCCACCAATGCCAAAGGGGAAGATTATTGGCATTATGCTTAGTTGTCATCATTGACAAACATCAAACACACTAGTCTTTCTGTTAGAGCAGCAGTGGTTAACCGGTAGTTGTCACAGTCGACAACCATCAAACTTTTTAAGTAACCAGTGTAATTTCGGTCATGACAATATTGGTCTTGTCCAACCGGTCTAGTAGAAAATCACAGAAGGAAGATGACTTAACCAACAATACGCCGGTTTCTGCTCAATAGTATCAAATCTACCAGTCTGTGCTTGTATGGTTTCCTATTCGGCTTTAATGGGAACCCGATCCGATTTTTACGAAGTGTTTTGGGATGAGTTGGAGTTTTGTATGCGAGCATTTTGGAATGAAGTAGAGTTCTATATGCGAACTTTTTGGCATGAACTGAAGTTTTGCATGCGAGATTTTTGGAATGCTTTCTAGAACAATGGTGTTTTGGAGGATTTATTTCTTGGCGCTACAATTCCATTTTGTAATGTGAAGATCATTATATATACGGGTCATCGTGCATAAGTGTAGTGTGGTTAGAGAAATCAAGTGTGGAGAAATAAAGAAGAGTAGAAGAGCCGAGTCTTCTGAGAAGGGATACAACCACCAAGAGTGAACGACAGAGATTGAACAACCCATTCGAGCGAGGAATAGAACAAGTATTATCTGAATGATAGATTAATTAAGTGTCTACAGAAGATCGTTTTTCTTATTATTTGAAGCTCGTGAAAATCCCTTTATCAGGGTAAACCCTAACAGGTTTCTTTGTATAAATCCCTTAACCGGGTGACATCTTGATTGATGTTCTTAAGTTCTTTGGTGAGACGACTCCTAACAGGGTTAAGATCTTAACCGATCTATGATAAATCCCTTCATAGGGTAGCACTCTAACAAGTGTTGTTGTAAGCCTTTAACATGGCAACTTTATTAGTGCAGTAGTGAAGATTGTGGGTTCTGTCCCACCATGGTTTTTCTCCCTCTAATCGAGGGTTTCCACGTATAAATCTTGTGTTAGCTGTTGTATGTGATTTCTATTCAAGTCAGTTAAACATGCATTACATTTTCATTATCACATAGTAGCTGTATTCTGTTTCATAGGATAAGATTTGAAATAAGTTGAGTTGATAGATTCACTCCCCCTCTCAGTCACTGGTTAGGATTAACAACTCCATACCACTTGCAGTAACTATATCTGTGTCATGTGCAACAGCTGCCTCTTAATCATCTATAGAAAGTTGGGCAAGTTGTGCAACTATGGTATCTAAATTAGCACACTTGGGAAAATTGTGCAAGTTTTACAAGGATCAATGATTTGCTTTTAACCCGAACCAAAACCGAAAGTAGACCAAAGGGAGCCATGTTTTATATTTAATATTTTTTTATCTTCATCATGATCAAAGGTATCAAGGTCAACATTTGGTTCAATTTCATTTGAACCACACTCCATACCACTTGCAGTAACTATATCTGTGTCATGTGCAAGCGCTGCCTCTTAATCATCTATAGAAACTTGGGCAAGTTGTGCGACTATGGCATCTAAATTAGCACACTTGGGCAAATTGTGCAAGTTTTACAAGGATCAATGATTTGGCTAGATGACAATTGATTAATATGCGGGTTCGGCCTGGGCACTCAAGTTCCTCCCATGGGAATCCAAGTCAAACCTGGAGGAGAACTGAACCCGAACCAAAAACAAAACCGGACCCTACCTCAAATAGGGAACCCGGTAATGCATGCTTCTAACTTATGAGCTAACAAACTAGTCATACACATGTAAAACCAATATCATTTCCATTGCACACTTCCCGAACAATCAATGCTGCATTACAATTCAGAAAACTCTGTAAACAGCGCGAGGGAAAACTGTTTGACAAAACTACATTAGTAGAGTGTTGAAAGCTAGGTAGAATATGACAGAGGACTATTGTTACACAAACAGTTCTGGTTGGTATTAGTTTGGTAGAGCTTGACCATGTGGACTCCATTAATTCTACTGATGAGGAGTTTGACTTTGTGGATGATTAGAGGCCTCACTTCACTCGATTTTGGCATTTCGTTATTTGGACATCATATGATCATTGTATTCATTGTAATGATCATTATGAAATCTTGAATGTAATATAAATTTAGAATTCTCAGTGTTAAATATATTGTTAGTGTTCACTTCAATGTTTAGTAGTATTTAAGTAATTTAATAATTCACCTGAAATTCATTTGTAATTTCAAAATACCTTTTTATATGCATTTTTCAAGTACTATATGTATATCAGTGCCATCCCCCGCAATACCCTTATGGCCTTGGTCCCCCATGCTTGAAACCCGTTCCTGTGTCCCCTCGCTCCCCTGTTAGGGAAATTCATGTAACTATGCTGCTTGATTTAATATTCCTATAATAACTGCAAAATCATACATGTAGGAAGCCAAGACGCATAGACTTGAAGCTTTTGAATCAAACTCCACAATAGCTTGGTTTAAAATAGGTTTATGAACAGTCTAGCTGCTGATGTCTTTCTCAACTAGCTGGCAGTAGTGCTAAAAATGTAAGGCCCATTACACACTTCGTATAACAACTTGGAAAAGTATATTGAATTGAAAGGAAATGGCATGGTTACCATAACATTTCTATTATGCCATTAAAACTGATAACATGTTATACCTCTCTTCAGATGCATTGTTGTTATTTTCTAGGTGGATGATATTATGATGGAAATTGGGTTAAGGGGTAGCCAACTCATCATGCACATAACCTGTTGTAGTTATGTTGGGAAAATTATAGCTTGTGGTGTGGGTTATAACTGGTGATTAGGTAACCCAATGTGTAATATTTGGTTTAAGAGTATTTGAATCCTAGGTTAGAAAAATGATGGAATACATATGGAGGCTCATATCATTCAAAAGAATCATGAAAATATATTGTTTTTGAGTTGACATCTCACGACAAAGATAACTGGAATGCTTTCTTCCACAAGGAGTATTGTAAATTAAAAGCATAAATGCACTTATATTTTGATCGCCGAATTTGTGTTTTCTACTTCTGAAATGAGCCTGCCTGGCTCTTTGTATTTAATTGACTTATCTCAAGTGAATTGACAATTTCATAGTGATTTCAAAATAAATTTATCTTCTATTTCATAAACTTCCCACTTGAAAATTTTTATATTGGACATCAGCAATTAATAGTTCCAATTGCTAAACATTATTCTTTAACAAATTCGTACCAATACAACTTAAATATTTTAACAACACTTAATTTATCAATTTCAAATTAGAGATGTCACCTCTTTATTGAAAAATGCAGCAACCCATATTATTTGCAAGAGCTGGAATAAGTCACGTCACCTTCTAATAGATATTTCCAGCCTCCAAAATCCCAAACGCAGCTCTAAACAGCTGCCCAATAATTATCGCAGCTCCTGACAAGAAGGAATGATTCCCAAGGTCATCCACATTTCTTCCAATGGTAACTCAGCAACCCAATAAGCTCACGCTAGGTGGATGAAAGTCATTGACTTCCTAGTGGTAATGTGAGCCAAGGAAGAGGCACATGCCAGCAGAGAAACAAATCGCAGCCCTTGGGTAGCTCACGTGACCTCTCAAAGATTACACAACAGTGGATATATAAATTGCTGCCTTAGGAAACACTTCCGTATCAACCAGAAAACAACTTCTGAACTCAAAGAGATAATTCAGCCTCTTTGTGAAGTTCGATTTTCCCAGAATTTTCAAATGCAACCGGGATTAAATCTCAGCTCTGAAATAAATTTCATCCATTCCATTTGGCATACCTCAGCACCAAACTTATGTTCTCAAAAACAGTCTTGAATTGTCAAAATCCAGAAGCAAAATTCATCACCCAAGAATGGTAACTCAAATTGCAAAAAAGAGGAATCAGTCCTCAAACCCTCACCATTTTTCCTTCACCACCAAAATTCATAAAAAACATAAGTCAAGAATGAATTCCATTTTCTCCAAAAGCTCATTAAAAAGCATTAAAAAGTTGGGGCTTCTTCCACACTTTTCACTTAAAAGGCTTCTCATTTACACTATAAAATTATAACATAGAGTTATGTTATTTACTAAGTCCAACTTAATAAATAACCTTTAATAACATTTTAACCTCATTAATGCTCAAAACTGTATCCAGTTGCTCACACCACTGAACTGCCTTCATTGCCCTGCTAAAAAAAGACACTGCCCAAAATAGACTTACTAAAAATAACAAATCTGACTCAGAGACCCTCAAAACTCACTGTCAGCTGACGAGGTTCGCGATAATGAACTAACCAAGTTCAGCTACAGGAACCTGCTAAAATGGGGACATTACAGTCCTCCCTCCCCAAGATTGCTTGTCCTCAAGCAATCACAATCTGGGGTGATGAAGAAATCCTTAGGCTCCCAAGTGGCATCCTCATCAGGAAGTCCATACCACTTCACTAGAAACTCTCTGATGATCCGCCTCCTCAAATGCCTCTCCCTGGTATCCAAGATAGCCTCAGGGACCAACTCTAATTTGCCCTCATCATCCAATGGAGGTAATGTAGGAGATGGCACAACATTCTGACCCAACGCTTTCTTGAGGCGCGATACATGGAAAACATTATGAACCCTGCTGTCTGGAGGTAAATCTAGCTCATACGCAACCTCCCCCACACAATGGACTACCCAGAAGGGTCTATAATAATGAGACTTGAGCTTCTTAGCTCCACTCTTTTTGATGGAAGACTGCCTGTAGGGTTGTAACATCAGATAGACCATATCACCCACCTGAAAAGAACGAGAAATCCTCCTCTGATCAACATACTGCTTTTGCTGATTCTGAGCTCTCTAAATATTATCCCTCAAGGTCCTCATGATACCCTAACCATCCTGCAACATATCACCTGCACTAGGTACCTGATTGTCACTGCATAACAGATCCATAAAACTAGGAGGATCATACCGATACAAAGCCCGAAATGGTGACATCTGTATAGTCATGTGGTGAGTGGAGTTATAACAATACTCACACAAGTGTATACACTTCACCCAAGCTCGCTGCTGAGAAGAAACATAATTCCGTAGATAGCCCTCCACCCATTTATTCACTATCCCAGTCTAACCATCCGTTTGAGGGTGGTAACTAGTACTCGGAGTCAATTCTGTCCCACACAACTGGAAAAACTCTTGCCAAAAATGACTCATAAAACGGCTATCGCGGTCACTCACAATAGTCCGAGGCAAACCATGTAATCTAAACACCTCCCGAAAAAATAGCTCAGCTAACTTAACGGCTGAAAAAGTGGTGGTGATCGGAAAGAAGTGAGCATACTTGGTGAGACGATCCACCACCACAAAAATGCAATCTCTACTTTGGGCCTTCGGCAAGCCCACAATAAATTCCATAGATAAGCAAGCCCACTTCCGCTCAAGAATGGGAAGCGGCTGTAACAATCCTACAGGAAAAGTATGCTCTTGTTTGTTCTGTTGACAAACAGAGCACTTCCGAACATACTGCTGAACATCAGTTTTGCAGGCCCTTCCAGGTAAATCTCTCTCGCACTAGTCTATAAGTTTTAAAGAACCTAGAATGTCCAGCTAACGGAGAATCATGGAAGGCCCGAAAACTAATCCTAATCCAGGAACTAAATAAATCCTCCCTTTGTAAATGATCAACTCATTTACAAGTGTATAACTGCTGTCCTGTATACTACCATCAACAATACCAGCTGCCCATTGATCTCGAGCATACTCTGCGATGATCAGGTGTCTCCAATCCTCTGCTATCTCTGTAATCACACACAAGTGGGGTCTCCGAGAAAGAGCATCAACCACCACATTCTGTGTACCTTTGATATAGGAGATATCAAAGTCATAAGACTGTAACTTACTAACCCACTTCTGTTGCCTCTCATTAAGATCCCGCTGTCCAAGGAAATGCTTCAGGCTGTTATGATCAGTTTTAATACAAAATTTGCTGCCAACTAGGTACTGCTTGAACTTGGCCAAAGCATGCATAATGGCCAACATTTCCTTATCATAAACACTAAATAGTCTCTCAAGACCTTTGAGTTTCTGACTCTCGAAAACAATAGGATGGTGATCCTGAGAAAGCACTGCTCCAATACCCTCTCCTGAGGCATCACAATGCAACTCAAAAGGTCTCGTGAAATCCGGCAATGCCAAAACTGGACATGAAGTCATGATCACCTTGAACGTCTCAAAACATTCCTGTGCCTGAGTAGGTCATACAAAAGCACCCTTACGGGTTAGATCAGTAAGGGGAGCTGCATGTCTAGAGAACCCTACCACAAATCTACAATAAAAAGCACATAGTCCAATGAATCCCCTCAGCTGTGTCAAGTTTCCCGGTGTAGGCCAATCCAGAATAGCACTAACCTTATCAGGGTCCATGCGAACTCCCTCTGCATTGATGATGTGCCCCAAATACAATAACTCTGTCATGCTTAAAGCACACTTGGACTTCTTGGCATACAAGGAAGCCCCATCAAGAATACCCAATACCGCATCCAAATGTGATACATGCTTGTCCAAAGTCTTACTATAAACTAATATGTCGTCAAATAACACAAGAACAAATCTCCGCAACTGGCTATGGAAGACTCTGTTCATAGTAGACTGGAATGTGGCGGGGGCATTAGTCAAACCAAAAGATATGACCAAAAACTCAAAGTGGCCACAGTGACACTTGAATGCTGTCTTCTCCACATCCCGATCTCTAACTCTGATCTGATGATACCCTGATCTCAAGTCAATCTTGGAGAAGTACTGTGCCCCATGTAACTCATCAATAAGCTCATCGATACAAGTGAAGAGCACACGATTATACTGAGAGGGGGGGGGTGAATCAATATAATAACCTTTTTTAAATTTAAATGCTTTTATTCAAAGATAACTTCAAATACTCAAATAAACAATTATGCACATGAACACAATATTTACGTGGAAACCCAATATGGGAGAAAACCACAAAATAATTTGCTTTTATATAATATTGTTCTTTTACAATGTTTTGTAAGCACCAACCTACTAGAGGCTCCAACCTCTATGTTTATGAGCACCGACTCACTGGAAGCACCAACTCCCACTCTTCGCAGGCACCGACCTACTGGAAGCACCAACTCCCTCTGACTGAATTCTAAGCACCAATTCACTGTTTTCAAAATTTTCTTCCACCTGAACGCTGTTGCTTAATTCAACTGATGATGGACACAATCTGCTCTCTAAGTCAGCCAATATTTTTCTTCTAATTCTCATATATATATATCTTTATAATAGTATATTCAAAAAAAATCTGAATATATAATCATTAATTTTTCTCCTTTATACAATTGCTGGTCTTCCTTTTATTTACATATCCTGACTTGTTTTTTATTTTCAAAGTGAGATTGAATATTTATACAATCATATTGTTGAATGAAACATTATGTCCCTTTATTTTAAAAGTTATGACTTTTAAAAAAGGTGTCTTTTATAAACTATTATTAACTTAAAAAAAGTTAATATCCTTTTTTGATCATATTATTAACTTATTAAAGTTAATATTATTAACTTTAATCAATGAACCTTCGATAAATACATATTGACTGCTTTATAGATATCAACCTTCGATGAACAATATAATATATACTCTTGCATAAATACAAAATGCTGCTGTTCATATATCTTTGATGCTGATTTAACATATGTTTTTAAGTATGTTTGTTTCAACATATACGTCTCTGCCATCTTATAATATATTTTTACCTTCGATAGTCAAAATACGATATAAAGTCTTCAACCTTCGACAAAGTCTTCAACCTTCGATATATACTATATATGTGCTGTGTATATGTTTGTTTTCTTAACGTTTGTATACGTTTGTTTGATACTACTGTGTATACTTAAAAGCCGCTATAACTTATTTTTTATGCCGTCTGCAATAAGCTGTCAAAGCATATGATCAAATCATATAGCCTACTTTCAAAATATGCAAAGGCACCATGTGCACAACTTCCCAATCTGTATGCTGCTGTTTTCTCATGCCAATCTCTCAACCAATAGCGTCTCCTTTCTGAGTATTAACGTGAAGATTCAAGGCTGTACAAACACAGCAACACTACCTCTCACACCCGTCCAGGAATGCCTCAAACTCGCAGCCACTGTTTCAAACATGAATCTACCCAGCTGTAATGATCGGCTCACAGCGGACTCCCTTACGATGCAGATACAGTGAATATACTTATGGTTTTGTATGTATACCGCAGCTTCCTTATGTACCCCAATGTAATGATATATTTGATGCATATCAATATCAATATCAATATAAAATAGATGCATATCAATATATATCTGATATGTTGTATATGCTATACATATGTATAATATATCTGATATGCTGAAATAATTGCTGTTCATATTTTTCATGCTGTTTATATCATATGTTATGCTGGATATGTTATATGCTGTGTATAATAATTGCTTTTCATATTCTTGTCAATCTTCATATCGTAAATGGACATCAATCTTTGACATCAATGACAATTTTTCCATCAATCTCCCCCTTTGTAATTGATGACAACTTCTCAAATATATGATATTGATTGTGCAAGGCTCCCCCTTAGTTCGCTGCTCCCTTCATCTTCAATCTCTCCCCCTTTGTCATCAATGGCAAAGGGTTTCCAAGGCTAGAGACTAGCTCCCCCTGAACACATGCTCCTCATGAAATCTTCAATGAATGGATGAGAGTGATAGTACTCCCAATTTCTCCCTTAGGTACTCAAAAGTTTCCTTAAGAAGTGGTTTTGTGAAGATATCTGCTAACTGCTCCTTCGTATTAATGTATTCCAACTTGACTTGCTTTTCAAGTACCTGTTCTCTCAAGAAGTGGTATTTGATTGAAATATGCTTCGTTTTGGAATGCATGACTAGATTTTTTGAAATGCTGATTGCACTTGTATTATCACAGAAAATGGGAATGGGATTCTCAAATTCAATCTTGATATCTTCTAGTGTTTGCTTCATCCAAAGCACTTGTGTACAACTTGCAACTGCTGCAACGTACTCAGCTTCTGCGGTAGATAGAGTTACTGATCCTTGTTTCTTGCTTAACCATGAAACTAGATTGTTACCAAGGAAGAATGCTCCTCCGCTCGTACTTCTTCTATCATCAATATTGCCTCCCAAATCAGCATCTGTATAGGCTGTGAGTGAAAAGTCCTTTCCTCTTGGATACCATAAACCAAGATCCATAGTGCCTTTTAGGTACTTCAATATCCTTTTAACTGCTAAAACATGAGTTTCTTTTGGCATTGCTTGAAACCGAGCTACAACAACTGCTTGTAGGATGTTAGGTCTTGTGGCGGTTAAGTACAACAACCTTCCAATCATAGATCTATATTGAGTTTGATTTACATCGGGGGACTCATCCTTTTTGCTAAGCTTGCATCCTGTAATCATGGGAGTGCTGACTGGATTACAATCTTCCATCCCAAACGCTTTTAATATTTCTTTGATATACTTGCTTTGAGAAATGAATATTCCCTTACTTGTTTGCTCAATTTGCAATCCAAGAAAGAAGGATAGTTCACCAAGCATGGACATCTCAAATTCTTGTTGCATATTCATGGAAAATTCTTTACACATTTTGTCACTTGCTCCTCCAAATATTATGTCATCAACATATACTACCACTACCAAAAGTTTGTCATTTTCAGATTTGATATATAGCTTACTATCTGCCATACCTCTTTTGAAACTTTGATCTAGAAGATACCTGTCCAACCTTGAGTACCAAGCTCCAAGAGCTTGTTTTAGCCCATAAAGAGCTTTTCTAAGTCTACATACATGATCTTCCTTTTCTGAATATGTAAATCCTTCAGGTAATTCAACATACACTTCTTCTAAGTCTCCATTTAAGAAAGCTGATTTAACATCCATTTGGTAGACTTTGAATGCTTTATGGCTTGCAAATGCTAAGAACATCCGGATTGCTTCTAATCTTGTGACTGGGGCAAATGTCTCTTCAAAATCTACTCCTTCTACTTGAGCATAGCCTTTACAAACTAGTCTAGCTTTGTTCCTTGTGACTTCTCCATTTTCATTCATTTTATTCCGGAACACCCATTTGGTTCCTATGACGTTTTTGTCTTTTGGTCTTGGAACAATTTCCCAAGTATTATTCTTTTCAATCTGGTTTAACTCTTCCTCCATTGCTTTCACCCAAAACTTGTCTTCACTTGCTTCTTTGAAATCTTTTGGTTCTATTTTGGATAAAAGACAAACATGTGCACTTTCAGTAGAATTGACAAATTTCCTTCTTGTTTGGACTTCTTTATCTAGATCTCCAAGAATCAAGTCTTCAGGATGGTTTCTTTGAACAAATTTTGATGGAGTCTTTGCTGGTGTTTTTGCTTTTGAAGGGGTTTTGGAAACTTCTTGCTCTAGGTCCTTTTCTTCTTCATCTTTTGGATCTTCTATTTCTTCACATATGCTTGGAATTTCATCATTTATCTTTTCAAATGGTTTTCCTTCATCTATCTTTACATTTGCACTTTCTATAATTTTGTGGAGTCTTTTGTTGTAACATCTATATGCTTTACTCTTGGAAGAATATCCAAGAAAGATTCCTTCATCTGCTCTAGCTTCAAATTTTCCCAAGTCATCTTCATCCTGTCTTATATAGCATGTACTTCCAAAAATTCTGAAATACCTGACTGATGCTGGTCTCCCTTTCCATAGCTCATAAGGTGTCTTATCATGATTTACTCTTAATTGTGCCTGATTCAAAATGTGGACTGCTGTATGTACTGCCTCTTTCCAAAAGGAATCAGCTATCTTTGATTCATTTATCATTGCCCTTGCCATCTCTTGAATAGTTCTATTCTTTCGTTCTACAACCCCATTTTGTTGGGGAGTTCTAGGTGCTGAAAGTTGTCTTTTTATACCATTCTTTTCACAATATTCATCAAATTCATGGGAAGTAAATTCTCCACCTCTATCCGTTCTAAGACATTTTATTTTTGCATCCATTTCATTTTCAACTAGTTCTTTGAAAGCTTTAAACTTGTCAAGAGCTTCTAATTTCTCTTTTAGGAAAGCTACCCAAGTCATCCTAGAGTAGTCATCAATAAATAGTATGAAATATTTTTCTCCTTGTAGGCTTTTTGTCCTGGTTGGACCACAAAGGTCTGAATGAATGAGTTCAAGTGGTTTTGATGTAGAATATTCCTTGGTTTTGAATGTACTTCTTGTTTGCTTCCCTAGTTGGCATTGTTTGCAAATGATATTTGTAAGTTTTGATAACTTTGGTATATCTCTTACAGCTCCTTTATGACTGATTTTGACAATGTTATCAAAGTTTAAGTGTCCCAATCTTTTGTGCCATAGCCAATTTTCATCTTCTTGTACAAAGAGACATTTTTCATCATTCATTTCTTGTAAAATATACAAATTGTTTGTAGTCCTACAAGCATTAGCTATTAATTTTCCATCTTTTTTAATTTCACAACCTTTAGGATAAAATGTCACATTATGCCCTTGATCACAAAGCTGACTTACACTTAGTGAGTTTTCTTTTAGTCCTTTTACATACCAAACATCGGCTGTTTTTGTTTTACCATGATCTAGACTAAGAGTTCCTTTTCCTTTTATATATCATTTTGAGTTGTCACCAAATCTTACTGATCCTCCATTTGCTGGTTCAAAAGAGATAAATTTGCTTTTTTCCCCTGTCATGTGTCTAGAGCATCCACTATCAACGTACCACCAATCTTTCTTATTTTGAACATGTAAAGCTATTTGAACAAATAACGATTTTTCTTTTTTTTTCCAAACTTTCTTTTGAGGAAGATCTTCTTTCTTTGCTTGATTTGTAGGAAAGATTGTTCTACAATTGTGGGCAGCATGTCCAAAATTATTACACTTTGAACATAAAATATCAAAATTAATTAATGGAGCAAAAGGATTTTGTCTGCTGAAATTTTGAATATTCCTCACTTTGCTTCTGCAGTTTAGGGCTTTATGACCAAATTTGTTACAAGAGTAGCAATATCCATGAAATAGGTAAGAAGAATGCTGTCTATAATATGGCTTTTTCCAATCATTCATATTTTGTTTTGGCATTCTACAATCTAGTGCTTTAAGACCAAAACAATTGCAAGAGTAGCAATATCCATGAAAGTTATGACTAGGTTTATGAACACCATTTTCTTCATTCTTCTTGTAGTTCCTTTCTTTAAGCTTGTCTTCTTTTGATGGTTCATTTATGACTGTCTTGCTTCCTTCTTTTATGAAGCCTTTGAAAGTATTGTTAATGTTTGAGTTTCCTACAAAACCAACCCCTGTTTTGCTGGAAGAAGGCTTTTGACTATCAATGATATCATTTAGGGTTTCCGAACTCTTATTGATGGTGCATTCCTTCAATTCCCTTTTTAATTTTTCAATTTCTAATTTTAAATCAGTTTCAGCTTGTTTAGCTTCTTCTAATTGGATCTTTAGGTCTTCAATTGTTTGTTTTGATTCTTTTGCTGCTTTCATAGCTTCCTCTTTGAGTTTTACAAGTTTTCTTTTTAGTCTTTCATTTTGTTTGTATGCATAATGAAGTTCTTCTTGGAGATCAACATCTTCTTCCTCATTACCCGATTCGTTTTCCTCTTCTTCATTACATGATTCGTCTTCCTCTTCCTCATAACTATCACTTATGTCTGTTTCAGCCATAAATAGAATTTTAACCTCCTCATCACTTGGGCATTCTTTGCTGCTTTCATCTGAAGAGCTGTCCTTTTTGGAATAAAAACTCTTTTTGTTTTTGTTTTGATATTTTTTCTTTTTATTAAACTTATTGTTGTTTTTCCATTTCTTCTTTGTGTGTGCTTGTTTTTCGTCTTCACTAGAGTCATCATCATTTTGAGGGCATTTTGAGGCGTAGTGTCCTATCTTTCCACAATTGAAACATTTGAAAGGAAACTTCCCTTTATATTTTCCACTTCCCCTTTTTAATTTTCTTAAGAAATGGGCTTCGGCTTCATCAGTTTCACTGCTTGAACTATCACTTGAAATTTGTTTTTTGCTCTTACCCTTTTTGGAAACTTTGAAAGATATTTCCTTCTTAGACTCCTTGCCTCCAATCCTCATTTCATAGGCAGTAAGGATTCCATGTAGCTCATCTTTAGTAAGACTATCCAGGTCTTTTCTCTCTTCGATTGCTGACACTTTAGAATCAAATCTAATAGGTAGGGATCTCAAGATTTTTTCAACCACTAGCTGTTCTTCTACTTCTTCTCCAAGGGCTTTTATTGCATTGACCACTTCATCAACACGAGAAAGAAATGAGGCTATGTCTTCATCTTCCTTCATTTTCAAACTTTCGAATGTGCTTCGGTGAGTTTGAAGTTTGGCCTTCTTTACATTGTCGGTCCCTTCATAAATATTTTTCAACTTATCCCATATGTCCTTTGCAGATTTACAATGCATAACTTTTGTAAACTTTGAGTCGGCAAGATTACATAAAATAGCATGTTTTGCTTTGGCATTATTCTCACTTTTCCTTTTTTCGGCTGCATCTGTTGGTGGGTTCGCTGGTGGTGTATAACCATCTAGTACTGATTGCCAAACATCGAATCCAATAGCATGTAAATAAGCTTCCATCTTTATACTCCAAAATGCATAGTTTGTCCCATCAAAATTTGGTGCCTTGTTTTGAAAACTTTCAGCCATTTGTGCTCTTTAGATCTACCTTCAAGCGGTTAGGCTATATAGAAGGAACCCGCTCTGATACCAATTGAAGAGCACATGATTATACTGAGAGGGGGGGGTGAATCAGTATAATAACCTTTTTTAAATTTAAATGCTTTTATTCGAAGATAACTTCAAATACTCAAATAAACAATTATGCACATGAACACAATATTTACGTGGAAACCCAATATGGGAGAAAACCACAAAATAATTTTCTTTTATATAATATTGTTCTTTTACAATGTTTTGTAGGCACCAACCTACTAGAGGCTCCAACCTCTATGTTTATGAGCACCGACTCACTGGAAGCACCAACTCCCACTCTTCGCAGGCACCGACCTACTGGAAGCACCAACTCCCTCTGACTGAATTTTGAGCACCAACTCACTGCTTTTAAAATTTTCTTCCACCTGAACGCTATTGCTTAATTCAACTGATGATGGACACAATCTGCTCTCTAAGTCAGCCAATATTTTTCTTCTAATTCTCAAATATATATATCTTTATAATAGTATATTAAAAAAAAATCTGAATATATAATCATTAATTTTTCTCTCCTTTATACTATTGCTGCTCTTCCTTTTATTTACACATGCTGACTTGTTTTTTATTTTCAAAATGAGATTGAATATTTATACAATCATATTGTTAAATGAAACATTATGTCCCTTTATTTTAAAAGTTATGACTTTTAAAAAAGGTGTCTTTTATAAACTATTATTAACTTAAAAAAAGTTAATATCCTTTTTTGATCATATTATTAACTTATTAAAGTTAATATTATTAACTTTAATCAATGAACCTTCGATAAATACATATCGACTGCTTTATAGATATCAACCTTCGATGAACAATATAATATATACTCTTGCATAAATGCAAAATGCTGCTGTTCATATATCTTTGACGTTGATTAAACATATGTTTTTAAGTATGTTTGTTTCAACATATATGTCTCTGCCGTCTTATAATATATTTTTACCTTCGATAGTCAAAATATGATATAAAGTCTTCAACCTTCGACAAAGTCTTCAACCTTCGATATATACTGTATGTGCTGTGTATACGTTTGTTTTCTTAACGTTTGTATATGTTTGTTTGATACTGCTGTGTATACTTAAAAGCCGCTGTAACTTATTTTTTATGCCATTTGCAATAAGCTGTCAAAGCATATGATCAAATCATATAGCCTACTTTCGAAATATGCAAAGGCACCATGTGCACAACTTCCCAATCTGTATGCTGCTGTTTTCTCATGCCAATCTCTCAACCAATAGCATCTCCTTTTTGAGTATTAACATGAAGATTCAAGGCTGTACAAACACAGCAACACTACCTCTCACACCCGTCCAGGAATGCCTCAAACTCGCAGCCACTGTTTCAAACATGAATCTACCCAGCTGTAATGATCAGCTCACAGCGGACTCCCTTACGATGCAGATATAGTGAATATACTTATGGTTCTGTATGTATACCGCAGCTTCCTTATGTACCCCGATGTAATGATATATCTGATGCATATCAATATCAATATCAATATAAAATAGATGCATATCAATATATATCTGATATGTTGTATATGCTATACATATGTATAATATATCTGATATGCTGGAATAATTGCTGTTCATATTCTTCATGCTGTTTATATCATATGTTATGCTGGATATATTAAATGCTTTGTATAATAATTGCTGTTCATATTCTTGTCAATCTTCATATCGTAAATGGACATCAATCTTTGACATCAATGACAATTTTTCCATCAACAAAGAATCGGATACCGGTTTTTAATAGTCTTTTTATTCAACATCCGGTAATCTATATACATCCTGAGTGTCCCATCCTTTTTCTTCACCAAAACAACAGACGAAGCAAAGGGAGACTTACTTGGCCTTATATGTCCCATAGCGAGCAACTCTTGAATGGTCTTCTCAATCTCATCTTTCAGTGGCTTAGGGTGCCGGTAAGGAGTAATCATGATGCGCTTAGTGCCCTCCTCTAACTCAATAATGTGTTCAATTCCCCTGTCTGGTGGTTTGCCATATAGTAAATCATTAAACACCTTAGAGTGTTTAATTTTGAGCTGCTGAATATCCGGATGATAAGTTGGCTCATCTGTGTTATCCAGAGTAGACAACACCCTACACTCTGCTGCCCAATCTATAACATCATCATGTTGTACCAAACGCTGCATGGGGTTGAAAGAAATCGTCTTGAAATCACCGCTCTGGATAGCCATAAGAATGTGAGTCTTACCATCCTTTATGAACCTCAATTCCATCCTCTCCGTGTTCATGTAGATGTCTTTGAGTGAATGCAACCAGCTCATGCCAAGAACTATATCAGTGCTGCCCATGTCAACGACATAGAAATCTGCCTTGAAGGAATAATTATTCAGTTTTACAGGAAGCTCAGGAATCTTTTTGTTACACTTGAGAGAATAACCATCAGCTACCTGTACTCTAAGTTCTTCAAAATCTTCAGTTTCAAATCCTCTCTTGGCCACCAAACGGGAATCAATAAAATTATGAGTAGCTCCTGTGTCAAAGAGAGCAATGACACGCTGCCCTGCCAAGCGACCATGCATTCTAAAGAAATCTTCCTTTCTCATGCTAGTAAGGTAAACAACCTTAAAATCAGAATTAACTATCTTCTCATCATCATTACCTGGAACTTCATGTGAATCATGATCATAATCAGCTTGATGTCCCGAAAAATCAGAATCATCTTCATTATCATAAAACCACTCCATCATCGTATTTTTCCCTTTTGGTTTCAAAGGGCAATAATGATTCAAATCATAGGGCCCTCTACAATGAAAACACAATTTTCTTCTCAGATCATTCAAGGTTTCTTGATCCAAAGGACCTGATGTAGGACGATTGAACTCAGCTCTATCATCTTTTTTAGGTGTTGTCCTATCATAAGATGAACTAGAAGGTCTTGTAGCAAATTTATTTCATGGAGTAGATGCTTCCAAATTCCTTGCTTTTTCATAGCTTCTTGCAAGGTAGGTGGGTCCGAAGACTTAATCCACCCTTTGATAGGCTCAACCAACCCCTCCACAAAGAGCATAAATCTCCTCCTGTCTGATATATCATAAACCATAACAGACAATTGCTGAAACTCACTGATAAAAGTCTCAACGCCACCTGTCTATCGCAATTAAGCCAACTCTCTGAAGTAGGTTTCAAGGTCCTTCCTATCAAACCTCTCTATCAACCTATCCACGAATTCTTGATAATAAATAATATGATCACGTCAAAGTGACACTAGCCCATGGTACCACCAATCATGAGCTATACCATCAAGATGCAACACAACAAAGCGAATGGCGTCCTCCTCAGACATGGGACACAAAGATAAGTAAGTGTCGAGCTTGTGAACCCAAGCTCGTGCTGTAACCTTACCATTGCCATCATAATGATCCAAGGTCATCTTGTTGGTTGCCTCTCGCAAATATGTTTATCTAGGCCTCTGTCTCTCAGGTACATGTCTACCTCTAGAATGCTCACGTTTATGTGTAAGAAATCTGTAAAAATTCAAATTCTGCTTGATTGCATGTGGTAGAGCATCCCACTCAGCATAATGGGCAACAATGTCATCTGCAAATGGTGCGGCCTCAGTCTCAGTGCTAATCGCATCCACCTCAGGTCTCTGAAACGTAGGCCGTTGTGGCCTATCATAAACACTAGTATAATCCATCCTGTCAAGTCTATCATCATGTCTAGTCCGGTCATCAGCTCTCATTCTGTCATACACTCGTGACCTGTCATCTGCTCTAGACCTATGTGAACTGGCAGACACAATCCTAGCACCTCTATCTCTGCCACGGTCGCCAGGTAGTGCAATGCGCTATAATGTGTCGGATAACTGCTATAATACGGTAGCAACATGATGCTGAGCGTCTGCAATATTCCGAAATGCATCCCGAGCCTCTCTGTCAATATCCGAAGCAGTACCTGCATCCCTATAACCTATACCATCCAAATTACCTGAATCACGAACATCCCCGTCACCCATACTGCCAAACTGAATCTCAGCTTCTCCCTCACCAGGTGGAGAATTAGGACCTCTGCGGGTGTAGTGCATGCCAGGTCTAAATCTTTGAGCCATGCTGAACCCAATTTCCCTGCAGGCTGGCAAGAAACAGCTCTGATACCACTGAAATGAGCCTGCATGGCTCTTTGTATTTAATTGACTTATCTCAAGTGAATTGACAATTTCATAGTGATTTCAAAATAAATTTATCTTCTATTTCATAAACTTCCCACTTGAAAATTTTCATATTGGACATCAGCAATTAATAGTTCCAATTGCTAAACATTATTCTTTCACAAATTCGTACCAATACAACTTAAATATTTTAACAACACTTAATTTATCAATTTCAAATTAGATACGTGACCTCTTTATTGAAAAATGCAGCAACCCATATTATTTGCAAGAGCTGGAATAAGTCACGTCACCTTCTAATAGATATTTCCAGCTTCCAAAATCCCAAACGCAGCTCTAAACAGTGCCCAATAATTATCGCAGCTCCTAACAAGAAGGAATGATTGCCAAGGTCATCCACATTTCTTCCAATGGTAACTCAGCAACCCAATAAGCTCACGCTAGGCTCGGTGGATGAAAGTTGTTGACTTCCTAGTGGTAATGTGAGCCAAGGAAGAGGCACATGCCAGAAATCGGAGCCCTTGGGTAACTCACGTGACCTCTCAAAGATTACACAACAGTGGATATATAAATCGCTGCCTTAGGAAACACTTCCGTATCAACTAGAAAACAACTTCTGAACTCAAAGAGATAATTCAGCCTCTTTGTGAAGTTCGATTTCCCAAAATTTTCAAATGCAACCAGAATTAAACCTCAACTGTGAAATAAATTTCATCCATTCCATTTGGCATACCTCAGCACCAAACTTATGTTCTCAGAAACAGTCTTGAGTTGTCAAAATCTAGAAGCAAAACTCATCACCCAAGAATGGTAACTCAAATTGCAGAAAGGAGGAATCAGTCCTCAAACCCTCACAAATCTGACTCAGAGACCCTCAAAACTCATTGTCAGCTCACGAGGGTCGTGATAATGAACTGACCAAGCTCAGCTATAGGAACCTACTAAAATGGGGACATTACAACTTCCACAAAACCCCTACTCAGAAGATATGCTTAACTCATGCAAGTCGAATTGGGAGCTAACCAAACTAGGGAAGCTGCTACTGAAGTCACTTATTGAGTGAAGAAAGCTGAATTTAGTGTTCATTCATACCCTTCATATCTTCTTGTGTTGTGTGGTCTTTGATTTTATGTCCACATGTTATCTTTTATTCGATGTTTGGATCTTAACAATCATGCACCTACTAAAATAGAAATTATTTCATCTTCCATGAAATGAAATGTACCTATGGGTAATTTGTTGTCAATATAGAATGAACCCATGATAACTATGGAACAACCCCTTGCAATATTGTAGGGTAGAAATCTATATGCAGCTTGTGTGAATGTATTGGTAATAGCTATGTGGCTAATGATCATAAAAGTAGAAAGATGCCCTCAAGTCTAGTATATGTTGTTCAGCATGATAACCTGTATCAAAGCCAGTTAATCATATTCTTAGACTTTGAACTGACCACCTCACAAGTCAAACAATATACAGCCTAATTCTCTATAGGCCTTTCCTCTTATTTGGAGCATTCCTTCAACACAACTTTTAGTACTTATTGTATGGCTTTTTATATTCTGACTTGGTTAAATTAGGCATTGAATTTCTCTCTTCTCCTACGCATGTTTATTCTTTATGTAGACAAATTAGAGCACAATCTCAAATTCAATGTGACTAGACGATTATGTCTTCTTTCACAAAAACTCAAAGTGTTGTGTACTTCATTGAATTGTCATCTCAAATCTTATCCTTGGAAAAGTTAAATTTTAGTCTAAGGGGAATAAGTGTAACTTGTGGAAAGTTGAGAATCCGTATATATAGTTCCCCATACACATACACACATAGGCACACACAGAGATATAATCTGAGTGTAAGTTAAATGTACTGCATGCCCCACTGTCTGCAAAATGTCATGGAACATAGGTTTTTACTTTTACTAAAGGCCACTTAAGGGTACTGACCCAGATATATCTGGTGGGTCTGTCTTGACAGAAAAGATCTTTTATTTAGAAACATAAAATTTTGGCCAGAAAGAAAGTGGGAGAAAGTGGCATTGCTACTTATAGAGTAATTCTTAAATGCTTGGGACTGTGTTTGATGGTCATAATATTATTATAAAAATCAACAATAGTTCAAATATAACTGTTGTAAACATAAAATGTTTCTAGGGAAGCCGTGATTCCATAATTGATTGGCTAATTATGTCCTCAAACAAATCTTATATGCGATTATTGATTACATTTCTATAGCATGATTTATATGCATGGTAATAATGCTGATTTCTAGTAGATGTTTATTATTGTGACTGTCTGGAGGTTAAGAGTTCTGATTCAAAACTATCTGTGGTTTTCAGGTTGATTAAATAATTGGTTCTGCAAAGCAATTTGTCCTGAAGTAGATGTTTATTAGTGTGACTCTAGTATTTAGGAGATCTGATGGAAAATTAGTTAATGATTGGTAGGTTGATTCGATATTTGGTGCTGCAAAGCAAACGTACTTGCTTCGTAAACTCCTAACATCTTACACATCTATTAATAATCGCCAGACAATCTTTGCAAGTGCATCGGTTCCACAACACAGGCAGTTTATTGACAATTGCATTCAGCAAAAATGGACTAAGGTTTGACTCCTCAATACACATTAATTTGTCAACCTTATATTAAAATCAACTAGGCCAATTGGCATTGTTCTTGGATTTATTGACATTTTTGTGGCTATGAATGTATCTTGCAGAGAGATGTGGTTCATGTTCATGTTCACCCGATTGAGCCAATGCCTTCACGTCTCTCCCATAGATATGTTGTAAGTGAAGTTTTATTGATAAGACTTGCAACATCTGTAATTCTCATCATGTCATCATGATTTTATTCTAATTATTTAATTTGGCTTCTCTCCTTTTCTTCTCTTCATTATATTGTATGTAGTTTGCCATGAAAGTGTCCACTGATCTATCACCTTTCAGATAGATCACCTTTCATTCAACTGTTCAGAAATCTCAACTAGAGAAATAAGAAACTTAGATTTTCATATAATGTTATCTGTGCTCGTATAGCCTTCCATACATAAGTATGTGTTTCTTTCACAATTTATCTGTGCTCGTATCTCCTTCGATACATAAGTTAGTGTTTCTTTCACAATTTATTGGTGGGAATATATTTTCTAACTGTGGATTTTTTGCAGACATGCCAGAAGGATGAAAAGCTTAATATTATGGCTTCTTTGCTGCAAGTGGATACACCCAAGTCAGGAATCATTTTTGTAAATAAGCAGGTTTTCTATTTTTTGCATGACAATTTGAACAAATATTTAATTTGAAATTTCATCTGTTTCTAATCTTTAATAGATTTATTTAGGAAATATATCATCTTTCTATCAGTAGAACCTAAGGTTGAAATGGTATCCCTTCTTAAATATTTGGGAAGAAAACTCCAATATAGCCTCTATATTGTTACTTGTATCTCATCAAGCACTTCAGTATTTTGTTTTGGTCTCTTATATAATAACGCTTTCAAACAAATAGAGGAAAAAATTGAACTAGGCACAAGGGAAGGAAATCTTGCATTGATATTCAAAGCTGGTCAGAGCAAAACAAAGATTTGTCGTCACTAACAATGACTACCAATATGTTATGTGCGAGAGCATTATTTGGAATCTCAAAATTTTCTAATTGTTAAAGATGATATCTCTCAATTGTTGGGACAAAAATGAGTGTATTTACTTGACAAATGTCCCCTGAATATTATGATCGATGTCTTTTTACTTGGAAAAAGGTTTGTTGTTTATAACACTATAGGCATTAATATCAATATAACACCTACATGAGTATCAGATTAGGACATATTGATCAAAGCTTGTGGGTCAAATATTCTTATTGGAATGAATATCAAAAGAAAACAAATGAAACAAAGAAGCCTATGGGTAGAAACTGTAAGAAGAAGACCGATGGGATAAATAGGATGAAGGCCAAAAATGATAAAATTCCTTTAGACATAATTTCTGTTTATTTGTTGATTGAGCTGGTTCGAGTCCCTAAATGGTGTGCCATAGAATCTCAAGATTGATGAAGGATTCCAAATGTTATCCAGCTGTGGACAATGTTTTCTGACAGTCACTTGTTGTGCTAAGTTCCTGCATCTCATCTCATAAGACTTACTGACTCTTTTGAGCTTCTTTTGTATTTTGTCAGTTTGTAGTTATTAGAAAGGGAGGATTCCTTACACTGAAAGGTAGTAGTTCTTGAATGAAATATCAATATTCATACCAAGGTAAGAAAACTATAATTGCTTAGGTCAAACTTAGAGATGCTATGTATAAAAAGCTAAGTTATTGGTTTGGGTCCAGGCTCATATGAGATAGGTACTAAAATTTTAAGGAAAACATAGGTAAGGGTTCTTATAATGGTATCAAAGCTTCGAACCTGCCATCCTGTGGGTATAATCAGTGGTTTTCATTTCTTGACGACGAGATGGAAAAGATCATGAAGGATCTTGCTCAAACGCAGTGAAGATTAGCTCAGAATTTGCGGCGTTATAAAGAAGCTCTTTCAGGACAATCTAGGAGTTCTAACAATTCATCCACATTAACAAGTAATAGTCCAACGCAACATGATAAAAAGGAAGAAATATTTAGCATATTTGAGGAATATGATACTCTTCCTGGATATGCTAAGAGAGATCTACCTTTCATTGATTTCATGGATTCACATCCAAGGCTATAGTACAAGACTATTGGGCAAAGCAGCAATAACACATGGTAGCTCATGATCTATTTTCTCATGAAGTTTGCAGAAGTTTGTATGAGGAGTTTTCAACAATCATTAATCAGCCTACAGGTGAACAAATTTTCAAACTAGGCATGGAAGGAGAGACTAAAAGGGAGGCTGTGAATGAAGAGAAACTAAAGTCACAAGTTACAGGGTGTCTCAAAAGGAGGAAGAATCAAATGAGGATAAAACAGATTTGTTTCACATTTCAGAAGACTTGGATGCTTGATCACAATTGCGGGGTTAGGGAGGAAGATAAATCGGCAAAAGAAGATGGGCCAGAAAGGAGAGAATGAAGAACAAATTACTTTAGGTGAGAAGTACTCTAACCTTTTTGTTGGGGATCTTGAGATCAATATAGATAAAGAGATGAGTTCTCCTGATGAATCTTGGTGTGAGCATAATTTGTTTCCTCCATTTCTTCATGAAGAACGCATTGCAACTTGTTAAGAAATTTCTGATATTGCTCTTGTAGAAGATAGTCTAATACAAGATGAGAATGAGTTAGAATTCTAGGATACCTCTAATGAAGAACATGCATCTTCTTATGACAAAGAATCCCTTGAACATGATGTCATAAGTGATGAAAGATTGTCATTGATGTCAAAGTCAGGAGTATATATAAAAGATGTTTTCAATAGAACAGTGATATAATTAAAGATAGTGTATGGACAAATAAAATGAGTTCTATGAAATACATACAGCATATATAAAAGATACAGTATAAAGAGTATACTAAAACAGCATATACAGAATACACTGTTGAGCATGTATGATATGCAGTGATAATCTTCAGATGAGAACATATATGTTTTATTCACGGCATATGAACAGAATAGAACAGAGTATATATGAACAGAACAGAAGACGTAATATCAGAGATGCATACATCAGAGTCATACATGAGATACATACAAATAGATATATAGATGAACAGCAGAGACGTATTCATTAAGGAAGTACAGACGTATATATACAGACTTTTTATGTATAGATACTAAAATTTGTTTGAAGACAAACTGTTATAAAAGGAACAGCAGTGGCAACATTGTTGAAGATACTCACCGCAACAGACAAATACGTATACGTTTATATGCAGCGTTTACAACTATTAATACAGCATGCTACAAAGGATGATATTAATCATAAAAGATGTATTAAACGGCAAAACTTATACTATATGCAGTGGTTGACTTCAAGCCGATAAATGAAATCGAAGGTTCTTAATAAAAAGAGGGGATGCCATCAAATATATATCAGATACGTATGAACAGATACGTATGAATGTTACACAGCGATGATTATTATACAGCGTGTGGATATTATACAGCATCGAAGATATATATGGAATTAAAAGTTTTAAATATGCGATAAATTTTTATGCATCGGTCAAGATGGCAGAGATTACTAAAGATATTATTGAAGGCATTAAAGATATATCGAAGATTGAATACATTAATCGACGGTTTTATCAAAGATTAAAATTAAAGGCTTTCCAATATGTGGTATAGTCGGCAATGGAAGATTATTAAAGTTTTATTAAAAGGAAGATTAATTAATATTATTTTTAAAAAAGAGACACCTTTTCAATTTGAAAAGTCATAACTTTTAAAAGGACATAATGTTTCATTAAATAATACGAATATATATATTCAGTCTTATTTTGAAAATAGACAGAAGTCAGCAAGTTGAAATAAAAGAAGAAGAGCAGTGAGAAAATGATAAGAAGAAAGAATTAAATGTTTATATATATTCAGATTTTAATCTGATATATATTATGTATATACATTTATAAAGATATATTTTTGAAGATAAGAGGAAAGGTAAAGTTATTGGCTGACTTAAAGAGACCAGATTGTATCCATCATCAGTTGAAGAAAGCAACAGTGTCAAGGTGGAAGAAAACATAGGGGTTGGAGCCTCTAGTAGGTTGGTGCCTACAAAACATTGTAAAAGAACAAGTTTATATAAAAACAAATTATTTTGTGGTTTTCTCCCATATTGGGTTTCCACGTAAATATTGTGTTCATGTGCATAATTGTTTATTTGAGTATTTAAAGTTATTTTTGAATAAAAGTCTTTAAATTGAAAAATTATTATTATATTGATTCACCCCCCCGTCTCAGTATAATCGTGTGCTCTTCAATAAGAACAGCTTTAACTATGCAATCAGACCAACCCAATAAAGAAGAAACATACGAGGCATCTACATGAGGTATTCATAGAGCATGCTGATTTAGGGTTTGACAATGATGAATCACAAGGTATGGATTCCACTAGTAGTTCTTTGATTTACCTTGGTGTTGTCCCACCATTCATACTTGAGGAATGCAAGGTTAATGTCTTTGATGGTGGTATTGATCTTATAAGTAAAGAAAAATCAGAAATTTTATTTGGGTGGCAGCCCAAGTCACATTGATGAGTTTGATCAAAGATCTTTAGCATGGCATGATCTTGAGGACAAATCAGAAAATTCATTACATGAGGTTGATTTGTGTGATAGGCCATTTGAATCAAATAATTTTAAGAGCTAGATGAGGGTTACTGAAGATATGATAGTTGCAGCCTTAGTGCATTATGATAACACTCAGAAGATCATTGAAGATGTAATGTCCCCATTTTGAGCGAGCATCTGAGTTAATAGGTTTAGCCTATCACTGGGTCCTTGTAGGCTAATATTGGTGATTAGAGGGCCCTGATGTGGGTTTTGGCCTGTTTTGAGGGACTTACTATTTATAGTAAGTCAATAATTGGTTCCGATGAGCTTAGATGAGTTAGAGGAATTAAATGATGCTCTCAGTTTTCATTTTTCGACTTCCGGTTTGGGCTCCAAGATTCTTGGAGGCAGCGTCTATTTTTAGAAAGTCACTTCATCAGGTTCATTCATCGTCTTTCATCATTAGGGTCATGCCTATGCTGTTAGATTTCGATTTTGATGCTTCTTTAGTCATTTTCACAAGATGGGTGAATTATGATTATTATTTAATTAAATTGGCTAAGGTTGCTATTTTTATTGGGATTATTTATTGGGCAACTTGGTGTTATAGCTCGTTGGAACCGGGTTGAGAAGTTTTAAATCTTGAGCACATAAAACAGGGACCTTTGTGTTAGAATAACATTATTTTAATGAGCAGGTCTTTTTCTTCATTAAAGTGGAGGAAAATATAATAGTTTATTATATTCCAAATGTGCAACCGTAAAGCAAATTGCTTTTAAGTGAAAAATGTTTTGGAGAAGCTGCACTTCATTTTGTGTTTAAAAGAGACCCTATGGAGAAAATCATACCATTATTCTTGTCTATTGTTTTAATTACATAGAGAATTTGTTGAAGAGTTTCAACAAGGGATTGTGAGGATTGATTCCTCTTTGTCTGCACTTTGAATCACTGAAAGATGTGGTGAATTGTGCTCTAAATATCAGAGAATTAATTTTGATTATACTAATTACAATTTTGGTGTTGTCTTATACCAAAATTGTTCATTTTTTGTTACAAGTTGACCAAGGTTTCTTGGCATCTCATTTGCCTACCAAGTCTGTCACACACTGTGATTTTTGAAGGGCATTTGGGGGTCTGATTTTGCTGGGACGCCATCATTTGGGAAAGCAGTGATCTCTTTATGGCTGCGAATTGAATAAAAAGGGCAGCGTGTGTTATTGAAGGGTTGGGAGCATTTATTCTTGGGCTGCGTTCAGCCACAAGGGAGCTGTGATCATCTTCCAAGCAGCTCGTTCCTTGTCTAGGCTGCGTTTAGTTCCTCCCGTAACAACGATTCTGTATATCTAAGAAATTAGAGGTGCACATTTGATATTTATAATTGCATTGTTTCATTGTATATGAATTTGCAAATGATCAATTCAAGGTTTTCTTGCATTTGGATTTAAATTCAAAATTTTGTTTCTTTCAAATGTTTCAAAAAGCAATTAAAAAGCATATATTCTGAAAAAGACAAAAAATAAAAAACTTTCAAAACACAAAAAAACCATTATTCAACATTGATAGAGCAAGAGCCAACATGGCTCATTATAGTGGTATCAGAGCGGTTTCCTACCAGCTTGCAAGGAATTGGAGTTTAACATGGCACAGAGATTCATACCTGGTATGACAGTCCCAAACGGTGCTAAGAGGGGAGGGGTGAATCAGCACCTATAAAACTTTAAAACAAATCTGATGTAGTATACTATAACTGTAAGCAAAACAGATTCTAGCATAAGAATAGCAGCAAGCAATCACCATAAAGCAACACCAGATTTATCACGTGGAAACCCAAATCGGGTAAAAACCACGATGTGAGGAAACCTCACAAATTCTGCACTCTTCTGAAGTGCGCCCTGTTTGGAGCCTTCCTTGTTAAAGGATTACAACGCACTGTTAGATGTGACTTGGTCAAGGGATTTGATACAATAAGGCCTGTTAGTGCCTGCCTGGTTAGAGGACTTAGAACATCTGAATAGATGTCACCTGATTAAGGGATTTAGTACAAGAGACTTGTTAATGTCCACCCAAAATACTGGGATTTAACTATTCTAATTGTTAGAAAACAATAGAAGGATTGACTTTTTAGAAATGGCTTTACATAGCCTGATAAGATCTCTGTTATATTCAACTGAGAAACATCACCGGTCGCTGTAGGTATGTTCTCCTTTCTGCTGTGCTTCTCTGCACACTCTTCTCTCTTCTCCTTTCTCTTCACCCTAGCTTCTTCAGCGTACAGGTTCACTCTTTACTTTGGCAGAATGAGGGCAAACTATATTCTTAACAGACAGAGGAATATATAGAGTCTTTGCCCTATTGCTTTTCTCATGCATGACCTATTTACAAATCCCCTTCGGATTCATCACCCAGTGGAGTATTAGTTCATTGAGGAAAACATCTGATACATGCTATGCTTTATCTGCTTTACGAAAGAAGATGATGATGCGTGTCAAAAAGCTTTTCTGCACAAGAGATAACTCCATGTTTTAAAGCCAAAAACTCCAGCATTAAAACCTTCAATCGCGCCTTGTACCGATCGTCTTTATAACTCAAAGTCTATTGGATTTAGTGCAGTAAATCCCGGTCAAGGAGTTAGATAACAGACAATTGACTAAGACTTCCCGGTTCATCTATTATGATGAAGTCTTCAGTTGATCGGTTAAGATCCTTAAGTTGTGCACAGGTAAGAGCCTTGACCTGTCACCTTTCCTTCCTTTGTCTATAGCGGTTGCATCCTTTTCTTGGTTGCGTTGTCGATTACTGGTTGCATCTCCTTTGTTGCTTACCGGTACTCTGATGATCGGATATAGTCTCTTCTTTCTTGCACATTGTCACCGGTTGCCAAACCAGTCTCTCCTCGCACTTGTTGTTGTCAGTTGTGCCTGTCCCTTCATAGATCCTGCATTGGTGCCCCTAGATTGAAATGTTAGCACCTCTTTCTTTCCTCTTTTACCAATCAATGACAATACTTAATTGCCATGTACCGGTAGCAAGCTTACCGGTTACCATCCCTTAATGCCAGCATGGTATGCACTACACCCGCTGAAGTCGTAATTCTCCACCTGGTGATGGAGAGGCTGAGATACAGTTTGGCAGCCTTGGTGACAAGGGTGCTGGTGGTTCAGGAGGTTCAAGTGGTATAGGTTATAGAGATGCGGGCACTAGTTTTGATATTGACAGAGAGGCTAGGGAGACTTTTAGAGACCTTGTAGAGGGTCAACACCATGCTGCTGATCTACTGCAGCAACTATTTGATACATTGCACTCCCTAGAGGCCAGAGTAGGGAGAGAGGTACTATGAGTGATTCTGTCAATTCACACAAGTCCAGAGAAGATGACAGGTCTAGAGCTGGTGACAGGATTAGAGCTGAGGACCAGATTGGAGTTGATGACAGGATTGACAGGACTGGATATACAAGTGTTTATGATAGGCTGGAGCAACCTACTTTTTTGAGACCTGAGGTTGACACGATTAGTACTGAGACTAAGGCCGCACCATTTGTAGATGATGTTGTTTCTCACTACATAGAGCGGGATGCTCTACCACAGGCCATCAAGCAGAATCTAAACTTTGACAGATTCCTTACACAAAAGTGTGAGCACACTAGAGGTAGGCCTGCACCTAAGAGACATAGGCCTAGACAGACAGATTTGCGAGAGGCAACCAACAAAATGACCTTGGCCCACTTTGATGGCAGTGGCAAGGTTACAACATGAGCTTGGGTTCATAAGCTCGATACTTAGGATTGTGTCCCATGACTGAGGAGGATGCCATCCGCTTTGCTGTGTTGCACTTGGATGGAGAAGCTCATGATTGGTGGTACCATGATTTGGTTATTCTACACCATGACCGGATTACTTCATATTAGGTGTTTGTGGATAGGTTGGTGAAGAGATTTTATCAGAAGGATTCATAAACTTACTTTCGGGATCTTGCTCAGCTCAGGCAGACAGGTAGTCTAGAGTTTTTCATCAGTGAGTTTCTGAGACTCTCCGTCATGGTTCCTCATGTGATAGAGAAGCCTAGTTATGTTGTTTACATAAGGGCTACATGAGCCACTCCGAGGGTGGCTTTAGGCATTTAATCCGCCTTTCTTGTAGGGCGTCATCAAGAAGGCCAAGAGTATGGAGCTTTCAGCTCCTAAGAAGGAATCACTGCCTAAACCTATTACTACTACAGATGAGGTACACCCATCAGTTGATGACAAAAGGAAATCAATATTAAAGCATGATGAGGCTACTTGAGAGGATTTGAGGAGGTAGCTTTGATACTGGTGCAAAGAGCTTTATGACAGAGAGCATTCTTTCCCTATGAGGCCTAAGAGGGAATCACTGTCTAAACCTGTTACTACTACAGATGAGGTACACCCACTAGTTGGTGACAAAAGCAAATCAATAGTAAAGCATGATGAGGCTACTTGAGAGGATTTGAGGAGGCAACTTTGCTACTGGTGCAAAGAGCTTTATGATAGAGAGCATTCTTTCCCTATGAGGCCTAAGAGAAGGGTAAATCGTTCCACGTGGTTGTACTCTAGTGAGAGTAAGGCTGAATCTCCTATAGTGTTGTCAACTGCTGTACCACTTCCCACTGCTTTCAAGATGAGGGGATTAGTTGAAGGACAATACAAAATTGCTATGTTGGATACTGGGGCTACAAACAATTTCATACACGAGAGTTTTGTCAGCTAGTGTGATGGCCAGATAGAGGAGTTTGCTGGGTTTCGAGTCAGGGTGGCAGACGTCTACACCCTTACCTGTACCACACGCATTCATCATCTCTCTTTATTCCTTGGTGATTATGAGATGGAGTCTGATTTTTATGTGATCAATTTGGGAGAGATGGATGTGGTGTTAGGGATGCAGTGGTTACAGGTGATTGAGGAGTTTTACTTTAGCCTGCACTCGATGGAGACGAGGTTTGAGTATCGAGGTAGGGAGTATGCGTTACAGGGTCTCACTGAGGGGAATCGATGCACTATGTCCTTTTGTGCAGTAGATAGGAGAGATTGGCAGAGGTATGATTTAGTGCAAATAGAGCAGGTTACTCATCATATCTCCCATAGTTCATAGTTACGTAGCTCAGATCAACAGTGGGGTGTAGTTCACTTTGTGAACAATCCCTTGTTTGATATGGATGTCACTTTGTCTTATGGCAATCCGCTGTTTGAGCTTGATGATGATCCCCCTCAGGTGATGAGTGTTGTTGATGATGTTTGGGATCCTACCAGTACACCAGGATGTTAGTCAGTTCTTACAAGATGCTAGACAGGTCTTGCCGACATGTTTACATATATACAGTGAGGAGTGCATACAACTTCATATTTGATCCTCACGTATAGGATATTCATTGTAGCCAGAGCTCATCAGTACATGAGCTGGTAGATTTATTTGATGGCTTGGTTGGCACGAAGATAGGGGGCAAGTCCAGTATGCCAGTTGAGTTACTTCCATGTGGTGTTCCTGTTTTTGCATCTTCAGTTTGAGCGTTGAGTTCAGTTTCACAGACTACTGTTTGTACAAATGGTGACGATGTTGTCTTTACAGGAGTTTGGTGATGACAAGGACATTACACATGTCTGTTCGTGGGATCCGGGTGGATTGTTGTGTTGCATTGGTTTTTGGCGATTGCTTGAGGACAAGCAATCTTGGGGAGGGGGGATTGTACTGTCCCCATTTTGTGCGAGCATCCGAGTTAATAGATTTAGCCTATCATTGGGTCCTTGTAGGCTAATACTAGTGATTAGAGGGCCTTGATGTGGGTTTTGGCCCATTTTGAGGGACTTACTATTAATAGTAAGTCAACAGTTGGTTCCGATAAGCTGAGATGAATTAGATGAATTAAATGATGCTCTCAGTTTTTATTTTTAGCTTCCGGTTTGGGCTCCAAGATTCTTGGAGGGAGCGTCTGTTTTTAGAAAGTCACTGTTGGGTTCATTCATCGTCTTTCATCATCAGAGTCATCCCTCTGTTGTCAGATTTCGATTCTGATGCTTCTTCAGTCATTTTCTCAAGATGAGTGAATTATGATTATTATTTAATTAAATTGACTAAGGTTGCTATTTTTATTGGGATTATTTATTGGGGATTTTGGTGTTATAGCTTGTTGTAACCGGGTTGAGAAGTTTAATATCTTGAGCACATAAAACAAAGACCCTTTGTGTCAGAATAACATTATTTTAATGAAAGGGTCTTTTTCTTCATTAAAGTGGAGGGAAATATAATAGTTTATTATATTCCAAATGTGTAACCATAAAGCAGATTTCTTTTAAGTGAAAAATGTACTAGAGAAGCCACACTTCATTTTGTGTTTAAAAGAGACTCTATGGAGAAAATTGTACCATTATTCTTGTCTATTGTTTTAATTACATGGAGAATTTGCTGAAGAGTTTCAACAAGGGTTTGTGAGGACTGATTCCTCTTTGTCTGCACTTTGAATCACTGAAAGATGTGGTGAATTGTGCTTTGAATATTAGAGAATTAATTCTCCCTTGTAATCTGATTATATTGATTACAATTTTGGTGCTGTTGTATACCAAAATTGTTTATTATTTGCTACAAGTTGACCAGGGTTTCTTGGCATCTCATTTGCCTACCAAGTCTGTTACACATTGTGGTTTTTGGAGGGCGTTTGGGGGTTTGATTTCGCTGGGACGTCATCATTTGGGAAAGAAGTGATCTCTTTATGGCTGCGAATTGAATAAAAAGGGCAGCATGTGTTATTGAAGGGCTGCGAGCATTTATTCTTGAGCTGTGCTAAACCACAAGAGAGCTGCGATCATCTTCCAAGTAGCTCGTCCCTTGTCTAGGCTGCATTTAGTTCCTCTTGCAACAACGATTCTATATATCTAAGAAATTAGAGGTGCACATTTGATATTTATAATTGCATTGTTTCATTGTATATGAATTTCCAAATGATCAATTCAAGGGTTTCTTGCATTTGGATTTAAATTCAGAATTTTGTTTCTTTCAAATATTCCAAAAAGCAATTAAAAAACATATATTCCGAAAACACACAAAAAATCATAAACTTTCAATACACAAGAAAACCATTATTCAGCATTGATAGAGCAAGAACCAGTCGGGATCATTATAGAAGACCTTTACTAAAAGGCTTAGATTGAAAGGAGACAAAAGGACATGGAAGGCGACTGTTACTTTACAGACTTGTATGGAGTCAAAGTAGATTTTGGTTCAATGAGATTTGATTATTTGACTTTAGTTTCGTATAGGGATCTTATCTTAAAGGTTGCTGAAGTGTATGCTGATAAATTGAAGGGAAAGGAGGATGAGGTAAATAATCTCATCGAGGAGCTTAACGATACTAAGGAGATATTGGAGAATACGAAGATGGCTCTTCTAGAAAAATAAAATCAGCTTATTGTCATTGAACAATTAAGGGAGCAGGAAAACAAAAAAATGGAAGAGGAAGCCAAATAAGTGACTGATGAGCTTGACCAAATTCAGGAAGTCTTTGACTTTGACCAATGTCTGAAATTGGCATTTTCAGAATTAGGACAGGGGGAATTCTTGAAAAGTGAATTATAACTATCTGAAAAGAACTTCCTCATCCAACTCAGATTGTGGACAAGGAATTCTTTATAACTATTCCCCTCAAAGTTCAATTTAAAAAATTAAAAGAGGGAAAATGTAAAGACAAGCAAAGGGAATATCAAGAGTCGTATTGGAGGATTATATAAAAGGCAGCTTGGGCTTTATTTGGGGCATGCTTGGTTTTTGAGAGATTGTGTTATAGGTTGAATATAAACATGGGATAGTAATATATTTATCATAAATTGTCCTGCAAAAATAAAAATAAAAAAGGCAAATGGCACATGTTTTAAGTGTTTTTTTCTTGGTTTTAATGTCAAATTTGACTTTTTTCTACTTGGTAAGCCGTGGATGCTCTCTGGAGGCATAGGGATGCCTCTGGATGCATCTAGGAAACACATCCAAGGGCAGTGGATGCCCTTGGATGCGCTTCCTAGACGCATTCGAAGAGCATCCGGATCCGCATCCACCTCCGCATCCAGCCTTCCAGGGAGCGCATCGGCTACTAAGCTTTAAACCATCCACATACCACACATTGTTTGCTTCTAACATACCATTGATACTCAAGGAACCTTTACCTTGTATTGGTACTAAAGATTTGTATCCAAATTTCACTGGACCATCATTCCATTTTGTAAATGTGGAAAACTTGCATTTATCACCTGTCATGTGGTTTGAAGAACCACTGTTGACAATCCAAAGATTCTCTTTTGTAGCATGCAGTGTTATAACAAGAGACTTGTTTTCTTTCTTTCTCCATACTTCTGTCTCTTTCTTGTTAGATAACTTGTTTCTTGAATCAACAAAACTCAACTGACAGTTTCTTGCAGTATTTCTAACATTTTGACATTTAAAGCAAACCAAGTTGAAATTTCTTAATGCATTAAAAGAATTTAAACTTACAAAACTGAACCTTCTTGGCATAACCCTGCAATTTACTGCTTTGTGACCAAAATAATTGCAAAAGTTACAATAACCATAGAATGAGTTAAATCTTCTAGGAAGCCACTTGTTAGTTTCAACAAAATTCTTTTTACCTTTTGCACTATTTGTACTTTTTGCGTTTCAAATCCTAATCCTGTTTTGATGCTAGTGCCTCGCTATTGAGCCAACATATCACTTAACATTTTTGAACTTTTTGTGAATTTCATTTGCTTATCAGGAATCATAGATTCTTGATTTCATTCCTTAAACCAATTATTTCACTTTCTAACTTAGAACAATTTTCGGTCTTAAGAACAAGTTCAAAATTTACTACTTCTAACTTCTTTTTAGATTCTTCAAGCTCAACTTTCAAATTTGTAATAATCTCAATTTTAAATTCAACATCTTTTGAGAAATCTGTATTATCTTTTGAGATTGATGCCAACTCTTTCTTTAATCGGCTGATTTCTCCCATTGCACATAACAACTCTGCTTCAAAATCAACTTCATCTTCTGAGTCATTGCTTGAATTTTCATCACTTTGATCTATAGAACAAGATCCTATTGCCATAAACAAAGTTTCATAACCATTAAAATTAGAACTATTAGTATTATCATTATTCTTAACATATAAGCTTTTCTTTTTCTTTGCAAACTTTTTTTATTTGTGAGCAAATTTTTTCTTCTTATAACCTTTATCACTCGTAGAGTTAGGACACCTAGCAGCAAAATGATCACTTTTTCCACAATTAAGACATTTCATAGGTGATTTTCCTTTATTTTTACCAAACCCTTTAAACTTTTTAACTAGGTTTGCCAATTGTTCTTCTAGATCTTCTGATTCTGAACTTTCGTCCTTCTTAGTTGCCTTGAAAACAACTTTCCTTTTAGTTTCTTCATCACCTTCCATTCTCATCTCATAAGTTGTTAGAATACCGTGCAAATCATCCATTGTTATTTTAGTGAGATCTCTGGCTTCTTTTATAGCAGAAATGTTAGCATTGTATCTATAAGGTAAAGAACGTAAGACCTTTTGCACAATAGTTGGTTCTTTTACTTTTTCACCTAAGCCTTTAATTGCATTTACAACTTTATCAACTCTTAAAAAATAATCTGCAATGCATTCCTCTTCTTTCATTTTTAATTCTTCAAATCTTGCCTTATATGTTTGTAATTTAGCCCGTTTAACCTTATCATCTCCTTTATAGATACCCTTTAACTTATCCCAGATTTCCTTAGCTGTTTTACAATGCATGACCTTAGTCAAATCATTATTAGCTAAACCACACAAAAATGCATTTCTAGCTTTAGCATTGTTCTCATAATCTTTCTTATTTGCAGGATCAGTTAAGGGAGTTTTGGGTAATGTATAGCAATTTTCAACAGATACCCAAACATCATAACTTATTGAAGCAATGTAACTTTACATTCTAATACTCCAAAACACATAATTTGTCCCATCAAACAAAGGTGTCTTATTTGAAGATGCTCCTTCTAGATTGGCCATGTGTACTAATCACATAATTTGCTTAGACTGATTAGGTCTTTTGACAAGCACTTGGCTCTAATACCAATTGTAGAACACAAGTTCACTACTACGAGGGGGGGTGAATTAGTAGTGAATATCTTTATAAATTTATCCAATTCTAAAGCTTAAATGGTTACTTCAAATTGCATAGTAAATTTAGATCAAGCACACAATGCACAAGTATATGACGTGGAAACCCGATGTGGGAAAAACTATGGTGAATAATGCTGCTATGATTTACTGTCCTAATCCAGCCTCACAATTCTGAAACCATTTACAATCTTTAAGGGCTCAAACCCTAAGGAGTCTCCAAAACCCTGTTTAAAAGCACCAACTTTTCTCAAAACAATCTTTACAACTTAGAGTAAATTCTCAATCAATCTGAATACAAATGTGAGCATCAACTCATCGAAAGCTACAGTGTAATAACTTGAGCCCCAACTCAAATGCTCTTAAAGCCCCAACTTTTAAGAGTTTTACAGCCAATAGAAAATGAAGAGTCTAAATACAATTTTTATGTAACTTAATTAATAAGATTAAGTAGACAAGTAATCAATTTGTAACCACACTTCAGATATAATAAAAGCTATTCCAGTACTCTTTCTGTGAACTGAATTCAATGTGAATGTATCAATAAGTAAAAATAATCGAAAGCAAAACTTTTTAAAAAGGAATTTGGTAGTGCAGGATCAGACTACTGTTCAGATGTTATAATTTGACAAAAGATTACTTCCAGAAACATATAAAATCTTTGACAAGCAATAAATGTATTCACTGTTATACCTGTCTCAGAATTTCATTACTTAGAAATTTATGAAAGTTTGGATGCTACTGTGTCAGTCTTCAAACCTCAAAGTGTCATTACTGTGTTGCTCCAGTATTCTAACAAGACTCTTTGTTCTTTATAGCCTCGTTCAACTCCTTTGATTGAATTTGTTCATTCAGACCATCATTTTAGAACACAGGTTCACTACTACGAGGGGGGGGGGCGGGGTGAATTAGTAGTGAATATCTTTATAAATTTATCCAATTCTAAAGCTTAAATGGTTACTTCAAATTGCATAGTAAATTTAGATCAAGCACACAGTGCACAAGTATATGATGTGGAAACCCGATGTGGAAAAAACTATGGTGAGTAATGCTGCTATGATTTACTGTCCTAATCCAGCCTCACAATTCTGAAACCATTTATAGTCTTTAAGGGCTCCAACCCTAAGGAGTCTCCAAACCCTTGTTTAAAAGCACCAACTTTTCTCAAAACAATCTTTACAACTTAGAGTAAATTCTCAATCAATCTGAATACAAATGTGAGCATCAACTCATCCAAAGCTACAGTGTAATAACTTGAGCCCCAACTCAAATGCTCTTAAAGCCCCAACTTTTAAGAGTGTTACAACCAATAGAAAATGAAGTCTAATTACAGTTTTTATGTAACTTCTTTAATAAGATTAAATAGACAAGTAATCAATTTGTAACCACACTTCAGATATAATAAAAGCTATTCTAGTACTCTTTCTGTGAACTGAATTCAATGTGAATGTATCAATAAGTAAAAATAATCGAAAGCAAAATTTTTAAAAAAGGAATTTGGTAGTGTAGGATTAGACTATTGTTCAAATGTTATAATTTGACAAAAGATTACTTCCAAAAACATATAAAATCTTTGACAAGCAATAAATGTATTGTCACTATTATACCTGTGTCTCAGAATTTCATTACTTAGAAATTTATGAAACTTTGGATGCTACTGTGTCAGTCTTCAAACCTCAAAGTGTCATTACTGTGTTGCTCCACTATTTTGACAGACTCTTTGTTCTTTATAGCCTCGTTCAACTCCTTTGATTGAATTTGTTCATTCAAACCATCATTTTATCTTGCACCAAAATGTCTGTGTTGAATGTAGTCAAGGATGTCTATTTATAAAATTTATGTGACCAATTGCAGTTACAATTGCTCAAACTTATCACAATGAAAAGTGGCAACCGGTAACTTACAATCGCATATCTAAGCAAACTCCCGACAAAGCACTTTGTTTTAATATCAAACAAAACCTGTCAATATTAAAATTTCCTTTTTTTAATATCCGATTTTGTCGACTTATAGATAGGATTCCAGCGTTTGGCTAATACTTGTTTCATTTCCTCAGGCCCAACAAACTACATCTTCACTTTATTAAAAAATATTCAAACTTTGCACAAGTGACATTACTGAACTTTTGCCGAAACACAGCCAAAAGACAAGAAAAAATTTCCTTCTCTGCATAGGCAATACAAATTTTATCGGGTTGACAAGTAGGCAAGAAGCTTATTGAAAAAAAAACTTTTCAAAGCACTCATACAGACAACACTCGACATCATATTATTATTTCATATGGCCTGATAGCATCCACAAACATTATAATATAATTTGAAGGTTTAATTCAATGTTGTATAGTGTTGTTTATAAAGATCCATCATTTTGCCTTTCGAACCACATCCTTCCTATGTCGTATATTGTTCCATCTGAATCATTCAATTAGTCGAATGCTGTGAGAACTTTCATTTTATGTCATTAGAAGAGGTTGGTCTTGACCCTAATTATGAGTCTACAATCTGGAAATATTTCACCATTCACTTTCTGTAGACCTTTTATATTCTCTGTCTACGTATTTTAACACTCCCAACTTGTTATCAGCAAGACAAACCAAAACATATTATTGTTGAGACATATTCTGGAGAGTTTCAATCTATCCTGCAAGATACTACACAAAACTGTGTAGCTCGATATACATAGGTCAAAAATCCTTACAAACACAAGGCACAACGTGGCTCCATGAGTTTGCCCATTCTCCAAACTGGTATGTCTTCATATTGTTAATGAAGTTTTCTTGCAACAATATTACTCTGTTTTGACATCAATTACACATCTATTTAATGAAGGCCAACACTAGATGGTCAATTTGTAAAAAGAGTTGGTGGTCTCAGAATGAGGGAGTTTGGTGACTCCTTAAGGTCGGTGCACTTAAACATTGTATCTGTAATAATTTGTGAGGCTGGATTAGGACAGTAGATCCTAGCAGCGATTCTCACCATGGTTTTTCCCATCTTGGGTTTCCACATCATATCTTGGTGCATTGTCTTTTCTACTTCTGTTAATTTTTATTGGTGCTTTCATTTCAATTTTATAAATAATTGATTCAATGATTAATTTGGATAAAAATTTAAAGTTTATTTACTATTGATTGACCCCCCCTCTCTCAGTAGTAAATTTGTGTCCTATAATTGGTATCAGAGCCAGTGCTTGTTAAAAAGATCTAATCGATCTAAGAAGATCCTATCACTTGAACACATGTCTAGTCTAGAAGGTTCTAATAAAGCACTTTTGTTTGATGACATCAATTATACTTTCTAGAGTATTAGGATGGAAATTTATATTGCCTGAATAGGTTATGATGTTTGGTTGGTTGTCGAAAATGGTTATACTATGCCTAAGACTACTATAACTGATCCTACAGAAAAAAAAGGCTATAAAAACAATGCTAAAGCTAGAAATGCATTGTTGTGTGGCCTATCTAACACAGAGTTTGTTAAAGTTATGCATTGTAAAACAACAAAGGAGATTCAGGATAAATTGAAGAGCATCTATGAAGGGGATGACAAGGTAAAATAGACAAAATTGCAAACATACAAAGCCAAGTTTGAAGAATTGAAAATGAAAATAGAAAAATGTATTGCAGACTACCTTCAAAGAGTTGATGAAATTGTAAATGCTATCAAAGGGTTAGGAGAAAAGATAAAAGAGTCAGTTATTGAGCAAAAAGTTTTGCTTTCTTTACCTTCTAGATACAATGCACAAATATTTGCTATAGAAGAAGCAAGAGATATCACTTAAATTAGAATAGATGATTTACATGGTATTCTAACGGCCTATGAAATGAGAATGGCAGGTGATGAAGAAACAAGGAAAGATGTTGCCTTTAGTGCAGCTAAAAAAGAGAAGGATGAAAGCATAGAGTCAGAAAAAGATTTAGAAGAACAATTGGCAAACTTGGTAAAAATTTTTAGAAGTTTGGCAAAAACAAAAGAAAAGCACCTCTTAAATGTTTCAACTGTGGGAAAAATGGACTTTTTATTGCTAAATGTTATACTAAATCATGAAGAAGAGAGATTTAAAAAGAAACAATTTGTTCATAAATCAATAGGATTCTCAAAGAAAAAGAAAAGTTTGTATATTAAAGAAGATATTACTAATTCTGATGATTATGATTTTGACAATTGTGAAACTTTGTTTATGGCAATAGGACCATGTTCTACAGATTAAAGTTATACTGATCCAAGTAGCGATACAGAAGATGGAGTTGATCTAGAAGGTGAGTTAGTATGTGCCCTAGAAGAGATCAGCGGATTGAAGAAGGAAAAGGCACAACAATTAGTATCAGCCTCAAAAGACAATAAAGATCTGTTAAAAGATGTTGAAGCCAAAAATCAGATTATTATAAATCTGATAATTGAACTTGAGGAGAGTAAAAGACAAGTAGAAGTGGTAAATTTTGAACTTACTCAAAAATCTGAAAATTGTTCTAAGCTAGAAAGTGAAATAGTTTATTTAAGGAGTGAAATAAAAAAATTAAGTACAAATCTTGAAAAACAATTAAAATTTACAAAAAGTTCAGAATTGCTAGGTGAAATGTTGGCTAAACAGCGAGAGGCTAATATCAAATCAGGTTTAGGGTTTGAAAAACGAGAAAATTCCAATAGTGCAAAACTTAATAAAGATTTTGTTGAAACTAAGAAATGGTTTGCTAGAAGGTTTCATTCATTCTATGGTTATTGTAACTTTTGCAATTATTTTGGTCATAAAACAATCAATTGCAGGGTTATGCCAATGAGAAGAATCAGTTTTGTAAGTCAACACTTATTTAATGTCTCAAGGAATTTCAACTTAGTATGTTTTTAAATGTCAAAATGTTGGACATATTGGCAAAAAATTGTCAAATGAGTTTTGCAGATACATGAAACTATTCCTTTGATAAGAAGGAAACAAAAATTTGTAGAAAGAATCAAAAGAAGTCTCTTGTTGTGGAAACAGCCTTACATGCAACAAGAGAAAATCTTTGGATAGTGGATAGTGGTTGTTCAAATCACATGATAGGTGACAAAAAAAAGTTTTCACATTTACATAATGGAATGGTGGTCTTGTGAGATTTGGGGACAAATCTTTAGTGCAGATTCATGGTAAAGGTTCTTTGAGTATTAATAGTATTTTAGAAGTAAACAATGTAGGGTATGTTGATGGTTTAAAATACAATTTGCGAAGTGTTAGTCAATTATGTGACAATGACTATTTTGTAAATTTTAATGCTCAAGGATGTGAGATCAGAAAACTTAATTCTGGGAAACTAATTGTTGATGGAAAACAAACTGAGAGTAATGTTTATGATATAAGAGAAGTAAAAGGTAGAAGTTGTTTGATAAGTCAAATTGATGAGAGTTGGCTTTGGCACAGGAGACTAGGCCATGTAACTTTTGTTAATCTTGTGAAAATCAGTTTACAACCTCTTGAGTTGATACATATTGAACTTTCTGGATCAACTAGAACTTAAGGTTTGAAAAATGAAAGATATTTTATGTTGCTTGTAGATGATTATTTTAGAATGACATTGGTGACATTCTTAAAAGAAAAGTCAGAAGCATTTATAAGGTCTAAGATTTTTAGGGCAATGGTTGAAAAAGAAATTGATTTTCAGATTAAGTGTCTTAGATTTGACAGAGGTGGATGTAATGTCCCTAATTTTGCCAGCATTGGTGTTTCAGGGATTTATTTTGATCCTCGTAGGCTAATTATTGTGGATAGAGGGTCTTCTGAGGCAGTGGCTTGTCTTGAGAGGGTTTTGTCTTCTCCACAATTCAATAAGCTACAGGTTGGTCTTCATTTGGCTCAGATTGGACTTCATTTGGGCTTAGATTTGTGTACTTACTATTTGTGGTGACTTGGGTGTTGATTGAGATGGACCCTTTCTATTTTTGGAAAGTGCATTTGCTCACATGGAGAAATATTAGGTATAACTCCTACTTCAGACGACATATATAAATGATGATTATTTTGGTAGTTATTACATTTTTAGTGGCCAAATTATTATTAAATTATTAAATGGCTTATTATAAAGTTATAATCTAACTTTATAATTTCACTTAAGTTGAGGGTTAAGTCATCATTGGAAGGGGCCATTATTTAATTGATTATTAAACCCAAGTCGCATTATTATAATGATATCTTATTATAATAATGTTTTAAAAGAAGTTGTTAAAAGGGAGTTGTGTTGAGTGGAGATCATTTGGGAAACTTTCACAATTTCAGAAGTTGAGTTCTTTTGGAAACTTTTATCAACAAAGCATTATAAATATGAGTTCATTTCTTTGGAGAAAGAACACTTGAATATTTATTTGCTTTTGTTGCCTTTGAGGAGTTTCTAAGTTTTCTGATTTCTAAACCCTTGCTGAGGTATAAGGGTCTGATTTTCTGAGAGGTGTATTGCACCTATTTGCTGCAGAGGTAGAGCAAATTGAATTTGCTTCTCTACTGTGTTTACTGTTATTGAGAAGTTGTTCGTGAGTTTGGTCTTCAGATTTGGAGAGAACTCATCCAAATTTCATGTGCAATGAATGGTGAATGATCAGAATTTTATTTGCTGCTGGATAGTAATTATTAGCATTTTATTGGAGCTGCCATACTTTTTCTAGCAAGGGATGTGCGGACTTGGTTTGTGTTTGGTCTTCATCTTGGAAAAAGTATCAAACCCCAATCGTGTTCCAATGTGTCAAGCTGGATGAAATGTTAGTGTGTTTGTAGATTGCCATTGTGTAAGGCAATGAGTTTATAGACTGCCGTACGGATTTGTTGCAGGCTGCCATACGAATTTCTTGTAGGGCCGTACATGCTGTACGGAATTGGGCTGAGGTGTGTGGATTGCAAAGTAAGGATATAAATTGCTGGTTAATATTCTTCAAGAGCTGCATGTCAATCTTCAACAAATTCACTTTGCAAATTAAGGTGCAAGTGTTTTCTTTTTAACATTTGTAATGTTTTGAATGTAATAAGGTTCATTATTGATAATTGATGAACATACAAGGCAGATTGGATTGTTGTTATTAAATGTTTATAATGAGAAATTCAGTCATTTTCTATCAATGATTTTAATTGGAAATTTGCAAAAATAGATTATAAGTTTTTGGAACGTAGACAAATTGCAATTGAAATTGAGATAAGAGCATAAATGCAATAAAGAGCCAGTTGGGCTCTTTACAGTGGTATTAGAGCATTTTTCCTGCCATCCTGTGGGGTATGAATTGTTTTTTATTTTGATATTGTATTAAGAGTGATCACCACTCCCGTTTTTCCTAGCTATGGACAAATACAAGAGGCCTAGTTCTGGGAGTCGGCATAGTAGTATGAGAAAAAGAGAGGAAATAAATGCCTTGGTAGAAAGTATGGAAAGACTTAGGCTTCATCAGTAGAGATTGGCGGAGAGCTTGTCGGATCCAAAGATAGTAGAGGTATATGGTCTCTGCTTTTAGAAGGCTGACATCGAGATTGTAGGGAAGAAAGCTTGAGTTTTCCCTGATAGGTGCCCATGATGCAGATGTACCTATATTTAGTACGGCACCTGTTAGTCCTATCTGCAGTGCTGATGATGGACTTATTTCACTGGGACATGTGGATGTATCAATGCCCTCGGTGGACAGCAACATTGAGCTTCAACAGGTTGAGGCTCCTACAGTAGTCACTACAGTTAGTTCAGAGGCAGCTGATGCTGTAGTTATCACTGAGTGTTCAGACTCTTCCGTGGAGAGAGTTGTTATTGGAGACTTTTATGTTAGCTATCGTAGTGTTGCTCCAGTGTAGGAGGCAGCTGCTTCCTCATATGGGACCGATGCATGTATGGAGTCACCTAGCTGTGATGTTGGTGATTTGGGCGTTATAGCGGAGTCAGTAGATGGTGGTTCATGCTCCAACATTATTGGTGCATAGCCTGACGTTGAGTCATGTGTGCAGAGTCAGGTGTCAGCAGTTGAGGCTTTAGTAGGAGATGTGGATGCAGATAGTATGGACACATCTGATGATACATTTGAGGATGCTATGAGCCGCATTGGGTATGACAGCCCCTGTGGGATGTTGGGTGATGACTCCGAGGAGATTCTGGATGAATCCCAGGATCATAGTTTACAGGGACTTATTGCAGATAGTGAGGATTCTCAGAGACATGAGTCCATTCAGGTAGAGTAGATTACACATCATGTGTCTCACAACTCAGATATCTTGTTTAGATATGTAGGTAGGAGTTGTTCACTTTGTGAACAATCCTTTATTTGATATTGATGTCACTATGTCATATGACAATCCATTATTTGAGTTCAGCGATGATCCCTTTTAGGTGATGAGTGAGGATGATGATGATGATGATTGGGATTCTTTCAGTACACAAGATGATCACACAGTTTTTATAGGATGCCAGTCAGATTTTGTTGAGCAGTTTACAGAGGTGTACACAGTGAGGAGTGCTTATAGTTTTACATTTGATCCTCACGTGAAGGATATCTACCAGTTACAAAGTCCATCGGTGCATCTGTTTGATGACTGGTATGTTTGTTTAGTTGGCACACAGAGTGGGGGCAAGTCTAGTTTGTTGGTTGAGTTGCTTCCGTGTAAGTTACTCACGGTTGAGTTACTCCCATGTGATGTTCCTGTCTCAGTATCATCAGTTCGAGTGTTGAGTTCAGTTTCTCAGATGTTGCAGTTGGTACTGTTGATGTTGGAATTATTTTTGATGGAGTGTGGTGATGATAGGTGATGAGAGCAATTTATGTCCCAGTTTATGCCATATTTTAGCCTTCATATAAGCCTTCATGTTCATTTCAATATCTATTTTAATATTCCATTTTCTCCTTCTATGTTGCATATGATCTAATATATGTAAGTAATATTTAATTTAGTTATTAGATAAAGTATGTGAATTATAAGTTGATATGTCTTTATCTAGCATGTTGATTATAAGTTGCAGATCTTCCTGTAGCTATTTCACCAATACAAAGTTCAATCAACTTTGAAATGCAAACCTTTGTATTGTCTATTGTTCCTTGTTGGCATAAAGATACATTTGTTGTAGATATAATCCACTCTACATGAACACGTGGAGAGGACATTGAAGACTGAAATGAAGGGATTATGAACCAATCTATTATTCAGATTAATGGTTGTACATGCAAACAATGTATGCAGTTGGTGTAAGGAATTGAGATAGCGGATATTGAAGCTGAGATTTATTCCCAAGAATTACGTGGATGTTGAAAAACCCATGCTACAGATAACTAAGCTGTTATTGCCGCTAAGGAGGTGAACTAGTATAGTTAAGAATCATTTCCAAGCCTCACGTGGAAATCAAACCAGAATATTCCAAACCATACTGTTTGCAAATTGTTTCAAAACCATATTGGCTGAAGACGATATTGTTGTTGTAAACAATAACAAAACGTTACCTATTCTTGGCATGAGATTGATTTTTGTTATATTGTTACAAAGCAGCTATTATTTGTATGGTTTATATCATCGAAATAGCTGTATAATTGTTATAGCTGCGTGTATATAATCAGCCCAATGCATATTGACATGTACTATTCTCTCTTTGTAAAATCTGAGGAATAAAATAACAGTTCTGCTGATTAACCCAACGTAGAACATCATAGTTTCTTCACTCACCTTGTAGACCAGAGAAAGGGCCAGCTCTTGGAATGTTTGGTGAGGTTATTAGTATTGTGAAATATTGTAGATTGTGTGTTGATGATTTCTGTAGCTTAAGTTTGGTTTATTTGATTGTTAAAAGAATAAGGTTTCTCTCCAATTCAATAGTTAGTTTGTATAAATAGTTCTGCAGTTACATTAATATCATAGTTGAGTAAGACAGCTTATGAAATTATCATTCATTTAATAGTAAGCAGATTATTAGTAACTCTTTTCATGTTTTGAAGTTGATATCATCCTTTCATAAAGAGTTAAAACATTAAAGCTATATCAAATTTGCATTAGTAGATTACTGTAGTTATATGCACAGTGTTATATTGTTTTTTAGATTAATTGTATTTATGAACTGTTATTAGTATTGCTGCTTTTATTATTTTAATGTTTGCTTTATTTCTAATGTTCCTGATGTCAGGAAGTGACAGTTCCTGTCGCTGGGATTTCTTTAGTTTTTCATAGATTCAATTTCGCGTGTTGTAGCTGCATTCATAATCTCTCATTTCACAACTATCATCCCTTGATGGCATACTGCTCAGACACCTTTCACAAGCTTACGCTCTCGGATTGACATGATTAGACCAAGCTGAAACTCATTTAAAGTATTAATTAGTTCTTAATTATTTGCCCCAGTGTTGGCCTATCAATACGGACATTACTCCATTCTATCCTTGGGATCCAGGTGGACTATGATGTTCATTTTGCTCTGGATTGCTTGGGGACAAGCAATCCTAGGGAGGGAGGACTGTAAGGTCCCCAATTTTGCCAGCATTGGTGTTTCAATGATTAGCCTATTATTTTGATCCTCGTAGGCTAATTATTGTGGATAGAGGGTCTTCTGAGGCAGTGGCTTGGCTTGGGAGGGTCTTGTCTTCTCCACAATTCAGTAAGCTATAGGTTGGTCTTCGTTTGGCTTAGATTGGACTTCATTTGGGCTTAGATTTGTGTACTTACTATTTGTGGTAAGTTGGGTGTTGATTGGGATGGACCCTTTCTATTTTCGGAAAGTGCATTTGGTCACGTGGAGAAATATTAGGTACAACTACTTTAGACGACATATATAAATGATGATTATTTTGGGAGTTATTACATTTTTAGAGGCCAAATTATTATTAAATTATTAAATGGCTTATTATAAAGTTATAATCTAACTTTATCATTTCACTTAAGTTGAAGGTTAAGTCATCATTGGAAGGGGCCATTATTTAATTGATTATTAAACCCAAGTCGCATTACTATAATGATATCTTATTATAATAATGTTTTAAAAGAAGTTGTTAAAAGGGAGTTGTGTTGAGTGGAGATCATTTGGGAAACTTTCACAATTTCAGAAGTTGAGTTCTTTTGGAAACTTTTATCAACAAAGCATTATAAATATGAGTTCATTTCTTTGGAGAAAGCACGCTTGAATATTTATTTGTTTTTGTTGCCTTTGAGGAGTTTTTGAGTTTTCTGATTTTTAAACCCTTGCTGAGGTATAAGGGTCTGATTTTCTGAGAGGTGTATTGCACCTATTTGCTGCTAAGGTAGAGCAAATTTAGTTTGCTTCTCTACTGTGTTTACTGTTGTTGAGAAGTTGTTTGTGAGTTTGGTCTTCAGATTTGGAGAGAACTCATCCAAATTTCATGTGCAATGAATGGTGAATGATCAGATTTTATTTGCTGCTGAATATTATTTGCTTTTGTTGCCTTTGAGGAGTTTTTGAGTTTTTTGATTTCTAAACCCTTGCTAAAGTATAAGGGTCTGATTTTCTGAGAGGTGTATTGCACCTATTTGCTGCTGAGGTAGAGCAAATTGAGCTTGCTTCTCTACTGTGTACTGTTATTGAGAAGTTGTTTGTGAGTTTGGTCTTCAGATTTGGAGAGAACTCATCCAAATTTCATGTGCAATGAATGGTGAATGATCAGAATTTTATTTGCTGTTGGATACTAATTATTAGCATTTTATTGGAGCTGCCGTACTTTTTCTAGCAAGGGCTGTACGAACCTGGTTTGTGCTTGGTCTTCATCTTGGAGAAAGCATCAAACCTCAATCGTATTCCAATGTGTCAAGTACGGAATTGGGCTGAGGTGTGTGGATTGCAAAGTAAGGATATAAATTGCTGGTTAATATTCTTCAAGAGTTGCATGTCAATCTTCAACAAATTTACTTTGCAAATTAAGGTGCAAGTGTTTTCTTTTTAACATTTGTAATGTTCTAAATGTAATAAGTTTCATTATTGATAATTGATGAACATAGAAGGCAGATTGGATTGTTGTTATTAAATGTTTATAATGAGAAATTCAGTCATTTTCTATCAATGATTTTAATTGGAAATTTGCAAAAATAGATTATAAGTTTTTGGAACTGTAATGTCCTGTACTCAACCGAACATCAAAAAAACTCTAATCTTGTACTTGCAAATTAAAACAAACATTAAGCACGCAACGCAGATAGGAGAATTTCAGAGGTATAGTATAATGCAATTGTTTCACCAATGGTTAAGTACAGTACATTGGAAATCAACATAGTTCAGCCAGAGACATTATGACAAATACTTAAAGTCTGATTGCAAAACTTAGCCAATTCCTCATATAGCAATTCTCCACTATGGCTGAAAGATATTACAAATATTTTAAAGTAAGGGCAAATACTAAATGGGAATGAAATAGATGGAACCTGGAATACAGTACTTTGTTACTCAAATGCAATCCTGGCTGTGTCAAACTCTGCTCAATAAACACCCAGTCTGCAAACTCTTGAATCGCTATAAATAACTGGAGATTTGATACCAAACTCTACCAAAATGGTCCAGTACTGATCTGTGATTTCGTCCGCCCAAACAAGCCCAGCCAAATCTGCATTTACATATTAATTATTGAGCAGTGTTTCAAAACTGAATTTCTTCAGCAACCTTACATGACTGGAGCGATCCTACAACAGTAAATTCAATGCCAAAAAGACGATTTATGAAGTGATTCGTTTTGCTCCAATGGCCTAGTCTGGACCGCGTTTTGAATCTAATATGATCTCCATTCTTAAACCATTAATTCGCTCCCTTCCAAACAACAAACCCTGTGAATTTAATCAGCAACAATAACCTGAAGCAATTTTGCCGAAACCCTAGCAGACTGTGATTTTTATTTAATTTTTTTCCCTACCTGCTATCTGTAATACCCCAAAAATGGGCTATAAGTTCATTAACCTCCTACATCGACAAATCGAACAAAATCGACATCAAAGTCCTAATCTAAGGCACATCTAAACATCATCAAATCTAATTGATTATCTTAAATTTTGCATCGGGGAATATTCCTAGTAATATTCCTAATTATCTTAATTATCTTTAATTTTATAATTATTTGGCAATAAATCATATTTATCCTAAAGTTTGATTAATTGAATATTTTCATATTTAATTAATTAGATTTAATATTTGCCACTTAATTGTGTAATTAAATTTAATTATATCTATTATTAATTGTATTATTTAATTTTGACAATAAATCTAATATCATATGAATAATTGATTAAATTCTTATTTAATTAATTAAAGCAAGTTGTCATTATTTAATAATATAGTTTTTAATAAAAGTTTAATTAAATAATTGATTAACCCATAAATCAATTGTTTTATTTTTAAAAGCAGTTAAGTTGGAAATAAATCACTTTATTATTAAATTAATTCATAAATAAAACATGCACAATCATAAAAGCAGACAACTATCAATTATCAATTAAAGCTAAACTCTATTTTGAGTTAAAACTTAGCTTTTGCATGTTTTTGTGAGTTAATTATCTTTTATTTAAAAATAACTCAAAAATCAAGTTGAGTTATTTGAGTGATTTATGGCTTTTTCCCATGCACCTCCAAAGCCCCGGATTTCTATAAATTAAGGCTTTAGCTCTTCACAAATCATCTCATATTTTGCACAATCACGCTGGAGAATTGGAATTGAAGAATCAAAGCTCTTGCGAATCGACATCTTTGTGAGATCAATCTTATTTTTGCATTCATATTTCATATCATTGTTAGATTAGCATAGCATATCAGTTTTCATATAGATTAATTTCATATCAGTTTTTCATTCATTCTTATTGCATAGAAAAATAAAAAAAAATAGCTCAATTGCATTTATTTCATATCCATCTTTTGCATTCAAATCCTTCATTTAGGTGTCGTCTAGGTCACTGATCTCGATTACAGTCTGAGAACATTAATCTCGCACCTATTAGAAGGCAGTAAATCGCTTGGTTAGATAGCTTTCAATTTTGCACGATTTTGATTATCACTAACCTCTAATGTTTTACTGAGTGTTGTGTCTACAGATCAGGTACAATTTTCACACACACACTATCAGCGCCAGTCACCTGCAATTTTTTTCTGATTTTTCTGATCATCCAAAGGCGACGAAAGTGCCTAAAAAAGAGGTGCTCAAGTTAATGGAAGGCTGCGAAATAACCCCCAATCAATTTCGCCCAGGTCTGGTATGACTGCGAATTCCAAACTGCAACTCTGCAAATTCTTTATGAATTTTTTTAGTGCTTTGAATAGTGACGAAAATGGCTCAGATCTGAGCGCTTGGGCTGTAGCAGGGTTGCAAACTTGATTTCACACAAAGACAACCAGTGATGGAGTTTCGAACAAATATATGGCTCCAGCTGCTAATTTTGGAACTCCAATATTTATTGCAAACCCTAGCTCGAAAAACCCTGCCTGATTGATATAAATGAAGCTAGATGAAAACACTTTACTCTTCTTGCCAATTTCGAACCCCTCAATATTCTTCTCCAACAAAATGATAATTTTCTGAGTATAGCTGATTGTGAAAATGCAACAAGAATTCCAATTTTGCCCCAACAGTCAACCCTCCAGAACTGAAGTAAAAACTTCCTTAAGATATGCAATTAAACTCCTCAAAATAAATCCTCTAGATGTTGGCCCTTGGCCACAAATTATGCTTAGCTTGAGATAGTTGAATACTATCTCCAAAGTGCAACCCTTCAAAAGATATTCCACTTCCTCAGTTATGCAAATCTAAGGGAGACTCCGTTCCCAAAGACCAATAGACTATCTGAAGACAAACAAGGCTCCACAATAGACTGTGACTGTATCACAATTTGATGTCAAGATAAGAGATAACAACTGGCTGATCCAATGCAAGGCCCATAGGGTCTATTTATTCACTTTTCAGTAGCTTCCTCTAGAAGTCACTTAAACATTCTAGAAGCATCCAAATATTCTTATGAAATAGAGTGCACTTTTATAAAATATAACTTTATAATAAAAAGTGCATCTCAACATCAAATTATAAAACTGGCCCTGAATAAATTAACTTTACTTTATAACAAACGTGGGCCCAAATCACTAATCACAAGTAAAGCCAAAAACTGCCAAAATAGTCGCTGGTCGACTCTCTCCACATCGCCACCAATCTACAAGAGCCCGTGATAGACTGATCCGGCACGCCAAACAATGTCAGCCAGAATGGGGACATGACAGTCCGGCCTTCCTGAAATTGCTTGTCCCCAAGCAATGGTTGAACAATAAACCAATCAATCCACCTGGATCCCAAATGTAGTCATGAAATATACTGCTGTCAATCAGCGCAGGCTCCTGCGATATCCTCTGCAATATAACCAAGAGGAATCCATAATCAAACTGACAAATACAGTTCAACCAAACTCCAAAATCACAACTGCCACAATCAGGAACCCATGAGACACAAACTCTCAGAACATCAGAACCGAAGTAAAGTGGACAACTCAAACTACCAACACAGTAAATACCATCAACGCATCCCACTGGCCTATGCGGAATGTACAATCCAACTTTGCAACAATGGTGAACACTCCCGAATGAAACTGTACCAAGTATGGAGAATCCACACACTGTACAACTCCTGTAGTCAACACAACTCTGCAGATCACCGGCCACTGTCTCATAACCATAACTCCCATGCACCGCTGATGGCGAAAGGACATCACAAGATAAACAGCAAGAAATAGAACCCAAACCAAATCTACTTGCCATCAACTCCTCAACACAAGGATCAAATGCAAACTGATCTACATACCCTGCAGTATAATGCTGATAAAAAGAACCAACCTCAGTCAACAGCTCACCATGCACAGGTGATACAACCCACTGCGACTGATTACCAGCTAAGTCAAGAGATGTCATAGCCAAAGGAGTAGAATCAATAACAACACCCGCTGAAGCATCACTCCCAAACTCCTGCTCTAAGTCATGTATTATCAAGCTGTCAACCGCAGAACCTATCGCCATGTCATGCCCATCACAACTCTCATCCCATGGCGTCAAACCATCCCATAACTGATGACAAGCACTAAGGACCAAAGTACATCTACGTATCATCATCTCATCAACATGGTCATCAAAGGTAAACTGGTGAGCATACCTCACAGTGTAATGCCGATAAGATGTACCAATCTCAGTCAGTGACTCAGACTGCAATCCAGATGAAACTAATTGCAACCGATCACTAACCAAGCTGGAACTGACTACTACCTCCGAAGACATCGCCAAGGGAGTAGTATCACTAGTAGGAACCATGCCAACTGCCGGCTCACCAACATCACACATGATCTCTGATACAACATCCCTAGTCTCCGAGCCATCAGTAGTAGAGACCACCACCATGTCAGGCATACCACAACAATCTGCTGCAACACCCAACTCAACTGAACCTGACTCTAGTGGAAACGAACCCGATATGCCAATGCTAGTATCAAGGATGGATGCATCCCCATCTCCACTGTCTCTGACAATCTCGACCATGGACATCCTCGGATCACCAGACACCACAACCTGTGACTGTACAGAATCTGGTAAAGATTGCAGTCGCTCTAACTCCATGGTCACCTCAGCCAAATGAAATTGTGACTCCTCGAAAGCCAACTGTGTACTCTCAAGAATCTCAGAAATCACCTCGAGCTGCTGAGTAAGCTCACTCACCTCATCTTCCTTGGCCAATAATGCATCGTACGCTGTACTGCCGCACTCCATAAGATAATCTCTGTTGGCTACCAACTGCATATAATTCTGTCTCAAAATCTGGATAGCCTCCTTGCTCATCACTAGTAGGAGAACCCCATCCATAAACTGCTAACAACTGATGAGCAGCACCGAAATGCTGGCAAGCGATAGCAATGTCTTGCTCACTAACTCTCAGTTGACTAGACACATGATGGCGCTGGCTAGACTGTCTCCTACAATCCTCCTTTGACGCACTGTCCAAAGGAGTATCCTCAAAGTTACTGGTCTCTAGAGTATTACCATCCATATCCTGTGAATCAACTCCAAAGCTCATATCAACATATAGAGTATCAAAAACCGTAGCACCACTGTCCAACTCCTCTGTACCAAAAGAAACTGCCGAGGAAACTAAGTCCTCAAAACTGCCCACTGCATCCTCCTGGATGTCATCAATGCCAATATGATCTTGGGACTCATTTGTAAACACGGCCAAATATGAAAGATCATCAACACATTCCAACAAGAATGGTCGACTGGATATATGAACAAAGCCCAACACCGGTTAATAAAAACTAATACCAACATCAGACAAGCTGCTGGCACAAGAAAGGACAGCACCGTGCAATTTGCTAATCAAATCCATGATAGCACCCAAACAATCACTGCTACCAAAAAGTGATAAAGATCTCCAGTCAACTGAATCCCAAATGCCAATATAACAATCCCGAGTCCATATCCGTAAACTAGAATCAACTGGTAACTCAAGCAAACTCCTCACCTGAGTAATATGACTAATACCAACTAACTCCACATACCTGTCTGACACTGTCCCTGTATCCTGGATGTGAATGCAAGATGAACTCACAACATTATCAACGACCACATATGATCTGCTTGCCGCAGAAAGCTGAGTATCAGGTGTGCAAGATGAAACTAAACTCAACTCCACACCATGCTCATCCCCATGTCTCTCCAAGTCCTGTAATGCCAATGGAGTATTCACCAAAGAAGCTCGAGTGTCCTCAAGCTCGCGAGAAAGCCTGTCAACTTCCTCCTCCTTCCTCCTCAAGGCATCTGAATAGTCTCCGACAAGGCTAAGAAGATGGTCACGATCTGATAGAAGATGTAAATAACTCAACTTCATCGTTCCAATTCCTTCCCTAATCGCCTGTAAGTCAACACAAGAAGACTCTGCCTGAACTCCCTTATGTTTGCCCTGTAACTGAATCATCCGGATGTGATCCTCTATCATATCCCGCATCCTGTCATGATGAGATAATGAAGTCACAATACTATCTTCGCTCACCTTCAGCTGGCTGGACAAATCATGTGAAGTACTACCAGCCTCAACCTCATGTTACGAAGTATCCAAATGTGCCTGGTACTCCCTCTCAGCAAAGTCATGAATACTCAATGTCTGCTCATCTCTACCAGGTATCTCACCATCGTGCACAACATCCTCAAAATCATCATTTGAACCCTCTACGCTGTAGTCACTGCCTGTTTTAACCAAACCATCCTGAGTACCTGTGACATCACCTTCTGGCGACCTGTATACAACTGTCTCAACTTGAGTATCAAGTTGACAGTTACTATCAATCTGCGTAATATCCTTCACCACTTCCTCCTGTGGCGGAGTAGAATCTGAGACCTCTGCTTGGCTGCAAACTAGTTTCTCGAACTCCTCATGCAAGTTCCTGGTAATTGTGTCATCTGCCCTGTGAGAAGATCTGCCAAATAGAAATCCAGTCAACTTATCCACCTTAGCTGGGTCGGACAGCATGTCATTCATCATACGATGGCGCTTAACCAACTGTTCAGACATGTCATGGCTTATTTTCTTAAGTTCATCTCGAATGTCTAAATAACCATCCTTTCTACTGTTCCGACCTTGGATCTTCCTACTTTGTTTATCAGCTGTCCAAGATCGTGTCCTCTGAGACTCTGTACTATACCTGTCCATTCTGGATAAAGTAGAGTGCTGATCACTCATACAAGACAACTCTTACCCAACAGGATGGCAAGAAAACCACTCTGATACCACTGTAATGTTTCGTACTCAACCGGACATCAAAAAAACTCTAATCTTGTATTTGCAAATTAAAACAAACATTAAGCACGCAACACAGATAGGAGAATTTTAGAGGTATAGTATAATGCAATTGTTTCACCAATGGTTAAGTACAGTACATTGGAAATTAACATAGTTCAGCCAGAGACATTATGACGAATACTTTAAGTCTGATTGCAAAACTTAGCCAATTCCTCATATAGCAATTCTCCACTATGGCTGAAAGATATTACAAATATTTTAAAGTAAGGGCAAATACTAAATGGGAATGAAATAGATGGAACCTGGAATACAGTACTTTGTTACTCAAATGCAATCCTGGCTGCGTCAAACTCTGCTCAATAAACACCCAGTCTGCAAACTCCTGGATCGCTATAAATAACTGGAGATTTGATACCAAACCCTGCCAAAATGGTCCAGTATTGATCTGTGATTTCATCCACCCAAACAAGCCCAGCCAAATCTGCATTTACATATTAATTATTGAGCAGTGTTTCAAAACTGAATTTCTTCAGCAACCTTACATGACTGGAGCGATCCTACAATAGTAAATTCAATGCCAAAAAGACGATTTATGAAGTGATTCGTTTTGCTCCAATGGCTTGGTCTGGACCGCGTTTTTAATCTAATATGATCTTCATTCTTGAACCATTAATTCGCTCCCTTCCAAACAACAAACCCTGCGAATTTAATCAGTAACAATAACCTGAAGCAATTTTGCCTAAACCCTAGTAGAGTGTGATTTTTATTTAATTTTTTTCCCTGCCTGCTATCAGCGCCAGTCAGTTGTGATTTTTTTCTGATTTTTCTGATCATCCAAAGGCGACGAAAGTGTCTAAAAAGAGGCGCTCAAGTTAATGGAAGGCTGCGAAATAACCCCCAATCAATTTCGCCCAGGTCTGGTATGACTGCGAATTCCAAACTGTAACTCTGCAAATTCTTTATGAATTTTTTTAGTGCTTTGAATAGTGACGAAAATGGCTCAGATTTGAGCGCTTGGGCTGTAGCAGGGTTGCAAACTTGATTTCACATAGAGACAACCAGTGATGGAGTTTCAAACAAATATATGGCTCCAACTGCTAATTTTCGAACTCCAATATTTACCGCAAACCCTAGCTCGAAAAACCTTGCCTAATTGATATAAATGAAGCTAGATGAAAACACTTTACTCTTCTTGCCAATTTCGAACCCCTCAATATTCTTCTCCACCAAAATGATAATTTTCTGAGTATAGCTGACTGTGAAAATGCAACAAGAATTCCAATTTTGCCCCAACAGTCAACCCTCCAAAACTAAAGTAAAAACTTCCTTAAGATATGCAATTAAACTCCTCAAAATAAATCCTCTAGATGTTGGCCCTTGGCCACAAATTATGCTCAGCTTGAGATAGCTGAATACTATCTCCAAAGTGCAACCCTTCAGAAGATATTCCACTTCCTCAGTTATGCAAATCTAAGGGAGACTCCGTTCCCAAAGACCAATAAACTATCTGAAGACAAACAAGGCTCCACAATAGACTATGTGACTGTATCACAATCTGATGTCAAGATAAGAGATAACAACTCGTTGATCCAATGCAAGGCCCATAGGGTCTGTTTATTCACTTTTCAGTAGCTTCCTCTAGAAGTCACTTAAACATTCTAGAAGCATCCAAATGTTCTTATGAAATAGAGTGCACTTTTATAAAATATAACTTTATAATAAAAAGTGCATCTCAACATCAAATTATAAAACTAGCCCCAAATAAAGTAACTTTACTTTATAACAAACGTGGGCCCAAATCACTAATCACAAGTAAAGCCAAAAATTGCCAAAATAGTCGCTGGTCGACTCTCTCCACATCGCCACCAGTCTACGAGAGCCCGTGATAGATTGATCCGGCATGCCAAATGATGTCAGCCAGAATGGGAACATGACAGGAACTTAGACAAATTGCAATTTGCAAAAATAGATTAAAGAGCCCAATAGAGAGCCAGTTGGGCTCTTTACAGTGGAGAGTTTCTTTCTAATGAATATGTTGCTTATTGTGAAGAACATGGATTCAAAAGGCAATATTTTGCATCTTGAACACCACAACAAAACGGTGTAGTTGAAAGGCGAAATAGAACAATCAAGGAAATGAAAAGAACTCTACTTAATGAAGCAAAAATTTCTAACAGGCTATGGGTGAAAGTACTGCATACAACAATCTACATTGTCAACAGAGTTCATTTAAGGCCAAACAGTAAGAAAACTCTATATGAGTTCTAGTATAGTAAGTTTGCTTCAGTCAAGTATTTTAAGGTTTTTGGAAGCAAATGTTTTATTAAAAGAGAAGAGGAAGGATTGAGTAGTTTTGAGTCTTGATGTAATGAAGGTTTGTTTCCTGGTTATTCAACTCACGGTAAAGCTTATAAATGTTATAACAATAGATTGAAAAGAGTGGTTGAATGTGTTAATGTAAAAGTAATGAACATCTATACAAAGACAACTTTAAAGATTCAATTGTTAAAATAGATAATGTGATTGAAAATAACTCTACACCTTCAAATAACTCTACTGAAAATACTTCTCCAACAAATACTTCTATTGATGATGATGAAACAAATTTAGAGAATGCCAGTGAAATATCTTTTGAAAATATTGGTGAAAAGAATCCAAATTTCTTAAAAGAAATGTAGTGTCCCCACTTTGGGAACCACCTTTGTTTTATCCATTCCTTTAAGATAATATATAAGCACAATTAAAATCAGAAACTTTGTACTATATTTGGCTTAGATCGATCAAGATTTGCGGTAGTAACTTCAAAAGAATTTGATATCTAAATGGAAGTACCACTGATATATTCGATGTTGTAGTTTAGTATTACATAACCATAACATAACAATTATAATGTAGATAGAGAGGAAGAGCCCATAATTCCAATGGTCTAATTTGAATTGTATGAATAAGGGATATAAGTATATTAACTTTTGTGCTACCCTTGGATAGATTAAATATAGTACTTATAATTAGATTGTCTTTTCTTATTATATCCGCGACTAAACCTTTCCTTGGTCACTGCCTAAGATTCTTAATCGCTGCAAATTTATCAAACTAATTGGTTCCTTAACCAATCACCACTTCTCATCACTGCTGGTCATTACAGAACATAGCCATTGGAAGCTTGCTGTCATGAAGTTATGGATCTTATATGGCTGTAGATGGATCATGCCATATACTCTTTGGTATTAGATGCCATGATGTAAAATAATAATTGTGGCCTGTGTGTGATTTCGGCATCTACTTCCTTCCGTTGCTTCCATAAGTTCCTTTGCACAATAGCCCTGATTATTGTGATGTTATTAATATGTGCTTCTGATGTCGGTTATAAATGTAGTCTACATACGCTTAATGATACTGAGCATATGTACCCTCCAATTGGAATCGTATGTCCTTATTGATCTCATTTCCTCAACCGATGCTACTTCTTTTGTTACCGTTCTTGTCTTAATTTTCCACTTATGGAATATGACCTTCAACAAATATGTATAGTCTTTTCTCTTTGTAAGAAGCTGACTGCTCCCTTGTATTTTGTTGTAATGTCCCTTTATCTTCCTCTCCCTTAATCGATGATTATCTGATAACTCTTTAAACGATATGAAGATGTTGCTGAGCATTTGCTTATAGGTTGATTTTGTTAGCAATATGAGTTGTCATTAGTGTATTTCACAAAACCCATTCCCACTGGTAAAGGATCACTGGTCGCTCACATTACTTTGAAGACACCGGTAGATAAAGAACAAAATGTTTGCACTGGTTGACTATTTCGATAGATACACTGGTAGACCAAATCAAGAACTCAGAACCGGTCTTATGAGGCATACAGGGACAAACCGGGTATAAGGGTATACCGGCCTAACTACAAGATAGATCCGATCCGGACTTATGGATCAGTTTGAGTTACAGTTTAAGTTAAAAGCCTAATTATACGGGACATCCATCTCTCAAAGGTGGAGTTAGCTTTTCAACTGAAGTTAGCTTTAATTCTACGGATGATCTCAAGGTAAACTCCAGATCACAACGCATAGCCTTTGTGTTGCATGATTTGTGGTTAAGTTTATTCCCTAGCGGTTCTATGAGTCAAGAGGTTCACTCTTGTATAAATATAGTTGATAGGACGCAAGATATGTTGTTGCTGTTGTTGATAGATGGAAATTACACAGAGCAAAGGAGAGATATCTTTTGAGAAGTGTTGCAGGCATAGAGGTGAAGTAAGGAAGATAAGTCAACAGCCAGGCAAACCGGGGAAGAGATCTACAGGTATGATCTAATTAGACAATCAGTATCATAATAGATCACTGCTTTCATAAAGTTTTAAAGGCATATTGAAATCCCTCTATCAGGGTGAACCTAGTCGGTTCGTTGTAAAAATCCTCTAACAAGGTGACATCTGTGTTGATGTTCAAAGTCTTGTAACCAGGCAACTCTTAACAAGGTTTAGGTCTTAACCGATCTTTTGTAAAATCCCATAATCGGGTAGCACCTTAACCAGTGCTTTGTAAGCTCCTAATAGGGCACCTTCATTTGATACTAGTGAAGTTGTGAGCTTTGTCTCACTGTGGTTTTTTTCCTTCCAACCGAGGGTTTCCACGTATAAATACCTGTGTTAATCTGTGTGATTCTGTCTATGCCTGTGAATGATTGTTGTATTATGTTTATCTATAAGGATAAGAAAAAGAAAAGAGAATTAGAGGAAGACAAGAGCATTTACTGATTCACCCCCCCCCCTCTCAGTAACCGGTAAGCGTTAACAATTGGTATCAGAGCGTAGTTTCTCTATACAACAAAGCTTAACAGTTTGAGAAAAAGATCATGGAGGGTTACCGTTATCAGAAACAACTAGAGGAAGCCAACGACATTATTGCCTCGCTGGAGAATAGACTAAGGAAGTCACTTGCAAAGAGAAAGGAGCTGGCTCTGCAATTAAACGGGAGTAATGAAACAATCGATGAACTCTTTGGACAGAGTAGATCCGATGAGTTAGAGGAAGCAGTCTCCGAGATAACGGAAAAGAATCAGATCCTAACCGGTCAGATTGCTGATCTCAAAAGGGAGCAAAAGATGAATGCTCTGAGGATGACTGAACTAATTGAACAGAAACGAAAAATTGAAAGTGAGAGAAACACATTAGTCAAGACATCAACATCCTTTGAAAAAGCAATGAACCGAGCAGAGGAAGCTGTAAGGGCAAATGAACTCCTCATTATGCAACTCCAGGAAGACATGCTGATTGTCACTCAAGAAAATGCCAACATGCACAAAGCATGGTAGGGTAGAGATGAAGCATGCAAGAAGCTGGCGATCGAGATATATCAACTCAAGGAACAAAAGAAAGTCCTTGATAAAAGGAATGAAATGCTGAGAAAATACAATAAAAGCTCGGTCAAACTTGATGAGCAACTCAAAGCTCAAAGAACAATCACACCAATCTTGAATCCACTGGTGCAGTCACCAAAGAGAACGGTGAGTCAGTTGAAGCAAAGTTGAGCAAGAAGAACAAGAGGAAGACGCTAGCACAAAGAGGTAAGAAAATCTTCAATACCTCTTCTAAGCATTATGGAAAACCGGGTCATAACACCAATAACTCTAGAAATACACCGGTAAAAACCAACAATAGTTACTGTAAGAACTGTTGCAAAAATGATCACAAGACCAATGAGTGCTGGTCAAGCCCCTTATCTGTGTCTAGTAGAAGCAGGGGAAGTTTCAAGGGATATTGTTATGCCTGCAACAAGTTCAGACACAAGGCTGAAGAATGCAGATCAAAGACAATGGCATTCAGATCACCAAGACCGGTATTCTCGAAGAAAAGAAAAAACCAGAATGCAACTATTCATACAAACAAAGGAATGCATTGCAACAATTGATCATGGAGCAAATCCCCTAACCCAAGAGGGATGAACACATGGAAAGTAATCGGTATGATTTGCTATTACTGCAACAGAGTCGGTCACCTAGCTAAGGACTGCTGGAATTGGATTAGGAACAAAATCAAGGAATCAGACAAACCAGTGATGAAGACCTTGGCTTCCGATAAGAAGAACAACAGAGATAAGGAGACCAAGAAAGAAGTAAAGAAAATATGGTTTGTTAAGGAATCAAAGAACTCTGTCGATGAGAAAATTGAGGCAAGATCATCGTCACAAGATGATGATATTTCTTCTGCAAACTGAGGTTTCAAGGCTTAGGGGGAACCGGTAGTGCAACTACCGTTCTTGGTAGGACTGGTGAGTCGAATCTCACTTGATCTAGAGGTCAGACCGGAAAGATATGAGATGATTAACTGGGGCATGCCCAATCAAAGGAAAAGGGTCGGACTACCGATTAGCAAAAATAGCAAGAAAGGTTAGGTAAGACATTTAATACTGTAGCCGTTTAACAATAGTTATCGTTTGGTAATTACCGTTATGCCCTAATTCTATTAAAGCAAAGAAGGATTACTCTTTTGCTTTCATCTTGCAATTTTATGTTTATCTTTTTCATGCTTGAGCAATATTCTTGCGAAATAATCATCAAGCGTGATTATCTGTGAAAACCGATCAATCATCTCTCCGAGTAACCAATTAAGAGCAATGGCATCTTCGTCATATGAAGCTAAGCTGGTTCCAGCAAAGCAAGCCGATCGTCCTCCGTATGATATCTCGACAAATCAGAACAGGGAGATCGACATGGCTGGCAGGCTCTCCTCGGTACCTAAAGGAGTGTTCCTGATAGAAGATGTAACTGCGTTCATCCATGCCAAGCAAGAAGAGCTGGGTGAGACGTACATACAAAGCGAGTATCGCTCGCTATGCAAAAACGACAATTATCCCAATGGGTACGCAAAGCTGGTATCATCTGGGATTATCAATGGAGTCTCCTATCCAACCATATTCAGACAAGAATGGACAATGTACACCCTTCAATGGGCACCCTTCCTCCATTCTGCAAAGAACATCTATAAGGACATCTTCACAAAGCTACAAATGTAAGGTTATTAGAATCACTTAACTCTTTGTCCTATGGAGGCAAAAAGGGGAAGATGAATGTACAGTGGAACACAAGGAATAGAGGGAAGAGGAAACTGTAGAAAAGCAAACAAGGGAAGTTCCAGAGCACCAACACAGGGGAAGTGCTCTACATAAAGTCCACAAACAAAGAAAGGTACAAACTCACAACCTTTGTATGAATGGTTTTGTGTATAGTTTTGCCACCAATGACAAAGGGGAAGATTGTTAGCAATATGAGTTGTCATTAGTGTATTTCACAAAACCCATTCCCACCGGTAAAGGATCACCGGTTGCTCACATTACTTTGAAGACACCGGTAGATAAAGAACAAAATGTTTGCACTGGTTGACTATTTCGATAGATACACCGGTAGACCGAATCCAGAACTCAGAACCGGTCTTATGAGGCATACAGGGACAAACCGAGTATAAGGGTATATCGGTCTAACTACAAGATAGATCCGATCCGGACTTTATGGATCAGTTTGAGTTACAGTTTAAGTTAAAAGCCTGATTATACGGGACATCCATTGCTTAGAGGTGGAGTTAGCTTTTCAACTGAAGTTAGCTTTAATTCTACAGATGATCTCAAGGTAAACTCTAGATCACAACGCATAGCCTCTATGTGTTGCATGATTTGTGGTTAAGTTTATTCCCCGACGGTTCTATGAGTCAAGAGGTTCACTCTTGTATAAATATAGGTCATAGGACGCAAGATATGTTGTTGTTGTTGTTGATAGATGGAAATTACACAGAGCAGAGGAGAGATATCTTCTGAGCAGGCACAGAAGTGAAGGAAGATAAGTCAATAGCCAGGAAAACCGGGGAAGAGATCTACAGGTATGATCTAATCAGACAATCAGTGTCATAATAGATCACTGCTTTCATAAAGTTTTAAAAGCATATTGAAATCCCTCTATCAGGGTGAACCTAGTCGGTTTGTTGTAAAAATTCTCTAACAAGGTGACATCTGTGTTGATGTTCAAAGTCTTGTAACTAGGCAACTCTTAACAAGGTTTAGGTCTTAACCGATCTTTTGTAAAATCCCATAATCGGGTAGCCCCTTAACCAGTGCTTTGTAAGCTCCTAATAGGGCGCGTTCATTTGATACTAGTGAAGTTGTGAGCTCTGTCTCACTGTGGTTTTTTTCCTTCCAACCGAGGGTTTCCACATATAAATACTTGTGTTAATCTGTGTGATTCTGTCTATGCCTGAGAATGATTGTTATATTATGTTTATCTATAAGGATAAGAAAAAGAAAAGAGAATTAGAGGAAGACAAGAGCATTTACTGATTCACCCACCCCCCCCCTCTCAGTAACCGGTAAGTGTTAACAGATTTTATCCTTCTTCCTTCATCCCAAACCGTTATCTTTAATCAATCTATATATTTATTAGCGGCAAGTTGTAACATTTCAAATGATATGTCCCATGAGATCGCATCACTTCATAGCAATAGTCATTCTTTATTATTCTTCTAAATTAGTCACATAATTTTATTCTTCCCGTAATAGTGTGGCAATTGGATGATTGGTATCTCATCGATTTGGAATCGGTCCTTCCCTTACATATGCAATTGAAGGTAGAAACTGCCAGGCACGTCTGCTGCACTCGACGTAGCACACCCGAGAATAGTTATTAAAATATGCGCAACAAAATGAATGATATACGTTTACCTCAAAGCAGGCGGTGGGTAGAATCAATACACCACGATTATCAATCTGAATATCTTTGAGGATCACTCGTTGAATCCCCATCGCCTTTATTGATATTAAGCACTAAGTTTATTAGCCTTTCTCTTTATTGTCAACTATATGATATGGTTATTAAATAGTAGTTGTTTATTAATATTATTATATTGGTTATGTGAATAATATATTATATTTAGTAATGGATTATATTATATTAATTAATGTATTATATTCCTCTCTATTATATGGATGATATAGTTAATTTTTATTATATCAATATATTATTTGTTATCCATTATTATATTAATAATATGTTATCGTCCATTATTACTATATTAATATTATAATAATAATAATAATTTTTATTATTATTTTTATTTGTTCATTAATTTATTTTTAATTTAAATCCTATTCTAGGAATGGGGACATTACAGTCCGCCCTTCCCCAAAATTGCTTGTCCTCAAGCAATTGTGAACCTTGATGTAAGTAGGGTCCTGTTATGGGAATTTCAACATGAGATTAGAACGACAATATATTTATAAATGTAAACTTATCAACTTGAAAATATTTCATATTATTCCATTTAAGAACAACTCAAATAGATAAAACTTATCTTGATTTGTGTAGTACTTATGTTCTCCTCTATTAAGTGTTGCTTTTCTCAAAGATGAATAAACCAAGAATGTCTTTTGATCAACCTTCGACACTCACCAAAAATGTCCTTGATCAAACCTCGACACTCACCAAGAACGTCGAAATCAAGTTGTGACGCCAAGATTGTCTCTTGATCGAGCTTCAACACTCACTAAGGATGCCCTTAATCAAGCCTCAACGCTCACCAAGAACGTCTAAATCAAGTTTGACACTCACCAAGAATGTCTCTTGATCAAGCTCTTACACTCACCACGAATGCCCTTAATCAAGCCTCAATGCTCACCAAGAACGTCTAAATCAAGTTTTGACACTCACCAACAATGTCTCTTGATCAAGCTTCGACAGTCACCAAGAATGTCCTTGATCAAGCCTCAATGCTCACCAAGAACGTCTAAATCATGTTTTGATACTTATCGAGAATGACTCTTGATTAAGCTCTGACACTCACAAAGAATGCCCTTGATCCCTCGACGCTGACCAAGAATGTCTAAATCAAGTTTTGACACTCACCAAGAATATCTCTTGATCAAGCTCTGACACTCACCAAGAATGTCCTTGATCAAGCCTTGACGCTCACCAAGAACGTCAAAATCTTTGTTCCATTTTTTTGACTAGTATCTTTGCTCAAGTTCTCTTGCTTTAAAAATTTTCTGCATTAATCCTTTATAGTGAAAGATTTTGTAGATCTTCCCCTGCCTTGCAGGATGGCAAGATCATGCTCTGATACCACTGTAATGTCCCCACTTAGGGAACCACCTTTGTTTTATGCATTCCTTTAAGATAATATATAAGCACAATTAAAATCAGAAACTTTGTAGTATCTTTGGCTTAGATCGATCAAGACTCGCGGAAGTAACTTCAAAAGAATTTGATATCTAAATGGAAGTACTATTGATCTATTCAATGTTGTGGTTTAGTATTACATAACCATAACAATTATAATGTAGATAGTGAGGAAGAGCCCATAATTCCAATGGTCCAATTTGAATTGTATGAATAAGGGATATAAGTAGATTAACTTTTGTGCTACCCTTGGATAGATTAAATATAGTACTTATAATTAGATTGTCTTTTCTTATTATATCCACGACTAAACCTTTCCTTGGTCGCTGCCTAAGATTCTTAATCGCTGCAAATAATCAAACTAATTGGTTCCTTAACCAATCACCACTTCTCATCACTGCTGGTCATTACAGAACATAGCCATTGGAAGCTTGTTGTCATGAAGTTATGGATCTTATATGTCTGTAGATGGATCGTGCCATATACTCTTTGGTATTAGATGCCATGATGTAAAATAATAATTGCGGCCTGTGTGTGATTTCGACGTCTACTTCCCTCTGTTGCTTCCATAAGTTCTTTTGCACAATAGCCCTAATTATCGTGATGTTGTTAATATGTGCTTCTGATGTCTGTTATAAATGTAGTCTACATATGCTTCATGATACCGAGCATATGTACCCTCCAATTGGAAACGTATGTCCTTATTGATCACATTTCCTCAACCGATGCTACTTCTTCTGTTACCGTTCTTGTTGTAATTTTCCACTTATGGAATATGACCTCCAACAAATATGTATAGTCTTTTCTCTTCTTCTTTGTAAGAAGCTGACTGCTCCCTTGTATTTTGCTGTAATGTCCCTGTATCTTCCTCTCCCTTAATCGATGATTATCTGATAACTCTTTAAACGATATGAAGATGTTGCTGAGCATTTGCTTATATGGTTATTTTATCCTTCTTCCTTCATCCCAAACCATTATCTTTAATCAATCTATATATATTTATTAGTGGCGAGTTGTAACATTTCAAATGATATGTCCCATGAGATCGCACCACTTCATAGCAATAGTCATTCTTTATTATTCTTCTAAATTAGTCACATGATTTTATACTTCCCGTAATAGTGTGCCAACTGGATGATTGGTATCTCATCGATTTGGAATCGTTCCTTCCCTTACATATGCAATTGAAGGTAGAAACTGCCAGGCATGTTTGCTACACTCAACATAGCACACCCGAGAATAGTTATTAAAATATGCGCAACAAAAGGAATGATATATGTTTACCTGAAAGCAGGCGGTGGGTAGAATCAATACACCACGATTATCAATCTGTATATCTTTGAGGATCACTTGTCGAATGCCCATCGCCTTTATTGATATTAAACACTAAGTTTATTAGCCTTTCTGTTTATTGTCAACTATATGATATGGTTATTAAATAGTAGTTGTTTATTAATATTATTATATATTATTATATTTGTTATGTGAATAATATATTATATTTAGTAATAGATTAGATTAGATTAGATTATATTAATTAATGTATTATATTCCTCTCTATTATATGAATGATATAGTTAATTTTTATTAAATCAATATATTATTTGTTATCCATTATTATATTAATAATATGTTATCGTCCATTATTATTATATTAATATTATTACAATAATAATAATTTTTATTATTATTTTTATTTGTTCGTTAATTTATTTTTAATTTAAATCCTATTCTAGGAATGGGAACATTACAAGAAATTATCGGGAACAATAGATTTTTAGGAAATAAAGATGATGGGATTCAAACAAGGAAAAGGGTTGTTAAAACTTATAATGAGAGAGCCTATCTTTCTTATCTTTCTGAAATGGAACCTAAAACATACAAAGAAACTAGTACAGATGATAATTGGAGTAATGCAAAGAAGAAAAATTAACTTGGATTGAGAAAAATAATACTTGGGAGTAAGTTTCTCGACTATCAAACAAAAATGTTATTGGCGCTAAATGGGATTTTAGAAATGAACTAAATGAAAATGGCAAAATTGTTAGAAACAAGGCTAGATTGGAATGTAAAGGTTATGAATAAATTGAAGGGATTGATTTTGAAGAAATATTTGCTCTTGTAGCCAGATTATAAGAAATTCCTTTTTTTTTGTATTCTCAGTATATAAAAACTTTAAAGTTTGGCAAATGGATATGAAGTTATCTTTTCTCAATGGTTTTTTAGTAGACGAAGCTTATATGGAACAACTAGAAGGTTTTGTATGTGCAAGTAAAGAGGATTATGTTTGTAGGCTTAAAAAGGCCTTGTAGGGTCCAAAACAGACACCTAGGGCTTGGTATTCCAGGCTCAATCAGCATCTCTTACATAAAGGTTTTCATAGGGGTAATGCGAGAAATACTTTATATTTCAAATCTATTGGAGATCAGGTATTTGTTGTGGTTGTATATGTTAATGATATTATTTTTGGTGGGAATGATGAAGTTTGTAAGGATTTTGGTAATCAAATGCAAAAAGCATTTGAAATGTCTATGATAGGAGAATTATGATATTTTCTTGGATTGCAAGATTCTCAGTTAGACGCTGGCATATTTTTGTCACAAACTAAATATATCAAGGAAATGCTTACTATGTTTTAGATGGAGGACTGCAAACTAGTTGGTACACCAATGATTACAGGCTGTAAACTAAGAATGATGATTCCTCTGCATCATATCAAATGAATTACAGGTCTATGATTGGTAGTTTATTATATCTAACAACATCTAGACTTGACATAATGCAAGCAGTTTGTATGGTTGGATGTTTTCAATCCACACCAAAAGTTTCTCATCTTAATGCAGTGAAAAGAATCTTTAAATATCTACGGGGTACTATTGATTATGGCTTGTGCTATCCACGAAATGATAAGTTTACTCTTGGAGCTTTTACACATGCAGATTGGGCAGGTTGTGTGGATGATGGGAGAAGCACTATGTAAGAACCCCAACGAGTTCTAACTCTGACAAATGCTGAATTGTTTCAATGTTCGGGTGTTTGACATTTTGTCAAACACTTTGCATGCAAGCTCTGATTCTTGTTTGGTCTTTGCAATGTTTAAACACATGTATGCTTTTTGATGTTTTGAAAATGAAAAATATACATGAAAGGTAATCTAAATACTTGCGAATGCCAAACTAAGAGTGCCTTATTTATATATTATTAATATATGCAATACATATCAATTGCAGATATCAAATCTGAATTAAGTTTACAGCTGTAATGAGGACCCTGAATGATATCGCAGGAGTAATGGCACCCAAATGGAATTGCAGCTATGAGTTGAGTTAGAGAAATGCAACCAAGAGTCGTCTATCCTTCTAATCATACCCTTGCAGACATTTGTATTAACCTTCCTTGCATCACATGGCTACTATTGGATTGTGGCTGCCTTATTCATGAATCTTGCCAACTCTTATAGCTGAAAACTTGACATGCAGACCAATTCTTTCAACCTGTAGCAATTCCTGAAATATCTTTGAATTCAAAACATCAATTCTTAACCCTTAAACTCAAACATGGCTTCTGTATAAAGCCATTGTTGGATTTCACAATTAGTTAGATGTTTCACCAATTCAAAATGCTGAAGCCTATGTAGAATTTATAATTCCAGTACGTTTATATTCTTCAAATCCTTGTTTCTTCACTTCACCCAAATCAACAAAAGCAAATGCACAATAATAGTTTTGATTTCCTTCTTCATTGTCTTTTTATAATATTTCACCCTGAATCTTCACTAGCACAATAATAGTTTTGATTTCCTTCTTCATTGTCTTTTTATAATATTTCACCCTGAATCTTCACTAGCGAGGCTATTTAATGAATATGACATTTTCATTTATTGACTTATATCATTAATAAAACATGCTTTTAATCAATGAGTATTAATTACTCATTACCCTCAACATGGCCTCCACCGTAAGCGGCTATTATGCCATAATAATACCTTTGTTAATTAAGGAATAGAATAATAAAATTAAAAATTGTTGTTTCCAAGGGGTGCCAATTAGCGACGGTTGGCAGACTTAACCAATTGTGAGGTCTATTTGTATCTACACTGGAACAAAGCAAGCGGTTGTTGTGGGTGGGAGATTATTATGCTATGAAAAGTTATATCATTCTGCCATATCTCGCATTATATGTTTTGTACCGTCTTTGGTTATTTCTATTATGCCATCTGTGATTCATGTTTGGTATTATTGTTGAATGGTTATTATTGCATTGTACTTGTTAATACACTTCGACGAGGCATGCAACATTTTGGCATTGTTGCCTAAGTTCAAACCTGGCGGTCGAGGGAAGTAGAATTGATGCGATGGCGGCATAATGGGTCGTACATTCGATCAACAAGTCCTGGTAACTAACAGTGACGTTTAGGACAATAATGAAGTAACCCGAGAGGACTAGTTAACATTGGACTTGGTTCACACGTGGGACGTGTCGGTTGACGAGTGAGTATAGTGGGAGGCTTGAGAGAGAGAAGTCTCCCCTGGTACGGTACGTGCCAAACTTACGATGAATGGTCCTGTTTATGATCTCTTGGGTAGCCTTCTGAGATTGTTTGCTCGCGCATTAGTAGAAGTTCAGGAGCAACGGGAGGAAAGGGAAAACCACAGGCAACAAATACTACAACGGTACGAAGAGAGGAACTGGAGGGAGGAACTGCGCAATACAAGTAGGTGTCATATCTCTAGTAACTCCAACAATTAATGCCCAACCTGCCAAACAAAGATAGGAGGCGACGCATGAGGGAAGAGACAAAAGTAGATAAGGAAGCAGAAGTTGCTGTAAGGTCTCTGCGAATCCAAGAACAGGTTGAGAGGCGTCGACGACTAAAACAAATAGCGGAAAAATCTGTTAGCCCTCCACCACGTAATCGGGGCAGCAGTGAATGTAGAGCACAACTGTCAAGCCAGGAGTGGGATGAAATTGCAAGGGAACCACCACTCCCAAACATTGCCTAGGCGCTAGAAGGGTCTGACGCAGAGAGTTGGGAGGGTAATTCCGTACCAACTGAAGTGTCCGTATACACCGAGGAAGGCAATAGTGAGGAAAGGAATCTTGAAGGAGAGGTAGTGGATTTATTTGAGATTACCTTATAGGGCATTGGCAATCTTGTTATCTTGGAGGGATCAAGAATAGCGAGAATAGAACCAAAGACTCCAGGGAGAAGAGAGTATTGGTACCACTACGAAGGAGGTAACCAAGACGTGAACGACAGAGGTGGAGGGGTAGAATGCTTGCGCGTAGCTGGCGTTGCGGAAGATGCACATGGATGCGGAGGAGGAATCAACCCACCGACGTCTAATAACGTACATGGTACCTATTGTACGTGGCAAATGGAAAACCCTCCGGAGAAGCAGAAACCTACCCAAGTTTAGTGGGGAGGGATCAAAGGATCCGGTTCACCATTGTAAAACATGTGTAACAATAGAGGAAGCAAATGGCTAGGATGACCATGACTATTGGTTGAAGGCTTTTCCTGCCACCCTACGAGGGATTGCAATTGATTGGTACATGGACCTGCTAGCAGCAGAGGACAAGGCGAATTGGGATGACCTGAAAAATGCATTCTAGGAGTTTAGATTACTTCATGATGATGACGAAGTGGTAGCAGAAATCTACAACACAAAGTAAGGGAAAAATGAGACCATATGGTCCTATTATCGCAGGTTGAAAGAACTTATCGGCAAGTTAGACAACCAACCAGCGGATGGCTTGAAGAAAAGGTGGTTTATCGAAGGGCTGAACCCCTCCCTCTGAAAGAAAATGAAGGTGGTACCGCCATCCTCATACACAAGGGCCTACAATTGGGCAATGAACATTGAAAGTACAAGACATCGAAAGGAAATAAACAAACTAGTGACAATGATAGTACAGACGGCAAGAGCGAAGGGGAATCCCACACTATACAGGCCCTTCAAAAGGACATGATGAGGATGATGAAGAAAATGCGAGAAGAAAAGGAAACCACCAAGGAAGGCGAAGGCATAGAACTATGGTGTACCAAGTGTAAGAACGAAGGGCACACCAAGGCTAACTGTCCCAAGAAACTATTCTGTGACATCTGCCAAGTACTAGGACACTCCATTAAGGAGTGTTTGTACAACCTAAAAGTAAGGAGCACACAAGTGCTCTTTACCCAAGGAGAGAAAGCAACTTCGCCTACCACACCGCCACGAAAAATGAATTATATGTTAATCCTAACCGGTAACTGAGAGGGGGGGTGAATCAGTAAATTCAATTTCTATTGTTCTTTCTTCAAATTAAATATTCTTGTTAATACTGAAATCAAAAGAATATTTTAACAATCATAAACAAAAATTAAATGCATAGGTCAACACAAAATTTATACGTGGAAACCCTCGGTTAGAAGGAAAAAACCACGGAGGGACAGAACCCACGAAACTCCACTATTGCAGTAATAAAGCCACCCTGTTAAAGACTTACAAAGCATTGGTCAAAGTGCTACCCGGTTAAGGGATTTAATAGAAGACCTGTTAAGTTCCTGACCCTGTGAGGAGTCGCCTTATCAGAGGACTTAAAACATCAACAAAGATGTCACCCGGTGAAGGGATTTATACAATGGAACCTGTTAGGGTTCACCCTGATTAAGGGATTTAAATATGCTTCACAATAAAAACAATGATCTTATCTTGACACTATATTTGTCAATTCAAATCATACATGTTCACTCTTTTCTCTGCTTGGCTGTTGAATCTTTCTCTTTTTCACCTTTTGTGACCGTGTTCCTTCTCAGAAGACTCTGCTTTTCTGCTCTCTTGCTCTTTTCTCTAAATTTTGAACAACTTTCTCATGTATCATGACCTGTATTTATAAGAAATTATCTTATTAAAAATATATCTAATGGTGCCGCCAAGTTGTAACTCTTCCAAAAATCACGCATGCAAAACTCTTCATCAAAAAGCTTGCAAATTGATCTTTAGTTACCTCGAAACGCTCGCAGAAAAATAAGGTTAACTCCAGTTCATCTGAAAAAGCTATTTCCAGTTTGACTGAAAAATGCTCCACATAATCCGGATCGGATTATAAAGTGCTAACCGGTTCGTGGTGTGCAACCTGTTAGTCATCTACACCCTGTGTGTTTGCCAAGACCAATTGGACAAAACCGGACTGGTAAAGGTACATTGTTTACTTAGTCATTCTACCTGTTCACCACCGTTGTTCTATCATGAGTACCGATGTGTTGTACCGGTGTGTTTGATGTTTGCCAATGACAACTAACTTTATGTCAACAATCTTCCCCTTTGGCATTGGTGGCAAAACACAACACATCACCTATACAGTATCATACTTCCCTTGTAGATCTGCTCTACCTGTATCCTGTAGACTTGCTCTACCCGTGTCTTGTTGTACTTGTCTGAATTCTCTGTGAATTCTCCCTGTTGTGTGTTCACTCTCATTCGGTAGCTTCTGTTCTCACAATTGTCGTCCCCTTTTTGCCTCCAAGGGACAAAGGGTGTACATTCCTTATATTTGTAGCTTGTTGAAGATATCATTGTAGATCTTCCTGGCAGAGACTAGGAAAGGTTTCCAAGTACCTATTACTTGATCTAAAGTATACGTCATAGCTTGTAAAGAGACAATTAGGTTCTCCATATCCTCAATTGTCTTATAATCAAGCTCACTGAGAAGTCTTTCAGCATCAATGGTTGTTTTCTGCATCAGATCAAAAGTAGGCGCGATGTATAGCTGAAATCCAATGAGATCTTGGATTCTTTTAGTGTTTTCTTTTGATGCCTTTCTCAATGTGAGAACTAAACTTGTTAGCTCACGACTGTACTTGGTCGCATAAGAGGTCTTAGCATCAAATTTTGATGTGGTCTCCTTAAGCTCTTATGTTGTCCTTTTGGTTCTCTTTGTTATGTCTTTTACAAAATCTTCAAAGTTTGAAGTTATTGAAATTAACCTTCCAGCTTCCTGTACCTGTTGTTGTAGCTCATTGGTGCTGGTTGCCACAGTGGCTTCAAGTTCTTCGACCTTTCCATGAAGAATAGTTATCCTTTTCTTTTTGTAATGATCAATGGCAACTGTTTCTGGGTTAGTGCTATTTTCACCAATCGCTTGTGCCAGTATTTCTAATTGATCAATTACGGGTTCCTCTTCATCTATTTCAGCATCAAGTGCAAAATTGTATAGAATATTTTTCACGCTTGTGAGAACCATGTCCTGTTTTCTCTTAGTAAGCTGCTTTAGCTGCCTAGTTGACATTTTGCTTATGTCAACCACAATGTCACTTATTGGAGATGTGCTAACTTTCCCTCTTTTAGATTCAGGATCTATCGCAAAAGATAGCTTTCTCTTTGGTGAAGAAGCACTAGGTACATCCACTGGTTGCTTCTACCTTATATCCTTTGCAGATTCTTCTTCAACAGGCTTCTCCTCTTCCTCTATAACAGGCACATCTTCTTGTTGAGGTTTTTCTTGTTGTTGTACCTCTTCTAGATGCTTCTCTTCTTCTAGTGGTTTCTCTTCTTCTTGTTGTTCCTTTGCAACCTGTTGATCACTCATGACCATTTCAACTTTTTCTATTTCTTTTTCTTTAGTCATCTTTGCTGATGCCTCCCGCAGTTCTTGTTCTGCTGGTCTCATTGGTGTATCTTGTACACCTGTTGCAATCTCTTCATTGAGGTTAACTTGTTCACTGGTTGTGAACTGTTCCGGTGGTACCATCTCCTTTGCCAGTTCATCTGGAGAGATGTCCTAAGGACCTGTAGACTTAGGTGTTTCCTTAGAAACCTTTTCTACTGTTACTTCCTCTTGTCCCTTCTGAAGAGTGTTGAAGTTATAGTTCTTCCAAAGTTGGACTGTGTCTTCATACACTTCTTTATCATGACCATTTATTATTTTGGCCACCCTGTCTCTTATGTCCATGTTAAGTGACTCTGCTTCCAATAGAATCTTGACTATAACATCATCAAGATCTGGTTTTACCTTTACCAAAGCTTCCCTTAAGATTTTATTATTTATTGCTAGACCAGCTCTCCATTTGGTCATTAGCCTCTTATTCAATTCAACAGGGAAGTGGGACCTATAGTCTCTAGGACCCCGGTTGAAATCTAGAAAGCTCTCTAATAGAGCAATTTCAATTTTCTCTTTATCATCAGTGCCCAAAGCACTAAACCACTTTGCAACATTAGTCACTATTCCAAAATCCATAATTTCATCAACTATATCATCTACAGTTAAGGTTTGAGCTTTACCTTTTTCTAGAGATGCAAGGATAGTTGGAGGAGTTAGATCACCGCCCGTGTCTTCGGTGATGTCTACAATGACCGGTTCAGTTGCAGGCTTTGCTAGGACCGGTGTCTCGACTCCTAGAATGCCCTTTCCTTTTCCAGTGTCCTTTTCTGCTTGCACTGAGGTCTTTTGACATTCAGCTTCAGCTTGATGTCGCTATCTTAGAATGGTTGACCAGATGACGAACCCTTTATCATGAAATGCGTCCACTTATCCTATCAAAACTTGACCAATCCTCTTCTTGATGTTAAAATTCTGTTTGTACAGATCAGCTTGATTAGTTGCCTCTGGTGGGCTTATATGATTCTGCACTTCCAATAGTGCACTTATCCTTAGCTCTCTTTCCTTAAGTATAGAAGATTTCCATCTACCTTCAATGATCTCATGTAGAACTTCAGGTATTGTTTTATGAATTTCAGTGGGCGTTAATTTGAAGTTGTGAAGACAGTATACTACAACCTCTTCTAGTTTTCTCCTATCTTCCTCATTTGCAAGCTCATATCTTCTTCCAACAACACCCATTCTACCTGTTTCCATTACTCCTTCAACCATTTCATCTATGATTGGTTTCCTTCCTTTCGGTACATCCTCCTTTACCGGTTTCCTGGTCTTCCACTTTCTGAGATATGTGGTGGGTTGTTTTGTTTTTGTCAAGGTTCCGTTGACACTGGTTCTGCCTTCTTCCTTTGAACTTTTGGTTCTTGTACAACTGACTTCCTTTTCCTTGGAGTTGGAGACTGTTTGACATATACCTTCTTTGGTTCCTTTGAAGGTGCATTCTTCTCCAAACTTGCTTTAATCTCCTCGTAAGTGCCAAACCATTTGGCAGAAAGATCCAAGTTGCTTTCTTGTAGTGCATTGGTGTAAGCTTTGGCAGTCTTGGTTGTGATTTCGTAACCAAGCTCCGGTGCATACTCGGTTCTAGGCTCAACATCCTGGATGATGCAGTGATCAGTGCTCACCAGGAAGCATATTTCATCCTTGTACTCCTCAACAATGGCCGAAGGAATTCTTTCCCTCTGATGCATTCTTAGCTGATAAGCCTCAAAATAATCAGTCATTACCTTGTTGAACCGGTTCCCCAAACTATTAACTATCTCACCTATTTGAACCATTATCGGTTTATCTGCCAACTGGGTAACCTTACCTATTCTTGGAAAGAAATTTTGATAATAGAAAAAGAGACAAACCACAAAGTCCCATATTTCAAAAACTTCTTTTTCACCATACCGAGCTTTTTCAGGTTTTCAAAGATCTGGTTCCTCAACATAGCACAAATGTCATACTAAGCATTATCATGCATGATCTTGTGCGCTGCATGAATCACACCACCTAGTATGCTGTTGAGGTTTCTCGACTGGTAGACTTTGTAACCGATGAGGGTAGTAGAAAATCCGACATCGTCGTCTGCAATGTTGGTCACTATAATCATTCGGCTGTCGTATTTTGACTTGGTGAGCTGTGTGACTTCGGCGTTTGCAATTGTCCTCAGGGTAAGAGCTTCCCCTGTGGCGTTGAACCTAGTTACTTTGTGCAAATATTCTTTGGTAATCGGAGTAACGTTGCCTTTAGCTAGCCACATTCCTGGATCATGAACTCTGCTGAGCACCAACCGAATCCAGTCGGTTCGAAACACAGTTGGATATTTGACCCCGTTCATCATTCCGGCTGCTTCCAACTCTGCGTATTTCACCTGAAGCTTTCCATCTTCACAGAGCGTGAGGTATTCGCTTTGAATGTACATTTTGCCCAATTCCTGTTGTTTGCTATGGATGGAACGGTTACATCCTCTATCAACAATACTCCGTCGAGGATGGAAGATAGGGCTCCAGCCATATCATTCGCTCTTTCTGCACCGCCATAATATCATATACAGGTTTGTTGAGTTGATTGACGTCAATGAGGCTTACTACAGAAGATGATGCCATTTTGCTTGACTGGAAAATACAGAAAGTTCTTGACAAGATTTACGGAATTCGCAAAGCAAAGATCACAAATTACAGCAAGAAAGATTACTCAAGCTATTAAATCAATAATCACAAAACGCAATGTAAAGTGAAACGAGTAATCGGCTTTCCCTTTTATACTCTAAGGTTGTAACGGTAATTAGCAAACGATAACTTTTGTTAACGGCTACTGTATTAATTACCCTTACCTAACCTTTCCTTTAACAACTGGTTCACCGACTCTTTACCTGTTTACTAATCCTCGGTTGAGACATCAACCTTGATACGTCAACTACTCTTATCTGTCCGGTTAAGATGTTAGAACGGTGACTCCTTCCCGATTTCTAACCTTGACTAAGTGAGAACATACCTCACCAGTTTCTCCAGGGACAATAGCTTTGCTACCTGTTCCCTTTAAGCCCTTTGGCTTAATTTGCTGAAGAGATATCACCATCGGCAGATGATGACCTTACCTTAGATTTCTCTTCAGCGGAACTGTTTGTCCCCTTTTTGGACCAAGTCTTCTTGACTTCCTTGTTGGTCTCTTTACTGATGTTATCCTTTTGATTGGGGGACACATGCTTCTTGACTTGTTTAGCTGGTCCTTTTCCTTTGTTCATTGACCGGTTTCTGTAGTCTTTGGCCAGATGCCCAATCTTGTTACAGTTGTAACAAGCCACACCGGTTCCTCTCCACAGATTGACCCTTTCCTTGCCCATGGGTGACATTCAGTGTTCCTATGCCCTGTGGTCCACAGGTAGCATAGTTAGATGTGGTCCGGTTAACATTCCTATTATGGAATACCGGTTTGGATGGAGATTTGAATGCCATGGTTTTAGAGCTGCATTCGTTTGCCTTATGTCTGAATTTATTGCATGCATAGCAATAGCCTTTAAAGCTTCCACTGCTTCCACTGGACACATTGTTGGAATGAGACCTGCATTCAAAGGTCTTGTGACCATACTTATAACAGTTGCTGTAATAACTATTAGTGGTGAACGGTTTCATCGATGCATTCCTGCAGTCATTTGATTTATGACCCGGTTTGCCACAAAGTTTGCAAGAGGGTTTGAAGATCTTTTTACCTTTGTCTTTTATCGGTTTCTTCTTTTCCTTCTTGCTTTGCTTGACTCCCCAGGACTCACCGGTTTCATTGTTGCTTTGATTGATGTACCCAAGTCCTGTGGGATCCTTATGCTTTCAGTTGCTCATTAAGCTTCTCAGAACTCTCATTATACCTTCTGAGTTTCTCATTCCTCTCCTTAAGAGTTTTTAGTTGTTTTTTCAGGTTTTCAACTTTAGCAGCCATTTCTTTGCATGCCTCATCTTTATCATGCAAGTGCTTATGCATGATTGCATTCTCCTAATTTATGCCCTGCATGTGTGCATGCAGTTGCAGTATGAGAGCATCACTCTCTCTTAATGCATCTTTAGCTAGATTTCTTGATCTATCAGCAGTCAACTGTGCTTCAATGACACTATTCTTTTCATCTTCAGCTTTTCTGCTTGCTTCAATGAGTTCAGTCATCCTCAGAGCATGACCTTCCCATTCTCTTTTCAAGTTGGAGATTTAATTAGTCAGGTTCAAATTCTTCTCCATGAGATCAGTGACCGCTTCTTCGGCTTCATCAGAACCACTCTGACCAGAGAGTTCTTCAATTGTTTCCTGACTTTCACTCAGTTGTAGAGCCAACTCTTTTCTCTTGGCAAGAGATCTTCTCAGTCTGTTCTCAAGAGGGGTAATCATTTCATTTGCTTCTACCAATTGCTTTTGATACCTATAACCCTCTATGACCTTTTGTCAAGTGGTTAAGCTTTCTATTCCTGAGATCCAGGCTTTGATACCAATTTTTAATCCTAACCGGTTACTGAGAGCGGGGCTGAATTAGTAAATTCTATTTCTATTGTTCTTTCTTCAAATTAAATATTCTTGTTAATACTGAAATCGAAAGAATACTTTAACAATCATAAACAAAAATTAAATGCACAGGTCAACACAATTTATACGTGGTAACCCTCGGTAAGAAGTAAAAAACCATGGTGGGATAGAACCCACAAAACTCCACTACTGCAGTAATAAAGCTGCCCTGTTAAAGGCTTACAAAGCACGGGTCAAAGTGCTACCCGGTCAACAAAGATGTCACCCGGTGAAGGGATTTATACAATGGAATCTGTTAGGGTTCACCCTGATTAAGGGATTTAAATATGCTTCACAATAAAAGCAAATATCTTATCTTGACACTATATCTGTCGATTCAGATCATATCTATTCACTCTTTCCTCTACTTGGTTGTTGAATCTTTCTCTCTTTCACCTTTTGTGACTATGTTCCTTCTCAGAAGACTCTGCTCTTTTGCTCTCTTGCTCTTTTCTCTAAATTTTCAACTACTTTCTCATGTATCATGACCTGTATTTATAAGAAATTATCTTATTAAAAATACATCTAACAGTGTCGCCAAGTTGTAACTCTCCCAAAAACCACGCATGCAAATCTCTTGATCAAAAAGCTTGCAAATTGATCTTTAGTTACCTTGAAACACTCGCAGAAAAATAAAACTAACTCTAGTTCATTTGAAAAAACTAACTCCAGTTTGATTGAAAAATGCTCCGCATAATCCAGATCATATTATAAAGCACTAACCGGTTCGTGGTGTGCAATCTGTTAGTCATCTGCATGCTGAGTGTTTGCCAAGACTGGTTGGACAAAACCGGACCTATAAAGGTACACTGTTTACTTAGTCATTCTACTGGTACACCACCGTTGTTCTATCATGAGCACCGGTGTGTTTGATGTTTGCCAATGACAACTAACTTTATGATAATGCTACGCCCGGTGTGTACCATAACAATGGACGGGGAAGCAACAATAACAATAACAACAATACACTGGGAAGTCGCACTCAGTATGATGCAAAAGGGCGGCCCATGGTGCAGTGCCTGAGGTGCAATTTATGGGGTCACTTCACGCGTGAGTATCAGAGCGGCAGACCAGGTGGAAGCATGCTATGTAAATGGTGTGGACTAGGCAACCATAAGGATGCCGATTGCCCAAGACAAAAGGGGGTAAACATAATAGAAGTCACACACTCGGAGGGGGAGGTCCTTGCCATCACCAGATCACAAACAAGAAAACTCAGGTACCCGGATGCTAGTACAAAGGAGAGGTTGAAGGAAGCAAGAGTGGACGTGGAACAGGCGATGGAAGAAGAGCGACAACTCTCACATAGAAGTACGAGTACCCTTGTACGGTCAACATCAGAGGCAAATATCATAGAACAGACACTACAAGCCACCATACCGGTACGAGTGACAGACCTACTAGAAACATTGTTACAGTTGAGGGTAGCCATCACTAAGGTGGCCAACAACGAAGCACGAGACAAACCTCCCTGCAATGAAGGAATGCCAAAAGGCAGGATAGAGAATGGTACGAGTGAAGAAGAGAACAACCCCTCCAAGACCACCATTGACCCTATGTTGTTGACGGTTGGAGTTGGAAGGACACCCGTAGTAGTGGAAATGGAAATCATGAGTTACAAATTAACAAACACCACTGTAGACGGGGGGTCGAGAGTGAACGTACTACCAGAAAAAACATGGAAGGCCATAGGCAAGCTAACGCTTTGGTCACAGACATTCCACCTTGTAGGAGACCAACATGGAATCAAACCTATTGAAACATTGATGGGGCAAAAGGTGGTCATTGGGATGCAAGAGTTCCTTCTGGACTTTGTAGAAGGGGTGTGATGCCCTCCTGGGTAGAGGTTGGCTCATTATGGCCAAAGTTAATCACAATTGGAAGAAGAATACTCTCTCCATTTAAAGCGAGGGAAAGAAATATGTGATTGATCTCCCGAATCAGATTGTAAGGTAGGAATTGGCATCAGATTCTGAGTCAGAAGGAGAAGACTTGGATAGAGGAGGGATGGAGCCTGATGATGAAGGCGTCTTGAGGTTGGGGAACTGTTCTGAGGATGAGACTAGTTCCCTTAACATACTATTCCATTGGCAAATTGAAGATTATGAAGTTTTCCACCCTAATTGCAACATATTGGCAATCAAGGAAAGGGATACATTCCCTCCAGAGTACAAGTACGAGGAAGGAGCGGTAGGGGTGTATTACACATCAGACCACTTGTTTGAAAGGGACAAATCATAAAAGTTGAGGAAAAACCAAGTTTTTTTACGAGCAAGAAATCGAACAAACCACCCGAGGCAGAGAAGAAAGTTCACAGTAGTAACTGGAAGGAAGATTCACTGCACTGGTAAGTAGGAAAGTTGCGAGCCGCACACCATACAGTCAAGACATTCCAAGCATCTGCACATCGTACGGTCAAATGGCAAGGAGAAGGAACAACTACCGTCGTACGCCGTACAAGACTCCAAGATAGGGATAGTACAGATGGCAACCATACAGAAGGTATAGGGTAGGACGTATGAACAACAACTAACATACCATACGGAAGGCAACAAGTGTGGGTTGTACGCCATATGAGACTCCAAGATAGGGACTGTACGAATGGCAACCGTACGAAAGGTACTAGGCAGGACGTACGAATGACGACCAACATATTGTACGAAAGATAGCAAGTGCGGGTCGTATGCTGTATGAATGCTGGGAGTACCAAACGCAGACCAGAAATCGAACGAATATTGGAGAGTAGACTGTACACCGTACGGTGGGAAAGAGAAAAGTTGGGGGAGAGGAGATTACCGTACGAACTCCAATAGGCTGTACGAAAAACAAAACTAACACCATAGAAAGATAGAATAGGCCATACGGTTGGAGTTGGCATTAAAGTTGGTGGTGGAGTCAATAGTGGGGTTAGCAGTGGAGATGGCAGTAGAATTGGCAGTGGAGATGGCAGTAGATTTGGTAGTAGAGTTGGTAGTGGAGTTGGCAGTGCCATGGCAGTTGGTAGTACCTTGGTAGTTGGCAGCACCGTGGTAGTTGGCAGTACCTTGGATGTTGGCAGTACCTTGGCAGTTGTCAGTATAGTAGGTAGTACAATTGGCAGTTGGCAGTACCTTGGCAGCTGGTAGCACTATGGTAGTTGGCAACACCATGCTAGTTGGTAGTACCTTGGTTGTTGGCAACACAGTTGGTAGTACCTTGGCAGTTGGTAGTACAGATGGCAATACTATGGCAATTTGCAGTGCACAGAAATCGCCACCCTTTCCAGATCGGGGGGAGAAGCGGATAGTGTTTACACCATCCTAGTTGACAACAATGGCCCACTTAGTCCCTCCAGAACAAATACCACAAGCGAAGGTAGTGGATCTCAAATTGACTAAACAGGGGGCTCATGCCATCTAGATAGCTACTTCACACGAGGTTGAGACAGTACAGCTAGTTGGTTTTTTGATCACACCACCACGAGCAACATCTTGCAGTTCCATAGCCACTCCATCCACCATGGTTGCTACGACACTGACACCACCTATGCCTACTTCACTTCCAGCACAGGAAGAAGCAGGGATGTATACAGAAGCTGTTATTCCTAATTGGTTATTGAGAGGGGGGGTGAATCAATAATACTATTTCTATTGCAATTTAAAACTTGTATAAAGATTTTTCCAAGATAAGCAAAATGTAAATAATCATCCACAAGCATAAATAGAAATACTTAGATCAACACATCATGTATACGTGGAAACCCCTGGTTAGAAGGAAAAAACCATGGTGAGACAGAGCTCACAACTTCACTACTACAGTAATAAAGATGCCCTGTTAGGAGCTTACAAAGCACTTGCAAGAGTGCTACCCGGTTAAGGGATTTGGTAGAAGATCGGTTAAGATCTTAACTCTGTTAGGAGCCGCCTTGTTAGAGGACTTTCAACATCAACAAAGATGTTACCCGGTTAAAAGATTTTTACAAAGAACCTATTAGGGTTCACCTTGATAGAGGGATTTCAATATGCTTTCACAATACAAAAGCAATGATTTTAACTTGACACTCTTTGTCTGATTAGATCATACCTGTTGATCTCTCCTGGCTCTGCGTGGCTGTTGAATCTTTCTGCCTTTCACCTTTGTGACTGTAGCTCTTCTCTCAGAAGATATCTCTTTTGCTCTGTATATTCAACAATTGTCAACAACTTTTCTTGCATCCTATGACTTGAATTTATACAAAGTTCATCTTAATGAAACCCTTAACTCATAGAACCACTAGGCCATAAACTCATCCATAAATCATGCAACAAAGAAAAAAGCTTTGTGTTCTGATTTTGAGTTTACCTTGAAACATCCGCGTAGAAATAAAACTAACTCCTGTTAAAAAGCTAACTTCAGTTCTAAACGGTGGATGCTCCGCATATTCCGGTTTTAACTTAAACAGCTCCGCATTCACCGGTGTGGATAGACATGCTGTTGACCAGTATCAATGTTATACCCGGTCCATATCATTAGATGCTTATCCTCGGTTCATTTACTTTTGTACTTGATCTACCGGTGCATCTTCTCTGGTTAGTCAACCGGTGCCTATAAAGTAATATGAGTGATCTTCCGGTGTACCTTTACTGGTGGGAATGGTGTTTGCATCTAATCTTCACTAATGACAACTTAAATTGCTAACAGAAGAAAACAACTTGCTAGCTAGGTTCTAGATGGAGGTGGAGGATATTCCACCACCCTCGCCTGCTATAATGATAGGGCAGCCAAAGGAAGAAGCTAACCAAGGACATGAGATAGAGGGGGGAAATCAACACATGGGGGAACGGGAGGAAGGATTTGCGGGGGAGAGCCACACCCCTCACTTTGGGGATTATGCTTAGTGATTCCTTATGGAACTTGAGACTATGAGTTTGGCCAAGTGAGACATGGTGGAGCGAGCCAAAGAGTTGGACATGGGATCCCTGACTCTAGCAGCTGAGGCATTACTTGTTAATATTTTCCAGATTCACCTAGGAATGATCAAACTATAGAGGTCTTCCAAAAACTAAGCACAGGATAAAATATAATATACACAAGCGAGGAGAGCTAGTACCTGGATTTAGGTTCTGAATTGGTCTTCAAATCAGTGCCTTTAATCTCTCCAAGATGAAAGTGCCAGGTCAGCCCACTTAGGGCTTCTACAGTCCCACCTATCTGATCTTTGCTTTGACTTTAAATCAGACTGTAATTGCCTTGAGACTTGTTCCAGAATTCGCAGCTAGGGCAAAAAATTCGCTGCTACTTAGACTGAGATTAGCTGCCCTTCAATGGTGAAGTCGCTGCTCTTCAATGGATGATTCACTGCCTTTCAAAGGTGAAATCGCTTCCCTCCAATGGGTGACTTTGCTGCTACCTCAATGGTTGAATTAGCTGCTATTGTATGGAATTCGCTGCTGCCTCATTGATTTCGGAATTCACTGTTGCCTCATGGAATTCGCTGCTGCCTTGATGCAGCCTTAACCGATTCTTGGAGGGAGAGAGCACATTATGTTTTTGGAATCTTCCTCAAGAATCGAATCACCATATATATATGGGATCTCCAACCAAAATGGCGCCAAAACAAGGCAGGACAACTTGGGCTAAATAAATAAACCTGTTATTTATTATTTCCTTGAAGGCGACTTGGGCCCTCCCAATAATTAAATCGATCTTCAATGAATAAACAATAAATAATAAATAACTCCTTTATTTATTATTATTATTTATGCATATCGAAATATTATTATCATTATCCAAGTTGTGGATATTTGTCGTAAAGGCCAAAATATCAACATTACTAAGATTCATGATGGAGGGCTGCCAGGCATAATTCACGGAGCACCTCTCATGGCAAGGATGGCCCAACATAGAACTGAAGGACAAGGAGTGGGACTGGAGCATCCCACATGTAGTGGTTAGATATAGGGAACAAACTGGCATGATGGATATCCTCATCCGGATGGAACAAACTTTTAGAGAGACATTTCTTGAGCTATAGAGGGTCACATTAATGGATCGCAAGGCGAGTCTGTGATGTCCCCATTTTGAAATAAGGCTTGATAATCAAATAATAATAATTAGTAAATTTGTATTAAATATATAAATATGCTTATATAAATATAATAGTTTATATAATCATATATTAAAACAATAATATAATAATATAATATAATATTAGTGTAATAATTATAAATGATAATAATAAATAGTAATATATCAAATTTAAATAAATAAATAATATAATAAAAATGATATAGTATTATATCATAAATATAATAACAAGATATATAATAAAATAATATAAGATTTAAAAGATAATGATATATATCAATATTATTATTTATATATATTAAAATATAAAAATAGAAGTAACATGGATAATATTACAATATAAACATCATCAAAATATGACTAAGGTATACAACGCTCAGCGACCAAAGGCCGCGACTTTCTTGAAGTCGCGACTCCTCACATAGGGATATAAGGAGGATCAAATAGGGAATGAAGGCATGGAGGGGAGGACTTGGAAAAATACAGTTTATATCTATAGATATCTGAAGATGTCATGTCACAACAGCGGTAGTGCTCCGAACATGGTATGGAATTGATATAAATACATAAGCTTATATCAGATAGGGTCGCTTGTAGACCGCACACCATAGAGAAAGACGTGCATCAACTTTAACATCGATGCATTCTAGACAAGGGCCATGGGCAATAACCAGATACAAGGGCATCTTGGAGATTGGCGTGACATTGATTGTGGATTCCTCCTTATGCGATATTCCCTTGGCTAGGACTCCGATGAATATTCTGTCAGCTATGAATTGCAAAGGAGATATAACTACATCATTAGATGTACCAGGCAAAAGCTATCAAGTGACTAACCATGAATGATGACATAGAGGGGTAAGAATGATAGTCACTAAGAAGAGTCAGAGCGAACAAATACATATCGGGGCAACTCTATCATGGCCATTACATATCAACAAATTTCTGAAGTCACAAGCAAATACCAATACATATCAGGATAAACTCAGTTGTTTACAAAGGACTCATAAGGACATTGCATAATCGAAGATGTGGGTCTGATACTATCGGTTGAGTCATAATGCAAGGATAAGGTGATGTTTGGGTGAAGAAGAAATAGCACCAAAGATACGATTTGGATATGGAAGACATCAATCAAATACTTATTACTCTTGTCATATGGAAGGAATAGATATCATTGAACGAAACAGATTTGAAACTGACATATATTAGAATGACATTCGTATGGATCTTTAAGATATATCAATAATGAATAGAATTAACCAATATGCAATGGAATTGGAAGGATGAGAATTATATCGGGGAAAGGGAAGCATAAAGGGAACTGTTGAGAGTTTTTTCACATCATTGCTCTATTGAAAATGAGGACCCCCTCTTTTTGCTTTAGCAACAGGTGTTTTGGCAGTTCTCCTAGGTTGGTGGTGTTAAAGGAGAGTTTGAAGTGGCCTGCAAAATTTGGAGATGATTCAAGAGGTTGAATAGTGAGAATTTTTGGTGTGAAGAGGTTGGATTTTGATTGCAAAATGATGAAAATCGTGATTTTGGCTAAGTCTATATTTCAGTAAATTTTTGAGAAATTAGGTGAAATTTTGCAATTTGTGGAAATTGAATAAATGGAATTGAGCAGTTTAATCGAGCAATTTTGATAAAATAATTTTTGAAAAATTTAAATTTTAAGTGTCAAAATTGTAATTTTAATGTTCACTTTTCACAGTTTGGTAAGAGGGTTCTTGCGAGTTGGTAGGCATGTTCTTGCAAGTTGGTAGGGGTGCTCTTGCATCTTGGCAAAATTTTGATTAACTTGAGGGAAGCTCAACATTTCAAAATGGTAAGATCAACATGAGAAAACAATTTTCTTTTAGCCAAGTGGAATTATTATTATTGAGAAAATTATTTTTGGCTAAAGAAAATTGTAATTTACAAGGAGATAAAATGGTTACAAGTTGGCAAGCAAGTCTTTACAAGTTGGGAAGCAAGTCTTTACGACTTGGCAAGTGGGCTTATACAAGTTATTACGAATTGGGAGAAGTGGTATTGCAAGTTGGTAGAGGTGATTGTGCAAGATGGAGAGATCAACTTGACAATTTGGCAATTTCAATGGCAAAATCCTTATGCTTGGAAATTTTCCTTTCAAAGTGGCCCATTAAATGTTTTTTTATTTCAAATGATAATTTGGGCTAGATTTTATATTTAATTTCCCAAAGCAAATTCAATGCCATTTAAAAAATCAAGATAAATCTATGCAATTGGAAAATCAATTTACAATTTTAAAAAAATCAATCCCATTTTAAATTTCAATGCATATTTGATGCCAATTTGTAATTTAAAATTTCGATGCAAATGTGATGCCATTTCATAATTTAAAAAAAAAAACAAATAAAAAATCTGAGAGGCCATCTTACATTTAAAATTCAATGCCAAGGTGAAATTCAAAATTAATTTAGGGGCCCCTTTGTGTGCTAAATTCGATGTATTTTAAGGCTTAATTGGTGTGAAATTCAAGGCAAGTTATTGGGTCCACAATTGGGAGAGTTTAAAACTTAATTAGGGGCCCACATGATTTTTTTTTTCAATATTTAATTTTGGGGCCTATGTCAATTTCGGATTTGGCTAATTTAAATCCATAATTTTGTTAAAATCGATGCAATTTTGGGGCCCATGTTTGCAAGTTTCAATTGAGAGAGATTTTGAAATTCAAGGAAATTTAATTTTTATAATTTTGGCCCAAATTCCAATTGATCCAATTTAATCAAGTGCTGGAATTAATTAAGGTGAATTTAGTCCAAGGGGATGTGATTTAATTTTATCTTTTTTCCCCATGCAAGTCGTCCATTTTGGGCAATTAGATAGTTATTTAAAGAGGCATTTGGGCATCATTTCTCATTGTTTCCAAGAGAAAATTTTATGATTACAAATTCTGGAAATGCATTTCCAGCCATGGGCGATTTTGTTTTAAGGATTTTGTTGGCCATTTTCATGCAATTTTCTCAAGTTTGAAGGCTTCTAGAGGTGGAGAATTGGTCTTGGGGTATGAAGACATCATCTTGGCATTCATTTTCACCTACCTTTTGAGAAATTCTCATCTTCTTCGTGCCTAGAAAATCAGAGATTTAAGCAAATCCGAATTTGGAGTTGGTGCATTCCAATCTTGACATCATTTATCCAGCTCCTAGGGCATCAAGTTACATCCATTGAACATGTTTTTTTTGCCCAGATCATGAGGATAAGTTCATGTTTTTGTGATTGGGCAAGTTAGTTGAATGAAATGCATTGATAATCCTAACTCAATTAGCTTGATCAAATGTTATTTTCAAAGTTTCATTGGCAATATTTTATCAAATGAAATGGAGTGACTTGTTTCTTTGCCTTTTTTTTAAGGTTAGCGGGGGATTTCTTGCAACTTGGTGAGGGCCTCCTCGCAACTTGGTAGGGTTGACGGGAAGGAGGATACAAGGTTCAAGTTCAAGTCTCTCAAGTGGCAGGGGAGTTCACACCAAGCTCAAGGTGAGATCAAGGGCAAGTTCAAGATTCAAGTACATGAAGGCTTCACCATTTCAAGATCAAGACATCAAATGTACAAGTACAAGCAAGCAAGTTCAAGACATGGCAATGAGAAAATTCCTACGAGTTGGTAGAGGTGCTGCTGCTAGTTGGCAGGCATGCTCCTGCAGGGTAGTAAGGGTGTTCATGAAAAGAGGTGGACAAGGTTGAGCATCTAAAGGATATCTTCCCTTCATAAAAAAGATCAAATAACAAGATAAGGATGATGGGGTGGCGGTTGGTTGTCTCCTCCAATCAAAATATTCCTCTTTCAAGCATGAGCAGTCATATCATGCCAAGTGTACTATGTTCTCATTGGTTGAAAAAATTATTGTAATTTTCTTATTGGCCCACAAGTTTGGTGCCCTCATGTAATCGGTTGTAATTATGGCAACCCTAATTAGGGTTTATGGGATGTAATATGGGCCCTTGATTTCAGATTTTTACCTCTTAATCTTGGCCACTTTTTGTACTTGAGCCTCTGTATAAGGCCATTTTCTTTCATTTGTAAAGAGAGTTATGTTGGAGAATTGTTGCCAAAATACTATCAAAATTGTTCTCTATTCATTGTTGTGGCTTGCATGGTGGATATACATGATCATTTTGGTGTATTTGCATGGTTCTTTACACCTCTCAATTAAAATAGGATTTTATTTCAAATTTGTTAAAGAGTAAAAGTAGATAGATTGTGTGGTGATATTGGTGGATGTTTGATTGGTTGACTCTATAAAAGTAGGCCACTAGCTCCTTGTAGATGCAAGGGTGCCTTGTGTGGTAATCTAGTAGTTGTGCTCAAGTTCAATTGACATTGGATCCTTTATTTGTACTCTAAGTTGGATTGAGGGGAAGGTGTTGATATGAAAACCATTTGAGATCCTTTGAAGCTTTGCACTAGGTGGAGTTGAAGTCGTAGGCAAGCCTCTATTTGGTAGGAGTCCTAGTCCATCCATTAGTCTTCTCATCCATAGTTAGAAGTAGAAGTAGTCTAGATAGTAGAAGTTGAAGAGCAAAGTTGGAAGTGATATAAATCACGGTTATATTTTTATTGCACATTGTGAAGCTAGATCTTTAGAAGTGCAAGTAAGTTGGCATCCTTGAATGAATCATGTAAGCCCGCCTAAGTGATTAACCAACAAATCACATCATTTCAACTGAGTTAGATATCCACAGGTGTAAGGAACCTTGGAGTCATTCCATGATCTTCATTGCAAAGCTTAGGATGGGAGATGACTTTATTGAAGAGAGGGTTTAATGCTCTATGTTTCTCGAAGTAGTGAGTGTTTAGTCCTGCATGTTGTGTAAGTGGAACAAAACTCGCATCAACAGGAAGGACCATCTCAAATGTACAGGAGTATCACGAGAGGGGTTAAGAGTTTAAGATCAAATTTAGAAATAACATTCAAACATGGATAATTCAATCTAATAGGAGTTGTAGGCTCGAAAAATATAAAATAAGTAATAGTTGCATATTCGTCAAGTATTGCCACTAAAGTAAGGTAATTCCTTAAACAGGGACATTACAAATGGTATCAGAGCATGATCTTGCCATCCTGCAGGGTAAAATGCGAAGACTATCTTATGAAGATCTATATGAAAAATAAGAGACATATATACTACCACAACGATATCTTATTAATTGCGGATTATAGAAGGAACAGGGCATAACATCTTAATAGGAAGGTTTTGACATCCAGTAACAACCAACAGCAAAGGTCAGGTACGTTGCTTACTAGTAATTTGGAAATAACATGCAAAGTCTATACCGCTATATAAATAATTGGTAAAAAGATTGAAACACATCCAATTCGTATTTCATGCCGATAATTCACTACTATATTTTCAGAATGTAGGGCTAAACAAGTTTATTATTGTGAATGATCAGTTCACTCTCTAATTAGTAATCAAGAGATTACTAATATTGTACATTAGGGTCATCCATTATGTTGATCTAGCTGAAATTACCCACTTAAGGCTTTAATACTCAACGAGGTTGGGTTGGAGAGAAGAGAGTGAGATGGCATAGGACTACCACCTAAGTACACCACCTTGGTAGGAGTCAAGTCATGACACCAAGGCCAAGAGGGTCAAAGTCCCACTCATGGACTTGGTTTTGGTCACATCAAGGCCCAGATTACTAACTCTCACCATTCCTACCCTATTGAGCCCAATCAGTTAACAAGAAGAGGCTTGGTAAGCTAGTTAGACATTCCACTAAGTAGACCACCTTGTGTGTGCACTAGAGACTACCACCAAGGCCAAGAGAGCCAAAGCTCTATTCTTGGGCTTAGTAGGGAATTGTTTGGATAAGCTTCTCTATCTCACCTTCAAAATTCATAAGAAGTTAGGTGCATTATATATTGGTTAATTCTCATGAAGGCATATTATATTTGTTGTTTCCTTATGGTTGCAAGATATAAATTATAAGATTTTCCTAACCCAATTCTAACATATTGTAAATTGTGAATATAGGCTTTCATTAGGTAAGGGACATTACACGCACCAAAAATTTGGTTAGTGAATTCAAGTAGTTTTTAAATTTGTGCAGTCTGTTGAGTAGCGCAGTCCAAGTTAAAATTGAGATTTTCAAGTTTTGAGACTATATTGTGAGGATGTGATTGAAATGAACCAAAGATATGAGCTGATCCATAATCCACATTTGTGCAGTTTGTTGAGTAGCGCAGTCCAAGTTAAAATTGAGATTTTCAAGTTTTGAGACTATATTGTGAGGATGCGATTGAAATGAACCAAAGATATCAGCTGATCCATAATCCACTAGGTGGATAACCCTACTATGATTAATTACCGTGTTTAGTTTCACTATGCATAAACTTCAGTTCATCATGGATAAGATGGGGAGGGATTGGTATGAAGGCATAGGACTGCCATTTAAGTAGATCACCTTGGTAGGAGTCACTCATGACACCAAGGCCAAGAGGGCCAAAGTTTCCCCTCTTGGGCTTAGAATGGACAAGTCAAGGACCCTATTACAACCACCTCACTATTCCAACCAAAATGGGCCAAATTAATTATTGGGGATTAAGGTTATGATAAAGCAAAGTAAGCATCCCACTAAGTAGATCACCTTGGTAGGAGTCAATCATGACACCAAGGCCAAGAGGGCCAAAGTTCTGCTCGTGGGCTTAGTAGGGGATTTTCTTGACTCATCTTATTATAACCCAATCACTCCACCTTAAGTCATTGAATAGTTAACAACATAATCGATTCACATTCTGTGTTCTATACGGGATTGGTTTGGACTAACTTATCATGACTCAATTTCTATCTGTAAGAACCCTTCAAGGCTCTAATTGTTGAATTGACTATGCTTGTTTTTGGGTTTTATTGTTTTCCATTTTTTTGTGTTTTTGAGATGGTTTGACATAAAAAGCAATACATATGCTGAAATAACTTCTCAAAATTAACACTAACAATACTTTGGGCATAGAAGACAATGTTTATTATTTTTCCTTCAATACATAGCACTAGAATGTTTTACATTAAAAAACATACCCATTTTCATTGTAGAAATTATTTTGAAACCCTTGCTGGCTGAAAAAGCAAGCATACAGCAGCTCGTATCTCCTTCTATCAACAACCAATCTCCAAACTGATGATATCAATCATTGTGGTTCAGCTAGGCATCCCTTTTAGGAAATCTTACTGATTTTTTTGGTGCCTCCTTAAACAAAATCGAACCAAGTATGGAAGAGAGGGTAGGGTGAATGAATAACCAACAAAAATAAATGTTTCAAACAACCATGAACAACCAATAAGTCTTCAATTCGATGCCCTCAATCTGCTATGAGAATATGCCTCCAATCTATCAATAACATCTAGGAATAATCCCTCCAATCAACACAATGATGACTCTTGAATGAAGCCAACCAGATTAGCAATATCAGGTGAATATTTCACTCTCTGAGTGCTGTTACAAAGAAGATGGTTTCTCACAAACTCCAATGCTCCAAAGAAGAAATTTCAATCAAAGCATAAACATATTATATCTCTCTGAGAATGAGCTCTTAAGTCCCTTTTATTCTTTTCTTGTGAGAGCTCAAACACTTTCCTCGCCAATGTGGGATAAAAGATATCTTCCCATTTTTAATTTTTCACTCTAAACTCCATAGTGGTGCACAATTAATTCTTTTAAAATTAATTGTTCACTTGGTCCCATCTATGATAACTTGACCCTTTACTTAAGTTACTTAAATTATAATATAAAATTATATTATAACTTAATAATATTTACTCAAAACTATTAATATTTATTTAGCCAAATAAATATTAATATCTCCATTATTACTCATCATCTCTGCATGTCGTCTGAACTGGGAGCTAACATGATTAAGCCACATACGACCATACCCCATTTCTAAAAGTAGCAGGGGTCTCTCTTCGAGCCTCTCAAAACCTACTATAAATAGAAAGACATGCTATAAATAGCAACTACTAGATATAGAGTTCTAGAGACCTTGAGTGAAAGCCAAATCTGCAAAACTCTGACCACTGGAGAAGTTGCATCCCTCAAAGGACCCTCTAACCAACCTCATTAGCCTACAAGGGTCAATTAATAGGCTAATCCCTCAAACTCTGATGCTCACGAAAATGGGGACATTACACTATGAGCCAAATTAATAATGATATTAGTATAGGAAAATGTATTTTTAATTGATATACACATCCAACTAGCTAATGTTATTAATCTATACGGATACATGTATGCACTTTTGTTCACTTTGTGGTTACAGGGTTCATAATCAAAGGCATGATGAAGAAGTAAATTTGTAAAACATTTTTCTAACCCTAGCTTATTGCAAATTGTAAATTGTAGGGTTAATCAAAGATTCTAACAAAGTTATATGGGGTGTATACATTGTGTATGCTTCATGTCTTCATGCATTAATGTGTTTGCTTCATGTCATCATGCATTAATGTGCATGCTTGTAATGTCCCCTTTTGGCTAAGTATGAAGACTGGGACTACTACTCTAATCTCCCTTTATTTCTATGTCCGATGAGTATGAATTAAGCAAGTAATGGAAGATAAATGAATATCAAGGTGATTTCTGATATATATATATATATATATATATATATATATATATATATATATATATATATATATATATATATATATATATATGTCAATTATCTGAGAGTGTCTAATATGATAACACAATGCATTCAACATGTCTCATATGGAATTTCGTAATATCTTATATACAATGGATCCTTACAATGAAAGATGAATTCTGAGACTTACAATAATGGATCGATTATGCTATCTTTGATTCACAATGGAAAAAATGCAATTGATATCTATACCAATGCTGTGATATCTGATATACCCATACTATTATGTAGTCAAGAGTAATCGCTCAGAAGCAATCAATGTTGTATGTGGTTGTCAATAGATGCTTGCACTTAAATGGATGCCTTCTTTGATATACAATTTGAACTGTGCAATCCCTTGATGTCTTTGTTTTATGTTTGTTTTATGTATATCCACCAATAAGCCGATTAGCCTGTTGGCTCTAAGCAGAGTATATCCAACAGAGGAAAAGATGATATGTATTCAATTAGATGATTAAGTGATAATAAGTTTTTTCTCTTTTATTCTATGTGTATCGAGATCTCTGTTATCCCCTTGATCTGTTCCTCCACCCTCTTAAGTATCAAGGACTAAGACAAGAGATGTCCTTTCATCGTAACCAGTAGGCACGCCTTCCCTAATCACACCGCTTTGTGATTAATCGCATATGACTTTATTGCTTTATGATAATTGTTGATCATCGTTTCCTTGCTATTTGATTTTTCCTTAACAATAAGTCTTTTATTATAACCGCTGACTCATCCGCCAATGTTATTTCCTTATTTCGTCTCCATATTAGCATGCTCTTTCTTAACGTGTTTATTCTCCTCTTCCACGTCAGGGTTCTATCTTACCATGAATTGTGTTTTCTTAGGATTAATGAATAAATATCAACCTTTGCCGTTAAATATTGCCAGGTGCTCTACCTTTCATTGTCGACTATAGCTGACTATGGTCGATTATATTATTCTTGGCTATTAATAGTTATTAATATGTGATTATGTTATTTTGGTATTGTTATTATTATATGAATAATTATATTGATATATTATATCATATTATATTTATTTATTATTTAGTTTATTAATTAACTTATATTTGTATTTTCTTAATGTATGGTAATTATAATTCATTGAATATAATATTTATACAATGATAATATATAATATTTATATTTATATTAAGATCAAATGTTTATCTTATAATATATAGGATTGTATGGGTATCATTGATAGTAATTAGCACTCTCAAGCTTTTGGTAAGATCGGTTATATTTATGCCTGGGGATCTGACTTTGAATGAAATTGTAAGGGTTAAAGGACCCTAAATCAATTACAAAGTTTAGAAATGATTTTTACAGTTTATCATCTTAGCATAGTTTTTGAGTAGCTTAAATTACAATGACTTAAGCCAGGTTTATTTATATGGGTAATTTTCGAAGTAAGTTTATGACCTAACAAGTATTTTGCTTAAATCTCCAGGTAAAGGAAGAATTGTTTTTACTAATGTTTCTGAAAATATTACCATATTAAATGAGCTTCAAGGACTGGTTTAGCTTAAAATTTAGATTCTAACTTACAATTCCGTTTATAAAATAATCTTTTATGCTGACCCTTGGTTCCTTGATGTAACTAGAAGGCTCTGATAAGCACAAGTTCTATGTTTCAAATATGGATATTTGGTTTTTATGTTCCTTTTAATAATAGGACAAATGGCAGGTTTTTTAGGAATCTTTTTAGTAGCTCTTGTTTATAATCTTGATTCTCCTCTTAGTTTTGCAGGCTACGAGTTTGCTTTTAGCAAGGTTGCCTTGGCAATCTCTAATCTTGAAGTCGATAGATAGTTGATATACATCGACTTCAGATTAGAAATTACCATGCTGATCATTGTCTCATCGTGTTTTTTAATCTCTTTTAGGTACTCTGTTCCCTTTTAGCTTGATGGGGAAATCCTTTTATCGATTTAAGTCTAGCCATCGTATTTACCTCATATTTTCCTCTGAGCTTTAATGTAAGTTTTAACGTTTTTTATCTCAAAATAAGCCTGGCTCTTTCCTGTCTGAGGATTGTCTTAACATTTCCCTTTAATCAGAACATATTCTTAAGATAGTTTAAGGCTTTCCCCCAATTTTATAATCTGTAACTTTATTTAAAATAATCAATTTGCGCTAGCAAATGGGTGGCGTGCATTGCTTATGATATTGGTAGCTCATACTACTTAAGGACAGATCTCAGTATAATGTAATTTTATTAGATTCCTTTCAATTTTTCCCTACTATATGACAAACTAGTTTGGGGAGCTAGTATAAGATAATCAGCTAAGACATTAGCCAAAGTTCTATTATGTTAATATCCTTTTATCAGTTAAGCTTTTGATTAACCGATTCTATTTTCCTAGGGATAAGTATCTAATACTTTATTCCAGCTAGTTAAGAATATCATTTTAGTGAACAATAATAATGATACAATTTTTGGTCTGATTTTCAATATACCAATCTAGATTTTCAATACACCGATCTTGATTCTTGTTTTTCCTGTAATTGTTTTTAGTTTCAAACTCTTCTTTAGATCAGCGTTGCCTTGATTTAAGTAGCATCATTCAGAGGAGCGAGATATCAGATATACATTCATATATATATATATATATATATATAGACAGGTATATATATATATATATATATATATATACCTGTCTATATATATATATATATATACTTGTCTATATATATATATATATAGTAAAATATAACTTCAATTTCATGCATTCACCCTTTAAGCCTCTGATTAACTGATCCTATTTTCCTAGGGATGAGTATCTGCTACTTTATTCTAGCTAGTTATATATAACTTTTGAATGGACTTTGGTTTCTTTCTCAACAGTAATAATGATACTAGTTATGGTCTGAATTTTAATACAGAGATTGATGTATAAATTGGCTCCTACCTTGTAAATAATGATAAATTGAGGAATTGTTTAAAATAACTATCTAAAGCTAAACTGCAAAGTAGATTAGAACATTTGGTATTACTAAAACAGATTACGGTGATAGTATCAAACAAGACTATCGACTAGAATATAAACAGATGTATCCATGCATGACAGATAAAAACTAAGGACCGTTTCTAATATTATCATTACAGTTTTGATATCAATTACAAGATATTGAGGATTTTCACTTTTTATACTAATTGATAGCTTAATTCAGGCAAATGACAAATGTTACAATAGAGCTTAACATTAATAGCTAGGCTTCAGTATATATGTGACCAATGAGTAGTCATATATATATTTTCAATTAGAATGCTTAATTTGTCTCCATGAATATGTGCCACCTAGGTCTTAAATACATCTGTCACTCTTGATTCGTGAGACAGAGATAGATCAGTTAAGTAAACGGAGATTGATACAAGTGTTACTAACCTTAGTTCTCAAAGATACTCCTTTGCAGGACATTAATGATAGACTGTACCTCCATGACAAATGGATTTCATTATGGTTCTTTTATCTAAGTTTAGGTCTAGTAGTCTCCTTTTCTTTCATGTTCTTCTCCCTAGCCATATGCTTCAGGTTCTGGATTTAGCTTAGTTTCAGATTTGAATACCGAGATAATTTGTTATCCTGAAGTCAATATAGATATACTATATATTGGCTTCAGGAAATAGACTACCCTGGTGCTCTTATGCTTCAGTGGTTTTTGTGTTATGTTGCTCCTTAGCTATGGGATTTTATGGCAGTTGCCCTTGCTCTCTGTAGTGGCTGACTTTTATTTTGGATCATTAGCATAATTCTATATGGTGCTATATCTTAAAGAGATCATGGACATGTGTATGGATGTTTCTTTGTGATCAACTTAATAAGACCATGATTACAAGGAAATGGATATTGCTCTATATGCTTACTAACTCTTACTGACTTTTAGTTTCTTCCTGTCTCATCCTACCAAGCGGACAAACTCAGCTAATTTAGTCGAATTGGATATTTCTTTGTTTATAAGCAAGATCAATTTCACATCTCTTATAAATAATAGGAAATGATTTACCACAGTTTTAAAACAGGGTTTCCAAAGTAGTGTTCCTTTTATAAGAGTATGATGTTAGTTTCTTTAGATTTAGTCCAGGAATAAAGAGCAGCTAGACCCATAGTATGCATAAACCAGGGGGAACAGGTGCAGGTATCTTCTTTTAAACAAGTAATTCTATTATTAGGCTCCACTTGACAAGGACTCTCTTATTAGTAGTTTGTAAATCTCGGATCAATAACAAAGTATATTATGAAAGTACTAACAAAGATCTTAGCCAGAATTTCAGACATTTCAGGTAACGAAGGGTCAAGAGTCATCTTGAGGAGCTAAAGCTTGGACGGGATAATATATGCAAAGATAACCCCTGAGCCAAACACATTGTTTCTCACAAGATGGACTTCAGAAGAAAGGAATTGAACAAAACCTATGAGCGTTATTCGTAGAAGGAAGGTTTTCTGGGGTACCTGAGTAACATAGCAGAATCGAAAAGATATAGAATAGTTTCATATGAAATTTGTAAAATACAATATTATGAATTTGATCTTGGAGGGTATGTTCTCCTAAATTTTATGTATATGAATCCGGACTACGGTCCCAGGCACGGCTGGAGGTTTTCTCAAATCCGCTCTTTCCTACCAATGCCTGCACTGAGCGGGTTTTTACTCTTGTATCATTGGCTTATGATTAATAAAATTATTGGCTTCAGCCTTTTACCGATAAAATAAAAATAAAAATAAAATATATATATATAATAATATATCAAATAGTATTTATATTATAATTATATTATATTATCTATTTATTTATATTTAATATTATTAAAATGTCTATTGTTCAATTTATTATTAAGCCTTATGTCGAATGGGCACATCACAATGCTTCGTGTCTTCATGCATACTTCATGTCTTCATACATTAAGATGTATACTTCATGTATGCTTTGTGTCTTCATGCATCCAGGGTTATACTTCATGTTTCTATTATGGATGTTCATTGTTTAACTGTACATTTTTTGTAACCTGGAATAATCAAGGGGATATGAATCAATTTGAAGATCCCAAATTGGATATCAGAGTTGCACATCAGTACCACTCACACTGAAGGTTCGCATTGCTTGAGGACAAGCAAAATTTGAGAGGGGAGGACTGTGATGTCCCCGTTTTGAAATAAGGCTTGATAATCAAATAATAATAATTAGTAATTTTTTATTAAATATATAAATATGATTATATAAATATAATAGTTTATATAATCATATATTAAAACAATAATATAATATATTATTAGTGTAATAATTATAAATTATAAATAAATAAATGATAATAATAAATAGTAATATCTCAAATTTAAATAAATAAATAATATAATAACAATGATATAGTATATAATAACAAGATATATAATAAAATAATATAAGATATAAAAGATGATGGTTTTTATCAATATTATTATCTATATATATCAAAATATAAAAATAGAAGTAACATGGACCCAAATTGATGCATGTATTGGCTCGAATATTGCTAAATATTTACTTAAATTAAAAATATTATTTTATAATTAATAATATTAATCAAATCAGTAATCAATACTTTAGTCAATACCAATAATATTGCTTAATATGATGCTAATAATTAATCAACATATAATTGAGTAACATACAATTAAAATTATAATTGATTAATAGTTAATCAATTTAATATTACTAATCAATTGATTAATATATATTAATCAATATAACATCAATAATAATATAATTAATTTATATCGATAATATTAATAATCATAATAGTATTAATCAAAATTAATATAGGTATCAATAATATTGAGGTCCTTAATAAATAAATATTATAATAATAACAAAATAAAAAATATCTAAAACCAAACATTATTAGCCGAAGGAGTTCATCGACGAAACTATGAACCGTCAGCTTCGCATAAGCATTGTTTGTGAACCGACAACTCCACATAAGAATGGACGGGTGTGATGTTTGGTGCAAGGTGTTGCTTCCTCTTTCCACGTAGGAGTAGAAAGGAAAGATCGGGAAGTAAGATAAGGGGAGACAAAAAAGAATAATATAAGAAAGAGAATGGAATGATATTTAAATGGAGTGATAGGAAGGTAAAATATCGTATTCTTATTATCACAAGAGTGAATTGCACTTCAGAGATGAGTGTCCGGATGCGATGAGTATATATGCAATCATCATACAATTTTATATTGTGAAGATTGTAGAAGGGTATGCCTGATATGCTATTCACCTCAGTCTCTGTTCAATTGAATTAATTGCAGCTGTAATGGAATCGATTTTCTTGCAAGCTGGAGCATGGGATTTTCTTCTTCTATACATATCCAGTTTAGATCACAGAGCAATTACCTTCCATGCACAAATTGATGACATTTCTATAAGGAACAGTACATACGCTGTACACTATTCAAAGATCAAGCACAAAAATATAATCACTATAAATTATATTGGAGACAATTACATATTTATGAAGATAGAACAAGAACAACAAGATATATAATATTAGGAATATGATAGATTACATTTGGAATATGATAGATCACGGGAGGTCATAATATACTAGTATTGATCATGAAAATATAAAATAATATACATAAGAGAATAAATTTAACATTGCTAACAAGCACAGTGTGACAGCAAATGACGCTGTACGTATCTATGAGTTAGATACGGGTTTACATAAGATTATAACTGAATTCTATTACGGGCAAGGGACCCATATAGGGTCTTATACATGTTTATATATATCAGGCACATATATATATTAGTAAGATCATAAATATATATATATGGTTTGTGTGAATAAGGAGCCAGTATATGGGCCATTATACATTTTATATAAATGATTATGAGGTCATAATTATATATTTATATCTTTATGTTATATATATATTGAATAAGTTAGAATTAATTAATATATGTGTACATATAATTAGAGTTATATATACATGTGAATATACACATATACGTAAGACGTCATAAATCAGAATTATATATACCTTATGAGTAATTAATAAATAATTAGTCTACTCCTTAATAAGTCATTAATCACTATTAAAGGGATAGAGAGTGTGTGTAGGAAGAGGCGGGTAAATCGGTCACATGATGGAAAGATACCGAGATAAGTAGAGCCTTGAGGGAATCCACTTGTAGACTGTGCAAGCGTCCTAGCATAGTAAATCTACCATCTTTCTTAATGTCCGTGATTAAGAGTGAAGTAGGGAATTAGAGCATAGGTATATATTATGAATTAGAGATTATTCTTAATATAATATAATTTAAATGCCTAATGACGTATGATAATTATTGGGAATTGGCATCATCCTAGTATGAAACATTACAAATTACAATCCCTAAGTACGATTCAAACCCAAAAAGGGGAATTTTAGAGCAAATCAAGAAATGACCGAAAGGGTTCATTACAAAACGCATGGAGGGGAGGACTTGGACAAATACAGTTTATATCTATAGATATCTAAAGACGTCATATAGCAGCAGCGGTAGTGCTCCGAACATGGTATGGAAATGATATAAATACATATGCTTATATCAGATAGGGTCTCCTTTAGACCGCACCCCATAGACAAAGATGAGCATCAACTTTAACATTGATGTGTTCTAGACAAGAGCCATGGGCAATAACCGGATATAAGGGCATCTTGGAGATTGGTATGACATTGATTGTGGATTCCTCCTTAAGCGATATTCCCTTGGCTAGGACACCGGCGAATATTCTGTCAACTACGAACTTGTAAAGAGCCTTGCTGGCTCTATGCTGGAAACTTGTTTTTTTGAAATTGTTTTTGCAATTTTTTTGTTTTTTGAACATTTATAATATTTTTGTAATTTTTCAATATATATAAAATAAACTCAGACAGCGAATAATTTCTATCTCCAAAGTTCACCAATTGATTTGATTCAAGTGTTTGCAAGTGTTCAATAAACAATACTTCAATTTTTAATGCAAATTGGCACCTTGGGAAAACACAGCTACTATGAGATGAATCACAGCCTGTAAAAGATGAATCGCAGCCCACTGATTTGTTGACGCCAGCAATAATTAATGACTCCCTTGCAAATAGATCCTTACGCAACAATATGGAAGCCAAGGTTGAATCAACAGCCTTTCCCAAGCAATTTGCAGTTGCAGCACTAACTCGCACTCCCTTAAATTGTATGTGGTTCCTTCTTCAAGCCATACGGACTCCGAAAAATTCAACACACTACCAACAATTAAGCAACACAATTCATTGGCATCGAATCCAATTCAAAGTGCATGGTAAAATCTGAAGAAATTTGTCATTTCTTCAAGTCAAAGACCAAACCCTCAACTTCTCTTCCCAATTTGATTTTCCTTCACCAAAATGATAAATATGCATAATAGAATAAAATCGAAATCCTTCAAGGCTTTACTTTATAAGCAATAAAAGAACAAGGCTTCTTCAATACACTAAGGCCCAATAGCTTCAAGCCCACTCATTTCACTTAAGAAGCTTCAAGCTTACACCATTCAATTAAAACAAAAAGATTAAGTTATTTATTAAGATGAACTTAATAAATGACTTTTAATATGAAGCTCCATAAAATGGCTTTAATAAATGCTCCTGTCACTCAACTCCCTGTGCCTCCATTGCCCAGCCAAAAGTAGCAATTGCCCAAAATAGACTTACTATAAATCTCAAGTCGAACATAGAGACCCTCAAATCCAACTGTCAGCTCATGAGGGTCGCGATGATGAACTGACCAAAACATGCTCCTGAAACCTACTAATACGGGGACATCACAATCCTCCCTCCCCAAGATTGTTTGTCCTCAAGCAATCACAATCTAGGATGCTGTAGAATATCCTCTGACTCCCAAGTGGCATCCTCAGCTGGTAAGCCATGCCACTTCACCAAAAACTCCTTGATCACTCGCCTGCACAGATTTCTCTCTCTAGTGTCCAGAATAGCCTCAAGAATCAACTCCAACTTCCCCTCATCATCCAATGGGGGTAAAATAGAAGATGGGACAACATGCCTACCTAATGCCTTCTTGAGGCGCAAAACATGAAATACATTATGCACCTTGCTATCCTCTGGCAAATCAAGCTCATAAGCAACCTCGCCAACCCGCCTGACAATGCGGAAATGGCCATGATACCGAGGTTTGAGCTTCTCATCTCCACTCTTTCGAATGGATGATTGCCTGTTGGACTACAACATCAAATATACCATATCCTTTGACTCCCAAGTGGCATCCTCAGCTGGTAACCCATGCCACTTCACCACAAACTCCTTGATGACTCACCTGCGTAGATTTCTCTCTGTAGTGTCCAGAATAGCCTCAGGAATCAACTCCAACTTCCCCTCATCATCCAATGGGGGTAAAATAGAAGATGGGACAACATGCCTACCTAACGCCTTCTTGAGGCGCAAAAGTGAGCAACTCTGCTCCAATCAACATATTGCTTTTGCTGATTCTGAGCTCTCTGAATATTATCCCGCAATGTTCCCATAATATCTTGACTGTCCAGCAAAAAATCACTTGCACTGGGAACTCTGCTATCACTGAGCATCAAATCCAAGAAACTAGGAGGATCATACCCATACAGAGCTCTGAAAGGAGTCATCCGAATAGACATATGGTGAGTGGAATTGTAGCAATACTAACATAAGTATATCCACTTCACCCAAGCTCTCTGCTGAGCAAAGACATAATTGGGAAGATAGCCCTCCACCCATTTATTAACTATCTCAGTCTGACCATTAGTCTGCAGGTGGTAACTGAAACTAGGAGTCAACTTAGGACCACATAACCTAAATAACTCCTGCCAGAAGTGACTTATAAAACGGCTATCTCGGTCACTCACAATATTCTGGGATAAACCATGCAATCTTAAGACCTCCTGGAAAAATAAATCTGCAACCTGTGTCGCTGAAAATGTAGTAGTGATTGGAAAGAAATGAGCATATTTTGTGAGATGGTCAACTTCCACATAGATGCAATCTCTGCCCTAGGCTTTAGGCAAGCCCACAATGAAGTCCATAGAAATGCATTCCCACTTCCGCTTGGGAATAGGAAGTGGTTGCAGTAACCCAGTTGGATGTGTGGTGCTTGTTCTACTGGCAAACATAACACTCTCTAATATACTGTTGCACATCATGCTTCATGCCTTTCCATGTGAATCGCTCCCGCAGCTGCCTATAGGTTTTGAAAAACCCGGGATGCCCAGCTAAAGGAGAATCATGGAAAGCTCTCAACACCGCCTGTCTAACACTTGATCTAGGAACCAGAAATACTCTCTCCTTGTAAATGATCAACTCATTTACAAGAGTATACTTGCTGTCCTGTATGGTCCCATCCATAAAATCAGATGCCCATTGATCTCTAGCATAATTAGTAATGATCAAGTGTCTCCAATCCTCAGATATCTTTGTTATAGTGCACAAATTAGGCCTCCGAGAAAGTGCATCAACAACCACATTCTGAGTTCCCTTAATATAAGAGATATCAAAATCATATGATAGAAGTTTGCCAACCCAATTCTGTTGTCTCTCATTGAGGTCACGTTGTCCAAGGAAATACTTCAAGCTATTATGATCAGTTTTTATGCAAAACGTACTACCAATCAGATACTGCCTAAATTTAGCTAAAGCATGCATATGGCTAACATTTCCTTGATATCCTTTCTTTGGAGCATTGGAGTTTGTGAGAAACCAAGGGTTTTAGTAGAGTTCTGAGCTTATTGACATTGGAGAGCGTTACTTCTTTGTAGCAGCAGTCAGAGGGTGTGAAATATTTACCTGATATTGCTTTTTGGGTTGGCTTCATACAGAGGTCAGCATTGTACTGATTGGAGAAATAAATTTCAGAATTTATTGATAGATTGAAGGCATATTTTATGGCAGATTGAGGGCATCAGTTTGAGAAGCTATTGGCTGTTTATAGTGGTTTGAAATCATTGTTTTTTGCTGGTTCTTCACGTGTCCTACCTACTCTTCCATTTACAATACGGTTTTGTTGAAAGAGGTACTAAAACATTCAATAAAAATCATAAGAAGGAATGCCTAGGGCTACAACAGGGTTTGGCATCATCTCTTAAAGTTTTGCTGCTGATTGGTGGGTTTTATATTCTTGACTTGCTTTTTTGGCCAGCACTTAATAAAAGGGCTTCTTCCACTATCCGGGTATGCCATTTGATTGTAACAAGTTTTTTCTCTATGAAATAATGAAGAAAAATAATTGAAATCTTCTGTTTTGTTCTTTAGTACTTAGTTTACAAATTTCAGAAGTTTTATTTCAGCATATGTATTGCTTTTTATGTCAAACCATCTCAAAAATACAAAACAATTGGAAAGCCATAAAACTGAAAAACAAGCATAGTCAATTCAACAGTTAGAGCCTTGAAGGGTTCTTACAACCATGCAACTCATCTATCAGCTCATCGATGCGTGGAATAGGATACCTTTTTTTAATTGTTTTCCCGTTCAGCATCCTGTTATCAATGCACATCCTGAGTGTACCATCCTTTGTCAACATTCTTGTCACCTGTATGACCAAACTGTGGTCTATGTTCACCGTCTTCCGGTGGTGGTGAAGCTCTACCCCTATGGGTATAATGCATCCCTGGAATGAATCTCTTTGCTATAATTGGACCTAAATTACCTGTAGGATGGCAAGACTATTTCTCTGATACCACTGTAAAGAGCCTTGCTAGCTCTATGCTAGAGACTTGTTTTTGCAATTTTTATTTTTTTTGAACACATAATTTTTTTTGTAATTTTTCAATATATATAAAATAATCTTAGACAAAGAATAATTTCTATCTCCAAAGTTCACCAATTGGTTTGATTCAAGTGCTTGCAAGTGTTCAATAAACAATACATAAATTTTTAATGCAAATTGGCACCTTTGGAAAACACAGCTGCTATGAGATGAATCGCAGCCTCTAAGAGATGAATCGCAACCCATTGATTTGTTGACACCAGCAATAATTAATGACTCCCTTGCAAATGGAAGTCCTTACACAACAATATGGAAGCCAAGGATGAATCAGCAGCCTTTCCCAAGCAATTCGCAGCTGCAGCACTAACTCACATTCCCTTAAATTGTATGCGGTTCCTTCTTCAAGCCATATGGACTCTGAAAACTTCAACACACTACTATCAATTAAGCAACACAATTCATTGGCATTGAATCCAATTCAAAGTGCATGGTAAAATCTGAAGAAATTTGTCATTTCTTCAAGTCCAAGACCAAACCCCACTCTTCTCTTCCCAATTCGATTTTCCTTCACCAAAATGATAACTATGTATAATAGGATAAAATCGAAATCCTTCAAGGCTTTACTTTATAAGCAATAAAAGAACAAGGCTTCTTCAACCTTCTTCAACACACTAAAGCCCAATAGCTTCAAGCTCACTCATTTCACTTAAGAAGCTTCAAGATTACACCATTTAATTTAAACAAAAAGATTAAGTTATATATTAAGATGAACTTAATAAATAACTTATAATATGAAGCTCCATAAGAAGGCTCTAATAAATGCTCTTGTCGCTCAACTCCCTGTGCCTCCACTGCACTGCCAAAAATAGCAACCGCCCAAAATAGACTTACTATAAATAGAAAGTCTAATACAAAGACCCTCAAATCCAACTGTCAACTCACGAGGGTCGCGATGATGAACTGACCAAAACATCCTCCTGAACCTTGCTGAAATGGGGTCATCACAAAACTGCAAAGGAGATATGACTGCATCATTAGACGTACCAAGCAAAAGCTATCAGGTGACTAACCATGAACGATGACATAGAGGGGTAAGAATGATAGTCACTAAGAAGAGTCTGAGCAAACAAAAACATATCAGGGCAACTCTGTCATGGCCATTACTCATCAACGAACTTCTGAAGTCAAAAGCAATTACCAATACATATTAGAAGAAACTCAGTTGTTTACAAAGGACTCACAAGGACGTTGCATATCAAAGATGTCGGTCTGCGACTAACGATTGAGTCATAATCTATAAGGCTAAGGTAGGCGACTATTATGCCATAATAATACTTTTGTTAATTAAGGAATAAAATAATAAAATAGTTGTTTCCAAGGGGTGTCAGTTAGCGACCATAGGTAGACTTAACCAACCGTTAGGTCTATTTGTATCTACGCTGGACCAAAGAAAACGGTTGTTGTGGGTGGGAGATTATTATGCTATGAAAAGTTATATCATTCTGCCATATCTCGCATTATATGTTTTACATCCTTTCTGGTTATTTCTATTATGCCATTTGTGATTCATGTTTGGTATTATTATTGAATGGTTATAATTGCATTGTATTGGTTAATACACATCGACTAGGCATCCAACACCCACTTTATTATAAAGTCAATTTATAACAATATAATATAACTTAAATAATTAAACATCATTAAGGCCATTAAAAAATTAATATCTCATTATTTTGACGAACTGCCTGAATGATGGAGTCAACCATTGCATCCTCTGTCCGTATGACTACCTTAACAAAAATAGAAAGGGCCCTTCTCGATTAACATCTAACTTACTATAAATAGTAAGTATGGCAAACAAAGCCCTGGAAATACCAAACAAAAGCCAATCTCGAAACCACTGAACTCTGGAGATGATAAAAGCCTCAGGAGACCCTCTATCCCAACTCATTAGTCTATGAGGGTAAAAAAAATAGGCTAATCAACCAAAATCCATGTCTGCTAAAAAGGGGACATTAAAGTCCACCCCTCCTGAAATTGCTTGTCCCCAAGCAATCTTAAGTGCAAATAAACTCCTCCACCTAGATCCCAAGGGAAGACCTATGCAATGTCCCTATTGTCAGCAAACAACTCGTATAACATTGGCACATCGAACTAAACTTGCCGAATCAATTCATCCTCGCCATCCACTGGCACATCGACCTCAAGTGGAAACAACTCAAATCACTGGTCTTGATTGCTTCCAAATTTGGCACAAGATATGTTGTCATACAAACTCCCTATCACACGTTCCCTAGAATCATGCATCTGACATAAATCATGTACATGAGAACTTGAAGTGAGACTGCAAGTAATCCACACCATGTACACACTGCAATACACTCCGGTGAACCCATAATGGAATCCCGATGCACACAAGAGATCCCACTACATTGGAGAGTGACCAACCAAATATACCTAGATCCCTTATCCAGAAGAGAAGCCTGCTAATAAGAACAACCTCAGACTTTTGTTGCACTAATCTGATCATAATGTCACCATGCTAACAATGGTGAAGCACTCCAATGAGATCCATCCAACCTACAATGCTAAACTTGCCACCACGAGAGTCGCAAAGCAACTGAAATTCACACCCATTTGCACTGTGGAGATAAGGACATCTAGAAACATCTACTATACTAAATCTCATACTACACTTTGTCAGTCCTCCCTAGATGTGGAATCCACCCTCTACTAAACTTCCCTAGATGTGCTGACTCTGCAAGTAGTTCCCTACCAACTTCCAGCTACTAACTTCATCTACCGAAGATGGCGAATACTCATCCCTCAAAGGATGGTATAATCCCAAAGCCAATCCACATCGACGCATCACCAAGTCCTCTACATGCGGATCAAAAGAAAAATGATGAGCACTCCTCACTGTGTAGTTACGGTAAAAGGCTCTGATTTCTGTGAACGACTTATCACTAAAAACTCGAGAATCAGAAGATGGCTCCAATCTCTGACCTAGAACAGTTGATCGGACGGGGCCTCTGGTAACCCTCTCTTCAAATCCAACCACAAAATCTTTGTGAGGAAGCATTGTAGTCAGAGTATCTACAATTGCTCTCGCCAAATGGTGAATGCCACGACAACCTCGAATGAGTGCATCCTTAGTGAGTAGAAATGGTCCCTCTTGAAATTCCGAGCTCTCAAGTAGGTACTCAATAAATGAATCTATGCAGTAAAAACAACATAAGGTAGAATCATCATGTTCTTCTGCACCCCACAACTAATCACTTTGACCTTGCGACACAACAAGCTTTCTATCACCATCAGCTGCATGAGATGAATGTAATGTCCCCATTTTGAGCGAGCATCTGAGTTATTGGATTTAGCCTATTATCGGGTCCTTGTAGGCTAATACTGATGATTAGAGGACCTTGTGAGGGTTATGGCTCCATTTGGTGGGACTTGCTATTTATAGTAAGTCAAGGGATGGTTCCAATGAGCTCAGGTGAGTTAGAGGAGTTGAATGATGCTCTCCTTTTATATTTTTGGCTTCCAGTTTGGGCTCCAAGAATCTTGGAGGGAGCGTCTATTTTTAGAAAGTCACCTCATCAGGTTCATTCATCATCTTTCTTCATCAAGATCATTCTTGTGCTGTCAAATTTCGATTCTGATGCTTCTTCAGTCATTTTCGCAAGATGGGTGAATTATGATTATTATTTAATTAAATTGGCTAAAGTTGCTATTTTTATTGGGATTGCATATTGGACACCTTGGTGTTATAGCTTGTTGGAACCAGGTTGAGAAGTTTTAAATCTTGAGCACATAAAACAGGGGCCCTATGTGTCAGAATATCATTATATTAATGAAAATGACATTTTTGGAGCAATGGGGGAGTTTAAATTAATAAAGTGACTTTATTATATGTCATCTTTAAATTATAACATAAAGTTGCTTTATGAGAAATGAAATTAAAGTAAATTAAAGGAGATGAAGACAAATGAAAATTGAATATTATAAAAGGGGATTCGGATTTTATTTCATTCATTCTATGGCGCATTTGATATTATTGATTTGTGTGAAGAGACATTTGGAACAAGGGTTTCAAAATTTCAGACTTGGAGAATTGTGAATTCTTCAAAGTTTTTACAAGCATTTGAGGTGTTCAAATAAACATTGAGATTTGCTATAGTGTGGGCTTCATTCAGAAGTTCAATTTGAGCTTACAGGAGAATTTTGAAATTGTATGAGGAAGAGCTAGGGTTTGAGTGTTTGGTCTTCAATTCTGGAGAGAGCATCGAATTCTTTGCTATATTTACCAAGCTATGATCAAAATTGAAATGGAGTTACAGTAGATTGGTCAAAGCTTGCATTTGAATTGAAGCTGTACGGATTTTGTCAGCTATCGTACTAAATTAGCAGAGCTGTACATGTTGTACGGTAAAGGTTGAGAAGAATTTGGAATTGGCTGTTGTTTGCTGCAGTATAGACTTCCTGGTTGATGGTGTCTTTAGCCGCCAATAGCATGGGAGAGAACATTTAAAGCTGGTGTCATTGGATAGTTGTTGCGTCTTCATTCTTAGGTGTTGCATTTGATTCCAAGGGAGTGGCATCATTTGATTTTGAAACTATTCAATAAGGTGCTGCCTCCTTATTTAATATATGTAATGTTTTTAATAATTTTCAGCCATGCGAATGAATTAATAATGAACTTTGGAATCAGATTTAAATTGTTGTTGGATGTCAAATTATTTTGTTGTTGAAAAATTGCAAAGGTTATAAATATTTGAAACTCGATAGAAATTTGCAAATAAAATTGAGTTAGAAGCCAGCTGGCAGCTGAGAGCTAGTTGGGCTCATCACAATGAAGTAACCGATTTTCTTCTAGGAGAGGGAAACAATTTAATATGAGAGCCATACACCCAACTAGATGACACCCCGAAAATCTCTTGTGAAGATGATGGAGTAGCATTGTGTGCCATCACACAACTCTCGAGAGAATCCAAAAGTGCCTCACAAGAGATATGAGCAATCAGATCTGCATCATCTGTCATCGTACTGACCTTAGGAGAACCTAATGCAACCAATGGCTCTCTGCTGCTCTCACCCAATATAGTCTATCCCAACTGTGACTACTGCACCTGAATCTGTGATGGATTTGGCCACATCCTCAACAACTTCATCACCACAACCTGTGGACATAAGGTCATCACCAACTATTACTGCAGAGGACTGCACTATGCTTGTTGCTCGTGAAGACTGATAGGCCAACACTGGGGAAAATAATATGAAATATTTAATACTTAGAACGAATTTCAGCTTGGTCTATTTGTGTTAATTTGGGGGTGTAAGCTTGTGAAAGGTGTCCGAGCAATATGCTATCAAGGGATGCTAGTTGCAAGTTGAGTGATTATGAATGCAGCTAGAATACATGAAAATAAACCTATGGCAAATCAAATCAATCTTGGCGACAAGAACTGTCACTTCCTGGGGACAGAACCATTAGAAACAAAAACATTTTCCTATAGTAAAAATAACAAGAATAACAATCTGGTTAAAGGAACTACACCGGAATTGCTACAGGAGCTTTTAAGTACTCGTAAAATAATAATTTAATTCAGAGTTTGTACTTTTAATCCTCGAGTACTCAAGAATAGATAAATGAATTTGAATGACCTGTTAAATCTATAAAGAAAATGAATTAAATACAACCTTTAATCATTTCAATAATAAACACACTAAGATTAATGCAAAATAAACTAATTCACACCAAGTCTAATTGAAATAAACTAATGCATACTGCACAACTAAAAATAAAAGATCACCAGGCAATCTTGGAGTGGGCCCTGCCTCCTCAATATATCCGGTGATAGAACAAAGATGTTTTCTACATTGCTTTAATCAGGAACAATACTATTACATTCACCAAAAATATTACAAGCTTGCAAAGAGCTTTTCTTGTAATATAAATCTGTGTACAAAATATATTTCTTACACACCTCTTTTCTCAGCAATGCCTTTAACAATATATAAGAGAACTTGGGCTCTTTGTTCTCGGCAATTGCTAGGTATAATACTGTGCGGTTGTTATAGTTTCTGAAAATCGCACACATTGCAATGGTGGAGAAGCAGGCGTTATAAATGGGAGGTCGTCGGTTCAAACTGCTGGTCTGTCAATTTTCAAATTGTCGAACCGCCATTTTGCCTATAATAGGTGGCATTTATATTTTTATAGATGTGACGTGGTTTTATGGCCAAAATCCATGCATGGTTGAGTGGTGAAAGCATAAAATAGAATGGGGGAGGTTATGTGTTTGAACCTTGCCCAACAATCTTTTAACAAACATGTTCATTTTAGCCATAAATTAAAAATGATTTGTTGTAGTTATAAATAAAGAATATGGAATTTGTAATGTTCTCCTCCACATGAAATATTGATTTTCGTGGCATAGAAAATGTTAGTAAAATACAATCAAATATTAATTATTCATATATTTTATCTGAAAACTAAAATAAATATTACTTATGTATATTGGAATATATGCAACATAAAATGGGAAAATGGTATAGAAGTGGAATATGGCAATGGGTATGAAGGCATATGGGAGGGCTAAATAATGATATAATTTAGGACATGAATAGATCTCATCATTCCCCCCAACTTATCATATTGCATGTCCTCATGTAATCGTTATGATCAAGAGGTCTTTGGTGTGAACTAGAAACATTTGGATTTATGGCTTTGGGCTTTGTCTTCAACCTGAACCATTATAACTCAGACAAATCCCTTTATTTGCTTCACATGACAAGCATTGTTGTTTTCTTTTTTCAATTTGCTATTGCCAATATTGATACCTCCAATTTTTCATGTTCAAAAATGTTTCAGTATTTTTTTTCTTTTTTTTCATAGCATCATGTTTCCAATGCTTATATATAGGAGGTGTTTTGAGAAATTTATCTCACTATTCATAAGCTTATTTGAAATGGGTGAAATGATAGGCAATAGAAAGGATGAAATGATAAGGAATATGAAGGGTAAAATAATAAGGAATACAATGATATTATGATGGGATAATTAAGGATAATGGATGTAATAAATATGGTATAGGTGAAAATATAGGCAATAAGGATAGTGTATCTCCCCCCAACTGAAAGGGTTGATCGTCCACAGGAAACAAGGAGAGGCTAGGTAGGGGTGTTGCATAATGAGCAATATAATAAGCAATATTAATAAAGTTAAGAGATAAAATAAGGAAAAATAAAATTGATTGTGTTACCAACATGCACGTCCATTGATGCCAAGGTGTGGAAGCCAAAAGATCTCAACAATTGTGAACCACGAGCACAGAAGGAACCCAAAAATGTTGACTGAAACTGTTACTGCATAAAAGATCACCATTTGAATGAGTGAGATCACAACTCACCAGTTCTTCTGGGAACAGTAGCCTTGCTACCTGTTCCCCTTAGCTATGTGTTTAGCCAAGAAACAAAGAAGAAGTGGTGACAGTCAGATATTTGGATTGAATGAACTTGGTGGATAGGAGATTTTGTTCATTTTAAGATTATAGAAGAGTTCTAAAGCCTTGGGATGTTTCTAGGAACCCATCCATTTGCACTTGCTTAGTTATCTATGCCTAGTCTGGCCAATCAGGCCTGTGAACCTAGTAGTTGTTGAGGGGTACTGGATTTGAACCTGACCAAGATCCTTTGGAATCCTTTGGAGATTCGAAAAGGGTATTCAAATCTGCAAGGCATTCCCTGAGTTGTTCAGGGATTTTGGGAGAAAGTCACCAAAAACCAGTGAATCGGGACTAGTAGAGATCTTGACAGGTAGTGAGGAAATTGAGTTGTGGGTGTTGGAGGACTCAATTTGGGGTTACATCTCACTGTCTTAGTGCATTAAGACCCTAGAGACTGTCTCTATCTTTGTTTTGAAGATTCTAGTGGTGTAGGGTAATTTCCCTATTTTGGGCTCATATAAGGATTGGTTCCTTAGCAAAGGGATTGGACTAAGGAGAACCTTAGAATAAGGTTATAGGTGTCTAAAAGATAAATTAGACCCTGAAATGGAACAGTGGTTGAAGACTTTGCATCAAAGTCTCTTCCCTAGCTACATTTTCTGGGTTCACTTGTTCCTTTTGGACTTAACCATATGTAATTTGGCCTCAAAGGCTTCTAATATCCTAAGCCATTCATCATCCTTTCTTTAAGGGCCTTCAATCTCCTGTGCCTTATTCCCTAGTTCAAGTGGCCAACCCTTTGGTTCATCATAGATTGCTTTGATACCAAAAATTGATGTAGACAACTTTTGTTCTCTTAAGGTAAGTACTTTGCTTTTGTTGATAATGGATCAAGATAGATAACACAACTATGAGAAGATTAAAAAAGAAGTTACAAAATATAAGAAACAATATTTATACAAATAAAAGATAGAGATATGATTTTTTAGTTTAGTTGCATACTTTTTATAGATAAATAAGGGCTTTTAGACTATGAAATGATTTAGTTTTACAATTCTGTATATTTCTCTTATTTTTTTGTATATATAATACATACATATATCTACACACACACACACATACCCATACACACCCAAACCCCTAAAAATAATTTTCGCACATCCATGTGCCCGATTTGTGTACCTACATTCGTCCTCGCAACCGAACTGGTAACTTAGTTAATACTCCTCCTTTAAGGAGATCGTAGGAATCATTAAATTTCAGCACTGAATGCTAAGTAAATTCTAATTATATTAGAACTAATGCTGCTCCCCAGCATCATCAAATGTTGTGTTTTATTTTGAGGAGGGGGCATCACAACTCCTGGGAGTAAATACTTGTCTAGAGTGATTTGAACTGGTTTTTATTGAGGGCTTTCCTCTATAGAATTTCTTGCCACAAAATCATTTGCCAGTAGTAGAAAATATTACATACTAATTCTTTTAGAGAAATATTATTGAGTCTATCTATCTTGATATGAGGAAAGACTTGCATTTGTGCTCTTTGAAGAAGAGGTGCAAAATATACTTATTACACTAATCTTGAAGAAGATACATGCAAATAAATTAAAGTTGAGTTTTTCTGTTAGAAGGAAAAATGCGCAACAGAAGCAATATACCATAAATTCTGTCAGAAGAAAAATTTCACATCCAAAGAAAATCAATGATTACAATATGTTCTTAGAGTCAAAACCTTTAAAAGAGTATCGCCAACAATATATTTGGAGTAATTTTGGCAGCATAATAGTATCTACAAAACTTAGTGAAACCTGCATCTTAAGCACCAAATATATAGAAGCAATACATGAAACCATAAAATGGTAATTAGGAAACCATGAGCTAAACTCTCAAAATGTGGCACCCAGCAACCCCAATTAAAATTCATTGTCCAATTCTCAAGGGGAGTCAATAGGCTAAAAATAATATATTCCTTCCACCTTCTATAAGTTCATAATAAACCACTCACCAACTTGGGCGTTTCATTATCTCTATTCAAAGATGCCTTACAACATACCATAAGTTAGTCAACAAGTTTAACTTTCTCTTATGGCTCTCTTATGCATTATAGATGCTCCCACATTTTAAATGTGGGGGACCCAAATACCAACAGCTGGAGGCTTTACTTTTGATCTGTGACGCCCATTGAGCCCTTTTTTCATAAAATTGTAAAGTTCTAAGAAACTTAGGCTTTTATCATTGAGGAAACAATGATGGCTCATCTAGAAGTTGTTTTAAGGGCAAGAAGTGACCTTATGGTGCAGAAATATAGTGCTTATGTTCTATAGCCTGAAAATCACATTTTTTGTATTTTTAACATTAGGATGCAAAGTTGAGACACCTTTCTCAACGTTTTGTTTATAATTTGTATAGAGTGGCAGAAAATTGACATATTTTAGAGTTGATTTAAGTTATTCTTATGCAGTAAAATTGTGTTGATCAATTGTTTCTTGATTTCTTTGGTGTATTCTATAGTCTGAGAAATCAAAAAGAACTGGTCTTCCTCCCACAATAAATGCTGTGACAGAGCACCTGAGACAGTTTTATAGCAAAGAATCTGGAAAGTCAAGCAAAATTACAGAGATATTACTTCTTGAAGAAAACATGAATATTAATGCGCGGACTGCATCTCTTTCTGTAAGTATGCCATTCATAGGTCTATTTGTTAAGATGTATTTATTCTTAATTAAAATTTATTGATTAATGACTATAGCTGTACTATATAAAATGTTCTGGGTTCTTATGTATACTCAAGTTTAAGAATCCAAGATTGCTTGAGGTGCTTTTTATTCTACTGGCATTAGCCTTTTTTTTCACATGATCTATTCACTGCTTTTTTAAAAATAAAAATGTTAACATTTTTCTTTCATTTATTTTGAGACTTCTTTGTTGTTTTGCATAGTTACCCCACCCGTTGGGGATAGCGGGATGGGTTCACGGGATAGGGGGACAGAGGGCCTCAGTTTAGGGATTGGGGGGGGGGGCGATGAGGTTGCAGGGGTGGCGGGGGGAGGTTCTGTATACACTACATACTATACATATAGTACTCAAAATGTAGTCATGAAAAGATGTAAAAGACTATTAAGAAGTAAAATAACAAGATTGCAAATGCCAAATACTAAATACTTGGACATTGAACAATGAACATTGTAAGTTTTGAACATTGAATATCAAATTACTAATTAGAAATTAGAGTACTATATAAAATTGTCGAATCGGCAAATGGAAGATTTCTATTATATCAAAAATATCATCAAGATGATTACAATGAGTAGCATGATGTCAAAACAAGTACAAAATGTCAAAATGTAGTGAAGGGAGGCCTCTAATCATCCCTCAAGGCAAACTTCTCATCAATGGAACTACTAGACTCCTCATGGTCAAGATCCGTCAAAGGAACACTAACCAACCTTGCATCTGAAGCCATTGCATCCTCATCCTCATCAATTTGTGACAGCTCCTCTGGCTCTACATCCTATCGTGTTGTTGGGCTCTCCTTGTACACACGTCTTGTGGTAAGTGATGCACAAGGCACTATGTACAACTACTAGCTTCTCTTCTCTCCTAGAGGTAAGTATGTTCCTCTTAAGAGAGTGGATGAAGCTAAGTAGATTAGTTCCTCTCTGAAGATGAAGAACTAGAATTTTGAGATAGCGGGCAAATGGCTAGTGTGTAGTCACTAATTCTTGTCCATAATAGTTCCACTGCCAACGTCCTCTTGTGCCATAGTTTTTATATCCACCTTTTCCACATTCGAATAAACCCTAAGAGTGGCAAATTTCATCCACTTAGTGTGAATCTTGAAAATAGTTTCAGCATCATACATCCTATCAATGTACTTGAAGAACCCTGTCCATAACTCATCATCCTAAATCGGTGTGACTCTTCTAGGCCTAGGCATGTACCACTTCGGGTTCAATGCATAAGTAGCCATGTGCAAGGGAGTGTTTAGGCTATCCAGTTTGCGTTGAATGATTGGGACGAATGTGCTCATTGTAGAATGCTAAAGTGGGGTCCTCTCGCACAACAAACCTCATTTGGTCAAGCATAGAATTGATGCACTCATACACCTCTCTGAGGGTAGGTGCATCCCCATACTCATATCTGATAACTTGGAAAACTGGAGCAATGAGAGATACTATGTATTTTGCATTACTCCAAAATGCTTCACTATCTCCATCACCCTCTTCCCCTACTCTATCCTGGCCTCATCCCACCGATTCCAATCATTTGTCATAACCATGCGATGCAATGACTCTTGCAACTCAAGCATTCTCTCTTAGAGAATGAAATAGGATACTTATTTGGTCTCAACGGTTTCAAGAACTCCTTCACAAAGCTCCTAAAGAGTGCATGTGAAGTATGGTGGTTGTAGATAAACATTTGCACATCTCTCGCATTGCTAATTGCTCTTGTAATCTAGTCAATCTTCCCCATGTCCTTGAGTGCATTGTTTTATGGCATGCACACAACATGAAGTCTACTGAATATGTCTATAGTTGCCTCAACATGCTTCCTTGCAACTATGCACACATGTGTTGCATCTGTTACTACTTGGACCACATTTTTTGGCCCAACATCCTCAATAGCTACTTGTAGGATGTCAAATTGAAAATCAACATCTTTTTGATGCCTTTAACAATCAACCATTCTAAGAAAGAATGGGCCCTTTGAACATGCAACTATGATGTTGATGAGTGGAGGATGCCTAATGTCCGTCCACCCATCCATAACTATGCTGCATCCAAACTCCTCCCAACATGTCCTCATCGTCTCCATTAATGCACTAATCTTGGCATAGTTGTTATCCAAGATCGTGGTCCTGTAATGTCCCCATTTTTTTGACTTATGGGATTAGCTTAGTTTGGCAACCCTCACAGGCTAATCAGGCGATCAGAGGGGGTTAGATGGTGAAGCTAGCGTTCGGATTCCTTTCTGGAGGTTCTGAATATCAGGTCTGCTCTTCGTTCGGATCATTTTGGTCAACTTACTATTTTTAGTAAGTGATATTTTGGGTATGGCCAAGATTAGCAAGGTGTCTGCACGGAGCGTAAGATATCTCAGGATCAAGTTTCAGAGAATGTCTAGTTTGAGAGACTTCCTATTTATAGTAAGTCTATTTTTAGCAATGGCTATTTCTGGCAGGGCAGTGCCTATTCCTAGCTGGGTAGTTGGACTTGGTGTTTTGTCAGAAGTTCGTTAATTGCAGTCAGACAGTTCAATGGCTTATATTTTAAATGTGTTATTAAATTAAATTATTTTGATTTAATTTAATAACTTATAAAGTTATAAAGTGAGATTTTTTTTAAAAAGCCAATTAAGTGAAAGTATTAAAAAAGTGCTTTTTCCAAAAAGCCTATATATTCTACTCGAAAAAGCACTTTTCTCATCTTATGCAATCATTATTTTTCTTGGAATTTGGGAAGAAGACAAATCCTGGCTAGGGTTTCGAGGACTGATTCTTCATTTCGTAATTTGAGCCATTGATTGATGATGGTGAATTTTACATGCTGATTATCTCTGAGATCACAATTCGGTGCTGTTGTATATCGGATTTGTGAGAGTATAAAATCTGGAGTTGAAGTCTGTTGTTGAAGGCGTGCCTGTGAATTCAACAATTCAAAGTTTTGGAATAATTATTTGGAGGCTGGTTATCTATTTACTGTTTATTGAAGGTGTTTGCAAGTAGAGGATTATCGAATTTCATTGGGGAGTGGATATGCATTAGCTGCGATTTTATATATATTGGAGACATTTTTAATTGATAGCGAATTTCCTTCATATCTGTCAACGTCAAGGAAGAGTCTAGCACGTGTGAGATTAAAGGCTTGCGGCAGCAGTTTGTGGTCACATTTTTCTTTCCAGTAGGGCCATGAGACCTTTTTCTTAGGTTTGCGATTTGTTAAAACCAGTCACGTACTACCAGGTTGTAGTGACGTGCTATAATTCAATAGGTGGCGATTGTATTTGGAGGACGTGACAGCAAAGGAAAGGGAGATTTGCAGAGTACAAGTGCAATCAAAATTACGAATTTATGTTTATTACATAATTTTTGTTGAAATAAGAATTTAAATAAAGATTGTTAATTTAGAATGTTACTCGTCTAAAATGAGATAATTAAATCTGCCGAATGTGTTATCAGAATTTACTTTGCATAAATAATATTGAAAATAGTTGCAGTTGTTTTTACAAATTATCAATTAATATCCAAGAAGAGCCCATTCGGCTCTTGACAGTGGTATCAGAGCTTTTTTCCTGCCATCCTGTGGGGTCTGGATTCATTTTTTATTCAAAAGTTTTTAAAAGTGATCAGCACTTCTATTTTCTCGAGCCATGGATAGATACAGGAGATCCAGTTCCGGAGGTCGTCATAGCAATAAGGGAAATAGAGCGGAATTAAATGCTTTAGTAGAAAGCATTGAGAGACTTAGATTACATCAGCAGAGATTGGCAGAGAGTTTGTCGGATCTAGTTACAGTAGATAGGGCAGCGAGATATATGGTTTCTGCCTTTAGAAGGCCGACATCTAGTTTGCAGGGGAGAAGACTGGAGCTTTCTCTGACAGTAGTCCATGATGCTGATGTCCCTACATCTAGTTTAGCACCTGCTATTCCCATTCGCAGTGCTGATGATGGATTCATTGCATCGGAGCCAGTGGATGTTTCAGTGCCATTGGTTGACAATAGCACTGAGGATCACCAGGTTGAGGCTCCCAGAGCAGTCACTACAGATTGTATAGGGGCAGCTGATGTTGCAGATATCACTGAGTGTTCAGACTCTTTCATGGAGGGAGTTATTATTGGAGATGTTTATGTCAATTGTAGTAGTGTTGCTGCAGTTCAGGAGGCAGTTGCTTCCTCAGATGGGACCTAGGCATGTACGGAGTCTCCCAGTGGTGAGATTGGTGATTTGGGTACCACAGCGGAGTCAGTTGATGACATCTCATGCTCCAACATTATTGGTGCACAGCCTGACGTTGAGTCATGTGTGCAGAGACATGTCCTCAGATGAGATTTCAGCAGGAGTAGTGGGAGCTGATAGTATAGACACATCTGATGACACTTTTGAGGATGTTGTGAGTTGCATTGGAGATGACACCCCCTGTGAGATGCTGGGTGGTGACTGTGAGGAGCGTGTGAGCTCTGACAGCTCAAAGATTTATGATAGCAGTCACAGTGTAGGATCAATACATGAGACAGTGGTTTATTCCTGTGTTGAGGATGTGAGCATGGAGCTTTCTAGTGATGACACTTAGGATGGGAGTGTTGCAGCTGATTTGGGCGACATAGTTTCATGCCACAGTTTAGTTGACTCATATGACAACATTGAGTCGGGTATGCAACTAGAGTTAGTAGAGGGGATGCAGATAGATGATGTGTACACTAGCATTGCAGATATCTCCGATGTTGAGAGCGAGGATGATGAGTGCTGTAGTATTTCCGGCTTTCTATATCTGACTTTGGGTGTAGATTCAGCATTGTCATTTGGGGGAGGTGGGTTCCAGGATTCTGTGTTACAGGGACCCACAGATGAGGACAGGGAAGCTTATGACTGGCAGGAGTTTGTTTCAGCTAGGGCTTCCACTTCTGGAGAGAGAGTCACTTCGTTAGTGACTCATGTGGATGTATCTCAAGGTCTGGACTATCAGATAGTTGCAGAGGACGAGGGAGCTGGAGATTGTTTTGAGTCAGTTTCAGCAGCAGCTTTCCTGGATTTAGATGAGGATGTGTTTGATGCCTGTACTCAGTTTGTAGAGGTGTACTCAGATGTAAGTACACAGGGAGAGGGTGATCTTGAGGGGATTTTGTTGGTTACAGCTTCCTCCCATAGTGTAGATAGTGCGTTTGAGGTTGTTCATAGGAGGCCTGTTGTGTAGAGCCATCATGTGACTAGCCAGTTGCGAGTTGATGAGAGGGATATTTCTTCTACTCTCGAGCATTTTGATGCCACTCGTCAGTTGTTGGTTGTTTATGGTTGGGGTACTCCTATGACAGATGAGCCCAATGGTGGTTACCTTTCATTGACGGAGATTCATTCTTTGCGTGAGGCTGTCAAGATTTTGAGACAGAATTACTTACAGATGGTAGCCGACCGAGTTCACCTAGTTGAGTGGGGGAGTACAGCTTATGAGGCATTGATGGACAGAGAGGAGGAGGTGAGTGAGCTTACCCAGGAGCTCGCAGCGACTATTGGGGTTTTAGAGGACACTCAGCGGGCTCTTCAGGAGTCATAGATTCAGTTGGAGGAGGTGACCATGGAGTTGGAGCATTTACGGTCCACACCAGCCCCAAACCCAGTTCGATTGCACATTGAGGTGGGTGGTGGTGAGTTTGCTCCTACAGTTGGTGTTGAGGAACATGATGTTGTGGTAGGCACATCTGTTCAGGATATGGGAGCACTTGGTACGGTTGAGGTAGGAGTACCGGTGGAGTCGAGATCTCAGGTTGATTTGCTTCCCTCAGCTGGGAGTGAATCCATTTCATCATCTCACATAGCTGATAGCATGGGACAGTTGGCTGTGCCACATTTTCAGAGGGATCAGCTATGGATTGCGGGGGAGCATGTTGACGCTTCCACGTATAATTTCTACTGTACCGAGTCTTTTATGGAGTATTTACTTGAGAGTGCAGATGTGCGACAGGATTCTTATAGAGTGTCTGAGGGTACTCTTATTCGAGGCTCTTGTGCTATTTGAAGGTTGGCTAGGAAGATTGTGGAGACTCTTTCTACTATGCTTCCCCACAGGGATTTCGAGGTTGGGTTTGTTGAGAGGATTGTTCAGGTTCCTACCCAGCCTGCAATTAGATTGGAGCCATCTCCTGATTCCCAATTTGGGCATGAGGGGCTATTGACAGAGATTGGGGTTTCTGACCGGCATTTCACGGTGGGGTATGCTCATCATTTTTCTTTTGACCCTCAGGTGGAAGATGTGATCTCACGTAGGGGTAAACTGGCTCCAGTATCGTACCATCCATTATGGGATGGATTAGCACCATCGTTTGCAAATGGATTTGGTAGTTGCAAGTTAGATTACTTGTAGTGTCCACACACTCTGGACTATTTATTAGAGGGCAAAGTTGATAACAGTGATTCAAACACATTTGGTCATTGTTGTTTTCCCAGTGCAGTTGGGTGTGAGTGCTGGATAGACGGACTCAGGTTTTGATAGAGTTGTTATTTCAGATGGGTTGAGTTCCGTTGGGTTGTTTTCAGCATCGACATCTACAGTTGGTTTACAAATGTTGTTTTCAGTGGTGCTTGTTTTGTTGATGGTGGTACTTTCTTCACAAGAGTTTGGTGAGGATCGGGACATTACTTGTGACCATCCTTGGGATCTGGGTGGTTTATGATGTTGCTTGTTTTTCTTGATTGCTTGAGGACAAGCAATCTTGGGAAGGGAGGACTGTAATGTCCCCATTTTTTTGACTTATAGGATTAGCTTGGTTTGGCAACCCTCACAGGCTAATCAAGCGATCAGAGGGGGTCAGATGGTGAAGCCAATGTTCAGATTCCTTTCTGGAGGTTCTGATTATCAGGTCTACTCTTCGTTCGGATCATTTTGGTCAACTTACTATTTTTAGTAAGTGATATTTTGGGTATGGCCAGGATTAGTAGGGTGTCTGCACGGAGCGTCAGATATCTTAGGATCGAGTTTCAGAGAATCTCCAGTTTGAGAGACTTACTATTTATAGTAAGTCTATTTTTAGCAATGGCTATTTCTGGCAGGGCAGTGCCTATTCCTAGTTGGGCAGTTGGACTTGGTGCTTTGTCAGAAGTTCGTTGATTGTAGTCAGACAGTTCAGTGGCTTATATTTTAAATGTGTTATTAAATTAAATTATTTTGATTTAATTTAATAACTTATAAAGTTATAAAGTGAGATTTTTTTTAAAAGCCAATTAAGTGAAAGTATTAAAAAAGTGCTTTTTCCAAAAAGCCTATGTATTCTACTCGAAAAAGCACTTTTCTCATCTTATGCAATCATTATTTTTCTTGGAATTTGGGAAGAAGACAAATCCTGGCTAGGGTTTCAAGGACTGATTCCTCATTTCGTAATTTGAGCCATTGATTGATGATGGTGAATTTTACATGCTGATTATCTCTGAGATCACAATTCGGTGTTGTTGTATATCGGATTTGTGAGAGTATAAAATCTGGAGTTGAAGTCTGCTGTTGAAGGTGTGCCTGTGAATTCAACAATTCAAAGTTCTGGAATAATTATTTGGAGGCTGGTTATCTATTTACTGTTTATTGAAGGTGTTTGCAAGTAGAGGATTATTGAATTTCATTGGGCAGCGGATATGCATTAGCTGCGATTTTATATATATTGGAGACATTTTTAATTGACAGCAAATTTCCTTCATATCTGTCAACATCAAGGAAGAGTCTAGCACGTGTGAGATTAAAGGCTTGCGGCAGCAGTTTGTGGTCACGTTTTTCTTTCCAGCAGGGCCGTGAGACCTTTTTCTTAGGTCTGCGATTTGTTAAAACCAATCACGTACTGCCAAGTTGTAGTGACATGCTATAATTCAATAGGTGGCGGCTGTATTTAGAGGTCGTGACAGCAAAGGAAAGGGAGATTTGCAGAGTACAAGCGCAATCAAAATTACTAATTTATGTTTATTACATAAATTTTGTTGAAATAAGAATTTAAATAAAGATTGTTAATTCAGAATGTTACTCGTCTAAAATTAGATAATTAAATCTGCCGGATGTGTTATCAGAATTTACTTTGCATAAATAATATTGAAAATAGTTGCAGTTGTTTTTACAAATTATCAATTAATATCCAGGAAGAGCCCATTCGGCTCTTTACAGGTCCTCAATTTGTTGTCACCTGGTGGCACATATGATGGTCCTCCCTTTGCCACCATTGACATCATCTCCTTATAGTAAGGAGATCGAGCTACATGAAATGGGATGCCATTGGCAAAGAAGAGCTTACTAATGGCATCATCTATTTGTTCCTTCAACTACACATTAAACGAATCATCTATGGGGTTACTTTGCATCTTGCTTTTTCCCTTGCCCTAATGTGATTCAACTACATCGCTTTGAGTGGATGAAGGTCTTGAAGCTGACCTTGATATCGTTCTTTCTCTCTGATGCAATGTACGAGTAGAAATATGTGACCTCCCCTGCATCTGCTCAATAGTCTAACCTGTTTCCTACCAAACAAAGTAGTAGGCATTGCAACTCAACTGTCAGCTAGAACACCCCAAAGATTGTTGAACTCAATTTTGTAGTGCAAATTTTTATCCTCCTTCAAAAATTAACATGCTCTCACACCTTTTCCTGGCCAAAAGAGGAAGTGTTCATGAACTCTAGTGATGCTCCCAAACCATTCTATACCACAAATTTTGCTTTTTCATTTCCTTGTGCCACCAACTATGAGCGTTGGAGCTATTATTCTTGTTGCAAACTGTCAGAGAGGAGATTTGGGATCTTGAGGACCCCTGACAAACTCTGCCAAAAGTTGGGAGGGGCAATCTATAACAACTGGTGCACTAGGCATGGAAGTAGTTCGGCCTTCCTGATTTTCCCCATGATCATTCCCCTCATCCTTATGCTCAAGTTCATATTCTAATCGACTTGCACCATGAGAATGAATTTCCATCTCATCCTCACTCATATCATGACTATGGGAGCTTATTGTAACACTGCATTTCACAAAATGAAAATAAATTCAATAAGCAACTAGTTTCAGCCTACTTCAAATTAAAAATAAAAAAAAAACTGTAATTTTTTTTTTAACAAATTTCAAATTGTAAAATAAAATTTAAAAGTTTTCTATCTTGACTCTTGAGGGCAAAATGAAGAATCATAATGATTCTTTATTTTGCCCTCAAAATTTAACATAAAGTCTGATTTAGAAGATGAAAAAACATTGAAATTTGAAACAACATTGAACAAAAACAATTACTATTTGCATTTATAAATGAAAATCAGAAAATAAAATGAAAATCGGGAAAAAACCTTGCCTTGTGCTTCAAAAATCTCTTCAAGAAGGTGAAAAATCTTCCTCTTCTTCTTCTTGCTCATCGTTACTCCTCTTTCACTTGCAATCACTCCTTTCACTCCTCCAATCTTTCTTTTCTCTCCACTTCACTCTTCTCTATATGTTGTAGCACACAATGAGAAATGAAATTGTGAGTAAGAATGAATCCCTGAAGGCCTTTTGTAGGCTTGAAGGGGCTTAGATGATCCCCACATACACTTAGGGTTTGAATGGAACCCATAAACAAATTAAAAATCATGTAATTTTAAAAAAAAATCTTAAAATTCGTCGGCCGCCTGGGAACACCCAGACATAATTGGAATGGTCAAGGGACGTCTGCATGTCCCCCTCGATGTTCCGGGAACGCCAGGACGTCCCCGCATTCTAGAGTCGATTGGGTGGAGAAATGTGGCGCCGAGGAAATGTAGGAACGCTGTCCCCACGTCTTGAGGATGGCCCCGTCCCGGGAACGGCTGGGTTTCACTGTTGTTTTGTTCTTTCTTTACCACCCATCTTCATTTATAAACATTAACATAATTTAATTTTCTTTCTCTTAATCAGCTTTACCAGTCTTCTAGGCCCTTTCTTGTTACTATAATTGTAGGATCTCCATCTTTTGTACAACTATTTGTTTGTCTTAAAGCAATAGAGAATAATAATTTCTGTTTTCACAATCAATGTTCCATAAAAAATTCTTGTTATCTCTATATCCCATGAAATGTGCAGATGCTTCCATTTGTGTCAAATACATGCAAGTCTCAAAAACTTGGACCAAACCAAAATGCTTTTTGTTTCTTTTGTGTTGTCTTAGGCATTGAATCATTGCATATGGGAATTCTGTTACCATAACGTACCTACAACTTACAAACCTAAACCCTGATCCTAGAAGGAAGATAGAAGAAAAAAATAGTAATATTCACAAATGGGCAAGGGACAATTGTATGTAAAAGTGTAACTACTTAGAATACATAAGAGCAAGGATAAGAAGTCCCCATTCATTGAAAGCAAGTAAACAGAAAATTATAGAAGTGAGAGGAAAGAAACAGAGCAAGAGAGTGTAAACCAAAAATGGTTAGAACTCTAGAGGTGAAACATCAAAGTACAGTCAACCCTCCAAGAACGCCTGTCCAATTATGGTGCTCCAAATGAGGGGGGGCCTTCATTGAAGCATAGAACTAAACAATATAAAAACATGTGACAAGACTGGAAAACAACATTGTCTCATGTCTCCCACAAGGTTAAGAAGTATGGACCTTATTCAATATTGTTGTCAGCTAGGAAATTGTCCATTTAAGAAATAATCATGTTCTCCATATATTAGCTAAGGCTAATGTGATTTGATTGGGCAACTCCTAGGAGGAAACATCATCTCCCCATAGAACTTTTCTTTACATCTAAGGTTGAGGAACCTCCATAATGTGCACCTGTCTCTATGACATCAACTGTGGGCCAAGAGACAAGGCCTCTATTATTGAAATGAAGTAAATCAATGACACCTAGAATCAGGGTAAGGTTATAATGCCTTACTTGTGGTATGCAAGGATGGACATATCGTGTTGCTGTATACCCATATATATGCAGATTGGCAGCAAATGGTATTTAATGTTTGTTACCAATATGAGGAATGCATGCAAGGAGAAGATAGTCAACTCATTAGCTCTATAGGTAGTCTATAAGGTCCTATGATTGAAAGTTTGAAAGTGACAACCTCTCAAATGAATAGGGCTAAACATCTCTGATCATGGTAGCAAAAGGTGGATAGAGATTTATTTAACTACCACGAAACTTCATAGGAATGTGGACTGTGTCCCACACAGCATCCACTATTTTTATTGACTGCATTTATTTATAATATAGCTGTTTCCTTATTCACTCATGCATGTTAATTTGATTGTATCACTACTTCCATACCAGTACCTAAACCCCATGGGTTCTGGTAACTAGGATAGGGAACCACCTGAACATCTGTATTCTGAACACTGATATTTCCCGCAAATCTCATAATATATGAGATAGCTGAAAATAAAAGGATCCTTGTAATGACCCTTACTATAAAGGCCACTAAAAACCACTATTGCTGGACTGTGATTTCGTCAAACACTTGGCACGCAACTGAATTGTTTAGGTTGTGATGATGTGTTTCAATGTGTATTTTGTTTTTGGGCACCAAATGCAATTGAGATAACAATACCAATAGTGTAATGTAATACAATGAGCAACAATGAATCTCTAAACAATGCAAGAACTCAATACTAACATATCAAGAACTTCTTCCAATTCTGATTACAATTCTCAGAGTATATATAACTGTGACATGTAATAATCAGATTACAATGCTATGATCTTTTCACCATGCCTTGACCATGCCCTAACCAAGGTAATTGCAACTATAACAACCCAACCACAATGTATAATTTCAAATGACCATTTTCAGACATGTGACAGTCATATTCAGATTACAATGCAATGGATGACTGATTTTGTAGACTATTCTTTGAGCAAATATATGGACTGTCTATAACAGAGATTTACCCTTTTTTCAAACACAATAACTTGCAATTCCTAAGGCTAATGACAGTGACCAGATCTGGACTAAATCTGGACTGCAGACAGAGACCCAATTCTGAGAATTGCTATGACTGTTATTTACCAAAAAACAATAAATTTGGAACCTGAATTTGATGCACCCTTTTGCTGCTGATGTAGACTGATGAAGACCGCTGCCAAACACACCAAATCCGCCCCAAAGCATAAAATCGATCTCCAAATGATTTGAGAGATATGAGTGAAAATATGAGTCTTAGGCCCTGGTATGGAATGTTTGAAAATGTGCCAAATTGTCTTCAATCTTTGCCAAAATAATTCATCAATGCAAATGATGAATTCAAACCCTTATTCCAAACAATTGCAAACCCTCAATATCAATTTTTCAGGTCTGCTTTTTCGGACTGCTTTTTCGGGTCTGCTTTTTCGAACTGCTTTTTCGGATTTGCTTTTTCGGATTGCTTTTTCGGATCCGCTTTTTCGTTTTGCTTTTTCGGATTGCTTTTTCGGACCTGCTTTTTCTTCCTCTTGCAACCAAAACTCAAACCCTCAGGTAAATCTGAGGATTCCAAATAAGCTCAACATGAAATGGCTGAATACCACTTCCAATGTGCAACCCTTCAGAAGATATCTCACTTCCTCAGTTATGCAAATCCAAGGGAGTTTTCGTTCCCAAAGATCTAATGAAAATTTGTAGACCAAATGACTACAAATTGCTCCAATATGGAAAAGTAGAAGAATCCTCAAATCAGCTTGTCCAAATGAATGCCCAAGCCCCCTATTTATTCACTTTTTGGAGAAGTTGCTAAGAACTTCTAGAAACATCCTTTATAAAATCATATTATAATGCACTTTATAATATAAAAAAGTGCAATCTCAACTTAAAATCATAACATGTGGGGCCCGCATAACTCATAATAATAAAAATAAGCTCTAAATCACTTCTCCAAGAGCAAATACGACCACTGATCTACAAAATGACTCTCCACATCGCCACCAGTCTACGAGAGCCTGTGATAGACTGATCTGGCACGCTAAACGATGTCAGCCAGAATGGGGACATGACAGTCCGCCCTTCCTGAAATTGCTTGTCCCCAAGCAATGATTGAGCAATAAACCAATCAATCCACCTGGATCCCAAATGTAGTCATGAACTGTACTGCTGTCAACCAACGCAAGCTCCTGCAATATCCTCTGCAATATAACCAAGAGGAATCCATGAATGAATCGTGAACCACTGCTCAACTGAACTCCAACTCCATGACTGCCACAGTCAGGAACCCATGAGACACCAATTCTGAAAATATTAGAACCCAAGTAAAAACAACTCAAACTGCCAACACAGTAAATACCATCAACGCATCCCACTGGCTTACGCAGAGCGCACAATCCAACTGTGCAACAGTGGTGAACACTCCCGAATGAAATTGCACCAGGTATGGAAAATCCACACACTATACAACTCCTGCAGTCAACACAACTCTGCAGATCACCAGCCACTGTCCCATAACTATAACTCCCATGCACCGCTAATGGCGAATAGTCATCACTTGATAGATAGCAAGAACTAGAACCCAAACCAAATCTGACGGCCATCAACTCCTCAACGCAAGGATCAAATGCAAACTGATGAACATACCCTGCAGTATAATGCTGATAAAAAGAACCACCCTCGGTCAACAGCTCACCATGCACAGGTGATACAACCCACTGCGACTGATCACCAGCTAAGTCAAGAGTTGTCATAGCCAAAGGAGTAGAATCAATAACAACCACTGAAGCAACACTCCCAAACTCCTGCTCAAAGTCATGTACTCTCAAGCTATCGACCGCATAACCTATCGCCATGTTATGCCCATCACAACTCTCATCTCGTGGCATCAAACCATCCCATAACTGATGACAAACACTAGAGCCCAAAGTACATCTCCGTATCATCATCTCATCAACATATGGATCAAAAGTAAACTGATGAGCATACCTCACAGTGTAAGGCCGATAGAATGTGTCAATCTCAGTCAGTGGCTCAGACTGCAATCCAGATGAAACTAACTGCAACTGATCACTAACCAAGCCTGAACCAACTACTAACTCCGAAGACACCTCCAAAGGAGTAGTATCACAAACAGGAACCAAGCCAACTGCCGGCTCACCAACATCAAACATGATCCCTGGTACAACATCACTAGTCTCCGTGCCATCAGTAGTAGAGACCACCACCAAGTCAAACATACCACAATGCTCAGCGCCCAACTCCACTGAACCTGACTGTAGTGGAAATGAACTCGATGTGCCAATGCTAGTATTGAGGATAGATATATCCTCATCTCCACTGCCTCTATCAATCTCGACCATGGACATCCTCGAATCACCAGACACCACAACCTGCGACTGTACAGAATCTGGTAAAGATTGTAGTCGCTCTAACTCCATGGTCACCTCAGCCAAATGAAACTGTGACTCCTCGAAAGCCAACTGTGTACTCTCAAGAATCTCAGAAGTCACCTCGAGCTGCTGAGTAAGCTCACTCACCTCATCTTCCTTGACTAGTAATGCATCATATGCTGTACTGCCCCACTCCATAAGATAATCTCTATCAGCTACCAACTGCATATAATTCTGTCTCAAAATCCGGATAGCCTCCCATAAAGAGTGGATCTCTGTCAAGGAAAGATAACTGCCTCCCTGCTCATCACTAGTAGGAGAACCCCATCTGTAAACTGCTAACAACTGACGAGCAGCATCGAAATGCTGGCAAGCGATAGCAATGTCTCGCTCACTACCTCTCAGCTGACTAGACACGTGATGGCGCTGGCTAGATTGTCTCCTACAATCCTCCTCTGACGCATTGTCCAAGGGAGTATCCTCAAAACCACTGATCTCTGGAGTACTACTATCCATACTCTGCGAATCAACTCCAAAGCTCATACCAACATACGGAGCATCAAAAACTGTAGCATCACTGCCCAACTCCGCTATAACAAATGAATCTGCCGAGGAAGCTAAATCCTCAAAACTGTCCGCAGTAGACTCCTGGATGTCATCGAGGCCAGTGCGATCCTGGGACTCATCTGTAATCACTAACACCTCAGATGTGCCTAAATTATCACAAACCCACTGCACCCTGAGTGGTCGACTGGAAATGTACACTGCTCCTAACATCGGTGTATAAAGACTAATACCAACGTCTGACAAGCTGCTGGTATGAATGAGAACAACACCGTGTAATCTGCTAATCAAATCCATGATAGCACTCAAACAATCACTGCTACCAATAGATGATAAAGATCTCCAGTCAACAGAATCCCAAACGCCAATGTAACAATCCTGAGTCCTTATCTGTAAACTGGAACCGACTGACACCTCAAGCGAAATCCGTACCTGAGTAGCCTGCTCAATCCCAATATCAGCTGATCCCACGTCCATGTCTTCCATAATTGACACTATCTCTGAATCCTGGATGCAAGGTGAACTCTCACAACTATCGACAACCACATGTGATCCGCATGTCGCAGAAAGCTGAGTATCAAGTGTGTAAGATGAAGCTAAACTTGACTCCACGCCATACCCATCCACATGTCTCTCTGAGTCTTGTAATGCCAATGGAGTACTCAACAAAGAGGCTCGAGTGTCCTCGAACTCTCGAGAAAGCCTGCCAACTTCCTCCTCCTTCCTCCTCAAGGCATCTAAATGATCTCTGGCAAGGCTAAGAAGATGGTCACGACCTGAAAGAAGATGTAAATAACTCATCTTCATCGCTCCCATTCCTTCCCTGATCGCCTGTAAGTCAACACAAGAAGACTCTGCCTGAACTCCCTTATGTCTGTCCTGTAACTGAATCATCCGGATGTGATCCTCTATCATCTCCCGCATCCTGTCATGATGAGATAATGAAGTCACAATCCCATCCTCGCTTACCCTAAGCTGACTGGACAAAACATGTGAAGTACTATGTGCCTCAACCTCGTGTGATGTAGCATCTAACTGTGCCTGATACTCTCTATCAGCAAAGTCCCGAATACTCAATGTCTGCTCATCGCTGATAGGTATCTCATCATCATGCACAACAACCTCCTCACAATCATCATCTGAATCCACTGTGCTGTAGTCACTATTTTGAGCACCTGTGACATCATCAAGACCGACTGTACCACAATCACTGTCAGTGTCACTCATGCCATCCGGTGTGCCTGTGATATCACCTTCTGATGCAACTGGCTCAACCTGTACAACATCTGTAACCACTTCTGCCTGTGAAGATGATGCAAATAAATCATTACGTGAAGATGTGCTAACATCTCCCAATACCGGATCAGCATGTCTGTCAAACTCATCATACAAGTTTCTGCCTGTCATAGGGAAGGTACTTCGATCCTTAGGCCTATTAATCAGGCTCTTTAACCACGTACATGCCATAGGTGACACATTCCTCTCTTTTGTCCAAACATGCCATAAATCTTCTGCCAAAAGTTTAGAAATTTCATCCTTCTCCTCAAACAAGATTGTGAACATGATGGAGTGCATTGATGCTAATACATCGCTGGAATGAAACTCATCCAAAATATTCCAAAATGTGTTAAACATTCTGCGAATGTCATCAATACAACCTATTGACAACATAATGTTTTCAAACCTACACCATGCAAATACTTCAAGTAATCTTACCCTCTTTGTGAAATGAGGGTCCCTGATGTCATCCAACCTTTCGAAGCTTTTCACCATGGCATGAAGTACCTCTCTCATAATCTGATCATCATAAAAATTAAAGCCAGCTATTATCCTCATGATTTCACTAATGCAAGAGAGAGCTGCAAGTCTTACCACCTCATCATGATGTCTCAATAATCGGGGCTTCACCAAAGAACCAAATACTGGAGATAAAGCTGTTTGCATAGCATAGGAATCTAACTGATCAACCTTGCCTAAATAAGTTTCCAACTCCTCCAAAGTTCTTAGGAGGTCCTTTGTTCGCTGAAATGGACGATCTAGTTTCTTCAATGCAGTGTGCATTCTCTCTTTCAATTCCTTGTCTCCTGTTAAAGCCATGCTGACAGTTGAATTCAATCTAAAATAACCCAATCAGGTTGGCAGGAAACCGCTCTGATACCACTGTAATGACCCTTACTATAAAGGCCACTAAAAACCACTATTGCTGGACTGTGATTTCGTCAAACACTTGGCACGCAACTGAATTGTTTAGGTTGTGATGATGTGTTTCAATGTGTATTTTGTTTTTGGGCACCAAATGCAATTGAGATAACAATACCAATAGTGTAATGTAATACAATGAGCAACAATGAATCTCTAAACAATGCAAGAACTCAATACTAACATATCAAGAACTTCTTCCAATTCTGATTACAATTCTCAGAGTATATATAATTGTGACATGTAATAATCAGATTACAATGCTATGATCTTTTCACCATGCCTTGACCATGCCCTAACCAAGGTAATTGCAACTATAACAACCCAACCACAATGTATAATTTCAAATGACCATTTTCAGACATGTGACAGTCATATTCAGATTACAATGCAATGGACGACTGATTTTGTAGACTATTCTTTGAGCAAATATATGGACTGTCTATAACAGAGATTTACCCTTTTTTCAAACACAATAACTTGCAATTCCTAAGGCTAATGACAGTGACCAGATCTGGACTAAATCTGGACTGCAGACAGAGACCCAATTCTGAGAATTGCTATGACTGTTATTTACCAAAAAACAATAAATTTGGAACCTGAATTTGATGCACCCTTTTGCTGCTGATGTAGACTGATGAAGACCGCTGCCAAACACACCAAATCCGCCCCAAAGCATAAAATCGATCTCCAAATGATTTGAGAGATATGAGTGAAAATATGAGTCTTAGGCCCTGGTATGGAATGTTTGAAAATGTGCCAAATTGTCTTCAATCTTTGCCAAAATAATTCATCAATGCAAATGATGAATTCAAACCCTTATTCCAAACAATTGCAAACCCTCAATATCAATTTTTCAGGTCTGCTTTTTCGGACTGCTTTTTCGGGTCTACTTTTTCAAACTGCTTTTTCGGATTTGCTTTTTCGGATTGCTTTTTCGGATCCGCTTTTTCGGATTGCTTTTTCTTCCTCTTGCAACCAAAACTCAAACTCTCAGGTAAATCTGAGGATTCCAAATAAGCTCAACATGAAATGGCTGAATACCACTTCCAATGTGCAACCCTTCAGAAGATATCTCACTTCCTCAGTTATGCAAATCCAATGGAGTTTTCGTTCCCAAAGATCTAATGAAAATTTGTAGACCAAATGACTACAAATTGCTCCAATATGGAAAAGTAGAAGAATCCTCAAATCAGCTTGTCCAAATGAATGCCCAAGCTCCCTATTTATTCACTTTTTGGAGAAGTTGCTAAGAACTTCTAGAAACATCCTTTATAAAATCATATTATAATGCACTTTATAATATAAAAAAGTGCAATCTCAACTTAAAATCATAACATGTGGGGCCCGCATAACTCATAATAATAAAAATAAGCTCTAAATCACTTCTCCAAGAGCAAATACGACCACTGATCTACAAAATGACTCTCTCCACATTGCCACCAGTCTACGAGAGCCTGTGATAGACTGATCTGGCACGCTAAACGATGTCAGCCAGAATGGGGACATGACAATCCTTGGCATCAATTTCTTGGAGAAATAGAGATAACATCTCTTCTCACCATGTCGAAAATGGTGTCTTGTCAACTGATGGGAGCATATCCTTAGTTGGCCAAGCAAGATCTTTAAACCATGTAACCAAATGGTGACATCCAAGATTGCCAAGAAGGGCTCAATATAGAAGACCCTTATTTGACATCTATATTTATCACTGCCTTTGAGTGAAGGAATAAGGTAATTTAGGTTCTTAATTCCATTAAATGCACATTATAAACTTTTAAACAATTTTCCTACTCATAGATGGCAGGCTGTATAGTTCCCAAGGAAATATAAATTTTATTTGAAGTTGTCAAAAAGTTTGGAAGAAAGTTTTTTCTCGCCACATGCAAATTACCTACTTTACTCATGAATTTGGATTGAGGATAAAATGCATTCTCTCTTTATACACTTAATTCATCATGAACTTGAAGTTAGGCAATCTAGGATTTAGTGATGAGAATTCTAGCAAATCCCCAACCATTTATCAATGAGGGTTCAAGAAACTTTGTTTTTAATTCATTGCTAGAGAGTTGAGCATTGCCAGAGATTGTCAAACACACCCCGGTACTGTGATATGCGGTCAGTGATGTAGAAGAATCAGTTGACTAAGAAAACTTGTTCAACAGTAGTAATTTGGGAACCTTGCATCAGTCACCCGGCAGTGGGTTACCGGTGGCAGTAGCACCAGCAGTTTAGGGTAGGAGGAAGGATAGATGGAGGCACAAAAATAGATGCCTTTTATTTCTCTAATATGTTGATCAATATTTTTTCAATGAAGTTGTGTTTGAGTAAACCAAAGTTAAGTTGTTTGTTGGGAAAAGACTAAGTTATTGTTTTTATGGTTGACATGGACTCCGAGAGGGTGGTCTCATTTGTGGACTCTGAATTCTGTTTGTTGATATACTTTGCCAAAAGTTTATAAAAAGGTAAAAACACTGTTGCTCTCTATTCTGTTTATATTGTTCTTTCATTTTTTCTGTTTATACTATAATGTTTTTGCTAGGTCTGTGGTATAGTTTAGAGTCTAGACTGGCCAACCCTAAATATCCTTACATTTTCAATTGATTGCTTCTTTGTGTGGAGAATATACCAGAGCCCAGAGCAGGAATAAAGTTGTGTTGGAAAAGAGTGAGTTGTATTGATAGTTGTGACATTGACTTGGACCAGGCAGCACTCGATGCACACTCTTCCTATTTCGTTTGTTGATGTACTGTCAGTGATAACGCTTGCACCTTTGCAGATAGTCACTGTTGATCTTTATTCTGTTGTTTACATTTTTCTCTATTTTCTGTTTAAATTATTATTATGTTGCTAAATTTATTATATCCTGATCTTACAAGATCTTCACATTTTCAATGGATTGCTTGCATTGTGTGGGGAATATATCAGAATCCATAGCAGGAAGAGTGTTCTAATTAGGCAAAAATATTTATTGAAAGTAATGTAAGATAGCATCTTCACAGCAGATAAGGTAGTTAAGGGATCATCATTCTGGAAATAAATAGAAGGAATGGACAAAATTAAATCCAATATATTCTCAGGCAAAGCATGCTTAGTAGAGCCACAAGCATAAATCAACTTAAGAAAAACAGCCTAAGAATAAGTTTTAAGTGTGTATAAAATGGAACCTCCAATGCAAACAATGTTTCAAATAATGTCAATCTAAAGTGTTTAGATTAATTATTGTATGAGATCTTTCATTGAGGGGCAGTTGCTTAAACTGGATTAGTTTTCTGGTGAGTGTTAAAAAAACAATCAACAGACTGTCAGATTGTGCTTCTTGTTAATGAATTGTAGCTTCGATCGGATTATTCCTATCGATGAAATCAAATGCATAATTGGACTATCGACCTTGAGCATTTGATCTCTATCCTTCTTATGTATCCTGGTATGATTATTGATTATCATAATACATGATTAATAAATAGTATGATTACAATCATGTATATATATATATATATATATATATATATTATGTTGTATATTGTTAATATATGTATATAAATACATAATTGTAATTGAGATTGATATATCTATTATTAATCATGTTCATGATATTAATCATGCTGTTAATACCATTAATATTAATTATGCTATTAATGTTAATTATGTTCTTAATACAAATTACATTGTTGATATTGATTTATACATTCATTGATAATGAGTATTGATATAATCAATGCTGGTATCGATACCATACTGTGCTATCAAAGATAGCACATTATGATACCAATACATTATCTTAATATTGCATTAATATCAACCGGTTTCATAATGAGTATTGAACATGCTTTATATTACCAAATAAATCGATATTAGTATCGATGTTATTAACATGCAAACTAATGTGTATTAACTTGGGTTTGGGATCGATGAGGACATGCCTCCGTAGAGACATGTCTCTATGTGGACTATGTCCACGTAGACATGTCTCCTCCCATTAATATATAACTTTGGTCCATATGACTTGGGAAGCACCAAAATCAATAAGTGCCTAACAAGTCCCAACAATACTCATCGATATTTGTAATTATCAATTCAAGCATATATCGGAAGCAATATATATATATATATATATATCTGATCTGTATTACAATCACTTCATAGTAAATATATATTATCATTAATATTGATATTGAGAATTCTAAGGATTATATATATATTCATATATATATACATTCAAGAAAGAATTGTAGAGATATTGTGATCAACATATATATAGAAAAAATTAAAAATACTATAAACTTTTAAATCTGATCAAAACTTTAACATGGTATCAGAGCTAGCATAAGGAAGATGCGATCAGATTAATAAAAGAGGCAATCTAACCACCATTAAATTTCTCTAAATTTGTATTAAAGCAAAAATGGTGGATGGTGTTAGATTTGAGAACCGACTTGAAAGAGCTGCAAATTTCGTTACTTGGAAGTTCAAAATAATGATGGCACTAAGAGAACATGAATTGAACACATTTGTGGAGAAGGCAATACCTATACCTGATAAAGATGATGAGAAACTTCTATGGATGAACAATAAGGCTATGAAGATTCTAGTGGATGTAGTGGAGGATCACATAATGCAAATCACATCCAAACTAGATACAACATATCAAATGTTCACAACTCTAGAGAACATGTATGAAATAAACAATACAAGTAGGGCTTTTGCTCTAAAACAACAACTCCACCATGTCAAGATGAACAAAGGAGACACCATCATGTCTTACGTCACGAGGATAACGGAGTTAAGAGATCAGCTATCCACCATTGGTCACCTAATTGATAGAAAGAAATAAATGATGTTGGCTCTCAACAGACTACCTACATCTTGGGAAGCATTTATACAAGGGATAAGTGCTCGATCTGAAATTCCTAAGTTTGATTGTTTAAAAATTGACTGCATTCAAGAAGAGTCAAGGTTGATCACTAGAGGAATTGGGTTAAGTACCTCTAATGAAGAGATCCAAGTCTTAAATTCTAATGCTCATAAGAAAGGCAACTTCAAACGGAAGAAAGGAAAGGAATCTCATGGCAAACACTCATTCAAAAGAAACAGGGACATGTCTAAAGTACAATGTTTTAGGTGTGACAAATTTGGTCACCTTGCAATGAAGTGTATAGACAGGCCCAAGCCTCAAGCCTCCCTAGCAGAAGTGAGTAAGATGAGCTTAGATAAGGATTCTGAAAGACTTGTATTCTAATCAGCCCTATCAAGCCAAGTATCCACCAACCTTAACCCTTAGGTCATAGACAATGGAGCATCTCGTCATATAACAGGATTCTGAGAACATCTTGATAGCATAGAGGAGAATTTAGATGAAGAAGTCACCATTGGAGATGATTCCAACTACCTTGTGAAAGGAATCGAAACTTACACTATTCAACTAAAATCTGGCATCTCTCTTCAACTAACTGGTGTATAGTTTGTACTAGGTATCAAGCACAATTTGGTTTCCATTTCAGCCCTGGAAGACAAAGGATACCGAATCACTTTCATGGATGGTAAAGTTCTAGCATGGCCTAAGAACTCAAATATAAAGAAGGCTCACACCAGAGGAATTCGATATGGATGCCTATACAAACTTTGCATTTCTCCTTCCCAAGCCCTAATTCATGAATCTTCTACTCTAAGTGAGATATGGCATAGAAGGTTAGTGCATCTTCACTTTCATGCATTACCTTCTATAGAGAAAATTGTAACAAGCTTACCTAAACTAAAACAAGATCATGAAGGAATGTGTGAAGGATGTGCTCTATGAAAGGACACAAAGGGCACCTTTCATAGCAGTGAAAGTAAATCTAAAAATGTACTAGAACTCATTCATACATATTTATGTGGACCTATGATAGTAACCTCTTTAGGAGGATTTTTGTACTATGTTATTTTTGTAGATGACTACTCTAGGAAAACATGGATATACTTTTTAAAATGTAAAGAGTCTAATGAAGTCCTAATGAGATTTAAGGAATTCAAGGCTCTAGTAGAAAATATGTCAGGCAAAAGAATCAAAACCCTAAGGTCAGATAATGGGAGGGAATACATTTCTGATAACTTTAAAGACTTTTCTAATAATGTTGGGATTAAGAGGGAGTACACTATTCCTTACAACCCTCAACAAAATGGGGTGGCAGAAAGGAAAAATAGGACTATTGTAGAAGCAACCAAAGTTATGATGCATGATCAAAACTTTCATACCTCCTTCTGGGTTGAAGCCTCTAGTACTATTGTTTACATTCAAAATAGATGTCCTTTCTCTCTTCTAGATAACAAAACCCTTGAAGAAGCATTTACAGGGATAAAGCCTGACATAGTCATTTTAGAATATTTGGTTGTCCTATTTATATCCACATAGTCAGAGAAAAGATCTAAACTAGAACCCTCCAGGAAGAAGGGAACATTTGTGGGCTACAATGAATCATCTAAAGCCTATAGAATATATATCCCTGGATAGAAATTAATTGAGCTTAGCAGGGATGTAATATTTAAAGAAGATGTTGCATTCAAAAGATCTAAAGACATTAATAAAATAGATGACGAGTCTCAAAATATTGAAGAGGATCATGCTTCTGAGATTCAAAGGGAGACACATGTATCTATAGAAGACAATAACTTCAATGAACCTACGAATTCTACTATCGAGCCTAGAGACCCTGTTGTGGGTCATAAAAGACCTCTATGGGCAAGGAAAATGATTCAAGAGGCATAAAATTATGCAACTCCAAAAGGAACTTTCAGGGAAAGAAAGAGACCAAATAGATACTCTAGCTATGTTGCTCTTATGAGTGAAATCATCAAGTCAGAACCTTCCAGTGTTGAGGAAGCATTCCAACATCAAGTTTGGAAAGATGCCATGATAGAAGAATACCAATCTATACTCAAGAATGATGACTGAGATATCGTACCTAGACCAAAAGACAAATCAGTCGTCTCATCTAAATAACTTTTCAAAATCAAACATGCTGCACATAGGAGCATTGAAAAATATAAAGAAAGGTTTTTTGCCATAGGTTTCTCACAAAAGGAAGGAATTGATTATGAAGAAACAATTGCTCCAGTTGCTCAATACACCTCCATTAGGGCTGTGATTGCTATCACCGCATCAAAGGATGGAAGATTCACCAAATGGATGTGAAGACTGCTTTTGTTAATGGCATTATAAAAGAGGAAGTGTACCTAGAACAACCTGAGGGATTTGTGTTTCATGGTGATGTTTCTCATGTTTGCAAATTGAGGAAGGCTCTATATGGTCTTAAACAGGCTCCTCAAGCCCGGTATGAGAGAATAGACAACTATCTTTCAGGATTAGGTTTCTCCAAGAATAATGTAGATCCAAACCTTTCTTCAAGGTAATAAATAGTCACATGTTGATTCTCATTCTTTCTGTTGATGACTTATTGATTATAGGAGAAGACCATCTCATCACCAAGTGTAAACAAGACCTAACATATGAATTTGACATGAAGGATTTGGGTCTTCTACACTATTTTCTTGGTTTAGAAGTATGGCAACTGGTTGACGGTATTATCCTAAATGAAGGAAAATACACTATTGACATTTTGAAAAGGTTCGAAATGGACTGTAAACCAATGTCTACACCCATGGAGACAAATTTACATAAGTTAAAAGAAACAGCAACAAACTCAGAATTAGCAGATGATTGGGTCCTCGATGTACCTAGTCAACACTAGACCAGATATTTGTTATGCAAAAAATGCACTCAGTCAGTTCATGTGTGAACCAAGACAGTTACACTTAGTTGCAGCAAAATATATTCTGAGATACCTGCATGGCACAATTGGATATGGTTAAGATATAATAATGTAGAATTAAATCTGCATGGATATATTGACTCAGATTGGGCTGGAAGTGTAGTTGATCATAAAAGTACTTCGGGGTGTTGCTTCAGCTTAGGATCAGCCATAATTTCCTGGTTTAGCAGAAAGCAATCTTCAGTTGCACAGAGTTCCACCGAAGGTGAGTACATTGCAACATCTATGGGAGCTTGAGAAACCGTGTGGTTAAGAAAACTTCTTGTAAGATTGTTTGGACAATCCTTGGATCCCACGATCATTCACTGTGATAACTAGAGTTGTATAAAGCTTTTAGTGAATCTAGTGTTCCATGACAGATCAAAGCCCATTGAAATCCCTTACCATTATGTTAGAGGCACGGTGGAGAGAAATGTTATCCAGTTGAGATCTATTAGTACAAAAGAACAATCAACAAACATTCTCACCAAGCCTCTCTCCAAAACAAAGGTGGAATACTTTAGAGGTAAGCTTGGTATGGTAGAAATGTAATTTTATTTGAGATTGAGTCTCAACAAACTAAATTTATTGTACTAATATATTTTAAAAGATGTTTAATATGTAAACTCTTTTTGTCATGTGTGTGATTACATGACTTCATGGGCCCTTGTGAACATCTTGAAAGGTGATGTTCTTTCAATGATGTACACTTGTACTTCTGGTTATTGTTGTAAGGTGATGACTTTACAATAGTTAAACCTTACTATCATGATGGATATCATGTGACTTGATATCTGTGCACATGTCATGATAGTTTATATCTCTTAAGTGATATTAACTGAGTGGTGTATAACCAGAATGAGTTAAATAACTGAGATATTTCATGGTGGATATTATGTGACAATATCCATGGACATGTCGTGAGCAGATATCCTTATGGTAGGCATCATGCGACTTGATGCTTGTGCACATGCCATAATGGATTTTGTGAGTATGGTGAATATCATGTGACTTGATATTCGTGGACATGCCATTACTCTTGATGACATCGTGAGGTAACATCATTTATGGTGGATATCATTAGACTTGATATCCCTCTCACACAATATATGGATCTATTGTGTCTACATGAGGATAGTAATCATCCTCCCTAGCTAAGAGGGAGTGTTAATGAATTGTAGCTTCGATCAGATTATTCCTATCGATGAAATCAAATGCATAAGTGGCCTATCGACCTTGAGCATTTGATCTCTATCCTTCTTATGTATTCTGCTATGATTATTGATTATCATAATACATGATTAATAAATAGTATAAATGATTACAATCATGTATATATATATATATATATATATATATACATAATTGTAATTGGGATTGATATAACTATTATTAATCATGTTCATGATATTAATCATGTCAATACCATTAATATTAAATTTTAATTATGTTGTTAATGTTAATTATGCTGTTAATACAAATTACATTGTTGATATTGATTTATACATTCATTGATAATGAGCATTGATATAATGGCATCAATACCATACTGTGCTATCAAAGATAGCACATTATGATACCAATACATTATCTTAATATTGCATTAATATCAACCAGTTCGATAATGAGTATCGAACATGCTTTATATTACCAAATGAATCGATATTAGTATCGATGTTATTATCATGCAAACTAACGTGTATTAACTTGAGTTTGGGATCGATGAGGACATGGCTCCGTAGAGACATGTCTCTACATGGACTATGTCCACGTAGGGACATGTAGCTATGTAGACATGTCTCCTCCCATCAGTATATAACTTCGGTCCATATGACTTGGGAAGCACTAAAATCAATAAGTGCCTAACAAGTCCCAGCAATACTCATTGATATTTGTAATTATCAATTCAAGCATATATCGGCAGCAATATATATATATATATACAGATCTGACTTGTACTACAATCACTTCATAGTAAATATATATTATCATTAATATTGATATTGAGAATTCTAAGGATTATATATATACTCATATTTCATTAATATTAATATATATACATTCAAGAAGGAATTATAGAGATATTGCGATCAACATATATATAGAAAAATTAAAAATACTGTAAACCTCTAAATCTGATCAAAACTTTAACACTTCTAGTAAAGTGAGATTATTGAAATAGAATCTTTTGTTAAATGACATATTTACTTTCATATCATTTCTTGCTTAAAGTCAGAAATGTTAAGATTGGGAGTTGTAAATGCCATGACTAGTCTAAGTCATTTAAATGCCTGTACATGAAAAATGGGATTACTGCTGCATTCAGCCATTCTAAAATATATATTTTATTCTTTTTCCCATCTTCAACTTATTCCTATGCATATCCTCTGAAATCTAATAAATATCACATTAAATAGATGTAAACTGCTGCACTGAAAGATGACCTTAACTTCCAAATTCTTAAAACAAGGGAGGGAGTAGGTTTTAGTAGATTTGAATGCCGGTAACACCTTGAAATGCCGAAATAAGGATTTATTGTATCCAACCATTAAAAATAAAAGCCACAAACTTCCTAGTTTTCAATTCCTTCTACTAATTCAAAACATTGAATGTGTATCAAAAGCCAAAATAATCATCATTGAATTCCTCCTGAAATGATACAAATTTGATTCTTGAATCTTGAATGAAAAGGTAACAAAGCCTCTCCCTTTAATGCAATGCATGATTCTTTTTCTGTATGTTGAAGTTATAATCCAGAACTTATGTTCAGCTGATTTGGAACTTGGTACAGGAGTTGAGGAAGGGGAGTCATCTTCTTATTGCGACAGATATAGCTGCAAGAGGACTTGATTTGCCAGAAACAAGTCACATATACAATTTTGATTTACCCAAATCAGCCACTGATTACTTACACAGGGCTGGCAGGACTGGCCGTAAGCCATTTTCTAATGAAAAAAGTTTGATAACAAACTTAATTACAACCAATGAACAATTTGTGCTACAACGAATAGAAAATGAGTTGTCATTCACATGCGAAAAGATCACTCTATAATGAATGTCTATATATCAGAAGGCTGTGTTCTTATATTGTGAAAACTGAGTGATCAAGCCTGTATTGTTTTGTATCAGATGAAAAGTTCTAATCCACAAGTTCGTTTATATCATAAAGCTACAGTCTCATTTGAACATTGCTAAGTAGAGCTGCACATAGTTGTTATAACCACATTGTTAAGTGAGGGAAAAGTTAAATACTAGATCTTTAAGGAAATCCTATTTCAACTATCTCATCAATGCAATTGATTACTGTTCAACTTATTTTTTTTTGCTTTGATGCACATCTTGCTCAGCTTAATCATGCACATCTTGCTTGTCTGGACTAGTGTGGTGTAAGAACTATCACGGCATCTTGTAGATCTTACCAAGGAGATTAAAATTCTAAAATAGCCCGGGCAGATTTTATGTTGTGAAAATGCACAATACATGTGAACTATTGAGGGCAGTTACATTGGTGAATATCTATCATTGGAAGATTTCACCGTTACATTGGCGAATAGTTTTATCTTTGCAAAATTGAAATTTGGCTACTCAAGGTCATTGTAATTGTTTTTGTAGTGTTTGGCAGTGATGTTTTTTCCACCAGGACGGTATTATTTCGAACTGAATTGGTAAGGTTTGGTGAAGGCCGAATGGTGATAGAAGTGATGCTTTTGTTTTCTTAAGAGTAAAAAGCTTGCTTTATTTATAAAAATCATTTATTTTAATTTTATATAAAATTAAACATATTACTTAGATGTTTTAAAAAAAAAAGCTTATTGTACTTTTATGTAAATTTAAGTATATTACTTTGATTTAAACAACTAATCAAATAGTAAGAGTTCTTTTCTTAAGGAACGTTTTTGGGTCACAGAAAAAGATAATAAAATATTTCACACGTAAAAGAATTCATTAAGAAAAGAATTAAAAACATTAACATGTGCAGGAATTAAAAACATATTAACATGTTACATAACCAGCTAAATCAACAGTTCCAAAGCTGACTTCTCATGAGATAAGATTAATTCCTAGCAACAAGGATCTATCCCGTTGGAGACAAAATCTTCAAGTTAATCCCTATCCTGTTGGAGACAAAATCTTCTCAGAGAACAATCCGTCTAGATTCAATCATAGACAAGTGGAAAGACTTTTAGAATGATAGTTGAGGGAAGTTCAAGAGAACATGATCATAGAAATTGCTGATCAAGTTCTTGCAGAAGCCAAGGATGGGAGTCTCAATTCAAACCTTGAACTCACACTCCACAACTGATGTAGATCATAGGAAAGGTGTTAGGATTCAGTTGCTATGGGTACAGAGGACACCAATGACAAGGAGGATGAAGACATCTACAAACCAAACTCGTAGATATGATGAAGATGGCCAAGAACAGAGTGGATGGAAAGATACAATCGGTGGATTTGGTTGTGTTAATGTTTTGTAGCTTCAGTCGGATAAACACTGTGAGTCAATACTAATGAATATATATATATATATATATATATATATATATATATATATATATATATATATATATATATGTTGGCATTAACCCGTAAGGATGTAACCGGTATATGGCAAAGTGGTGTTGTCATTGATGTCCAAAGCTAACATTGGTCAAACAACGACCAAGTGACAATAATAGTAAATAGGTGCAGTCAACAAAAAAGTCTGGTTAGGAAACTGGTAACACATATTGAGCAAGAAGTATTGTGACCGGTGAAGTCACTAATTGGAGCAGTGACCGTGAAGTCACTAATCGGAGCAGTGATCGGTCAAGTATATGAATGGAACCGAGGAACGAGGAATCGAACCGGTATTGCCGGTATAGATTGAAAAAAGAAGAGTGATAGGTGAAGACAGAGACCTGTACACTACCTAAGGGTGTAAACCAATCATCTCTAATCGGTAAGATATCATTGAGACTGATGAACTGGTGAAAGTCAGAGTTGACAAAGAAGTAAGTGACTCTTTGACCGAGATTTGTTGCACAAAACACAAAGAACTTTGTGTTACAAGAAAGATAGGTGCAAGGCACAATTGAAGGATCTAATGCCAAAAATTAAGGCATTAAAATATGGTGGAATCTCAAGTTAAGAAAAGTGTGCGGCACGCATCTGTCGTTTCCTTTACAAAATAGAAAAAGCATGTGGCATGCATCTGATATTTCTATTACACACTGAATTTGCACCTTTGATCTCAAGCTCTTTTGGTCTTGATAATCCAGTATAACAAGGGAATCATCTGAAGGTTGTGGGACCTATGCTAACCGAGATGAGACCTCCAGGTTCTAGGCTGGTTCCTCTTGGATAGTCACCTTAGTTTGCTTCTTAGACAGGGAAGTAAATCTTTGAGGGGAAAGGGTTAGAAGGAGTACATGAAAGGGAAATGACTGAAAGCAAACTACCTACTAGGTGATGCACCGAAACTAGGGTATGAATTGCAGTATGAAGGATGAAACCAGTACACAATCCTAGGTCTAGGAGATTACAACTCAATGAATAGGCCTGCATAAATATTTTATAGAGGGGTCTGTAGTAAAGGAATACTATGCAGGGAAAAGGGAATTTCTCAAGACAGCAGTACTCCTAAAGAGTCAGACACAGACTATAACTTGCAGACAAACATTCATCTCTGCAATTGGGTATAGGAATGAGACAGATTGCCAGGGGTGGAAGTATGCCCACAAAAGCATTCGAATCGGATCATTCATAAACATACACATGAATTGCAGAAAGAAAGAGGAATCAAGAAAAACCTAAGAGTTACTGAACATGCATATACTGAATTCAATAAGAGATAATCCACATAAGAAAGCATAAGGACAGGAGAATGTCACAAGATGCTTTGTAATATCTGAATAATCAATGGGAATTACAACCATAGAAGGCCAAAGGGGCAAAAATGCCACAAATTGCCCTCTGAGAAAGAAAACCTTCCTTTTTACAATTGCTGGATTCTGAGCTCTACAAGCTCCCAAAAACACTATATACACCCCTCAACTGCATGCAGGCAGGAGTCAAAAAACTAACCAGGGTTACAGATTAAACAATACAATATCCAACCCTAGGGTACAAATTATGATCATAAAAGATATCCCTGCAACATTAAAACTGATCAAATAAAAGACCCATCCTTGCGTGCCCATGCCTGTACTTGATCATGCCTGCAAATAAAAGACCTCGATCCATCTACTTCTCTGCAAGTCGGGCTGTCATGAATGCTCAAATCTGATCTCAGATCCTCAAAAGGACCCCAAAATGGCAGTCTAGATCTCTGCAAATTCTCCCAACCGCAACCGCCTTCGAAATCATCAATCCTTAGCTACCCGCACTTGCAAGCATTCTCTGTAGAAAAAAGCCCGCCAACAAAGTTGCACCGCCTTGAAAAAAACACTGGTCGCATGATCGCATGAGCTCAAAAGCTTTTATGTGATCATGCGATAAGCTCTTTAGAAATTGCCACCGCTCTGCCACATAGACACCTGGACCCACCAAATATCCACCACCTCAGTCAATCCAACGACAGCACCACAAGAAACACCAGAAGAATCTGACGGTAGTCGCATGATCGCATGAGCTCAAAAGATCTCATGCGAACATGCGACCACCGTAGATCTTGCATCTGCGGGGCCCATGCTATACTGTCGGCCCACAAGATCGACATGTCATCACCCCCTTGGCCCACCGCCGAAGTCACTATTTACCGTTGACGGCTCGTCGCATGATCGCATGCGGTTAGAAAGCCGCATGCAATCATGCGACAAGCGCAAGATGATCACTGCAAACCTAACTCTGTGTTTTACCTCGGGTTTAGTTTCTTCTTAGTCGGCAAGTCACATGATGTCTTTCCTAACCCTGGGCTCTATCTGGCGACTGCGAAAAATCTTTAACCACGCACCTGCTTTACCAACCCCGGGCCCACCTTGACTGAGATTCTAATCTAACAGCGGGCGCAAGATCTCATGGGGTCGGAAGATCCCATGAAATCTTACGACCATAGTAGATCTCTTCTCTACCACCACCTCATTGAAATCCAGACCCACGACAAATATTCATCACCAGCCGACCAATGGAACATGGGCACATCACCACCCGAGGACCCACCAGCAGCTGCCAAAGTCCCTGCTGACTGTTGACCGCTTGTCGCATGATCACATGCGGCTAGGAAGGCCTATGCGATCATGCGACCAACTGCATGATGTTAACTGCCCGAACCATGAACCATTTGTCATTTAGAACTTTACCGCGACCATTGGGATCTCATCGGACAGTTGTCGCATGATCTCATGGGCTCGAAAGATTCCATGAGATCATGCGACCACCGTAGATCTCTGCTGGGAAGTCTTGCCGGGACCACACTGATCAGAGTTGCGCGCTTATGAAATGAATGCCACCAGAGGAAGAAGTCTGAAACACAGAAGGGGTCAAAAACACAGAGGGTTTTCGAGCGAAGGTCGAAAACATACTAACCTTTCAGAGTGGAGGTCGAAAACACACTGAGCTTTCGGACCAAAAGGGCAGACACATCCTGAGCCTTCAGAGAGAAGGTCGAAAACACACTGGGTTTTCGGGCCAAAAGGCAGAAAATACACTAGACTTTCGACACTTGAGCATTTCTTTGGAAAATAGGACCGTGGCAAAAAATGAATGATAGGGAATTTTTGGGTAACATTTTGGCGACCTCTGTGGGATGTCAGCCTGCTAGACATTTAGACCAGTTGCCTTGACAATCCATTGGGCATGGGGTCACTACTGAGCACAAAAACTTGGCAGGGACAAAAACTGAACCGGGAAGACAAGCCTGTGTACGAGCACTTCTTGGAAAATAGGAAAACTAAGCTAGAAAGCAGGGAAACTAACCTAGCCTAAACTAACCAGTGCAGAAACATGTTTAAACAAAACCATTCACTGGTTGTGAAAAATAGCTACCTTTCCTCAATAAGACATTTTGCATCGGGCACATGAGGATAGCTACGAAGATAAGAGGCATACAAAGATTTGGCAAATGAGGATGCACTGCCTCTGTAAAAACAAGATCAAGTTCACTCACCTCAAATGGATCATATGGAGGTGTCTCAGTGAACTCCTTCTGGGCCAAGTATCTAATGGGGCAGCCTCTTGAAAGTTTGAAGGCAGGAATTTCTTTGATGGTTTCTTCTTTATCTTCATGGTTACCTTCCATCATGGACAACCATGTCAACTCATCATCCGCAATCAGGGGACTGTCATCCTCCTCTTTTAAACTGACCAATAGCCTATCAAAGCTGTCAATATCTTGAAGATTTGGAACTGATTCCAAATCTTGCTCATGCAGTAGCTCCTTGTGAAAAGGGTGATCCAAGACCAGGCCCCCTTCAATAGGCATATGACCTTGAACCTCCACTCCAAGGAATAGAGGTTCAACATCCAATTTGTCACAAAAGACTTCAATGATATCCAAAAATTCATGCTCTTCTTCAAGGCTTTTGTCTTTGTCCTTTTCTTGGAAAGCCTCTACCATGGCTTCATCATCCTGCTCCATAAAACAAGGTAGCTCACCCATCAAGGACATGGCGTTCTCTTCTGTATCAACCTTCTGTTGATGGTGAACTTTTTGTTCTGATTGACCCTCAGCCATAGGCAATGGCATGGTCTCTTTTTCATCATCAACAAAAAGAGGGAGCTCATCATACAAATCAGCCAAGAGCTTAGGCCGGGCACTAAACTCCATCACCACACCTTGCTGCTCCATTTCACCACAGTCATCACTCTGCACTGATACCTCATATTTCTTCTCCTCTTCAAATGAAAGTTCATTTACCACCAGTCCTTGCTCAGACACCAGACTAGTGTCCTTGCAAAGGCTTGGCATTTGACAACCAGGAGGGAGAGTTCATTGGGGTATCCAAATCACCTCATCATCCTGAGAGACCAGAAGGGCCTCTTGGGATAACTCACTTCTCTGAATAGGCTGCTCTTGTAGAGTGGTGGGCTGCATCTCAAACACAGGCTCTGTCTCAAAGCTTGGAAATGAAGGCTTTGTAGGCTCCACATGTGTAGGTTCTTGAGACAGATGGGCCCTCCAGCTTGGAATCTTAGGCCTAGGAGCCTATTGTTGAGCAATTTGTGATCTTAACCTTGCTGTCTCAATTTCAGCTCGGCGTCTGATCTCCTTTTGAAACTGCCTTACTTGTTGCTCATCAACAAGAGTTTCTGCCGCTTGGTAAGGAATGAACCCTTGCTCATATTTTTGAGCCTCCATCTCTTGGTAGGGAGCTGACTCCTCATAATAACTTTGAGCCTCCTGCTCTCTCTGCTCCTTGAGCTCAGACACTTGCTTAACTAAATCAAGCAACAGACTCTTTGCCTCCTGCATCTTTTTGAAGTCTGAACTTAGAGTCTACATCTGTTGCTAAATAAGCTGAGAAGGGGAGGGTGGGTGGTAAGCATGATGGGGAAGCTGGCTTTGCATTTGTTGTTGTGCTTCTTGTGCCCATGATCCATCTTGTCGGAGGGCCCTCTCATAACTTTGCACAAGGGCGAACTCATTTGGGGCATACTGGATATATTGATACCCTTGAGAAGTATAATAGCTTGGGGTAAAAGGAGGCTTTGGGTGGCTTTGATAAGGCTAAAAACTAGCCAGTTGAGCATTATTCTCACAATAGGATAGTGAGTAACCTGACTGTCCATAGTAACTTGACATGTCTACTCATGCAATTAGCTGGAATCTGAATATGAAAGATTTGAAACATACCAGCACCTGATCTTTAAAACCAGTAAACCTTCTGGAGTCACCAGATATGTAGCAAAATGACCTCTTCTAGGTCTATAATATGTTATCAGCATATCATAGATACCATATTCTTTTCAAGTAGACTTCTTTTGTGGTCCCACCGGACGTGCCAGAATTGTTATACACTGAATTTGCGCCTCTGATCTCAAGCTCTCTTGGTCTTGATAATCCAGTATAACAAGGGAATCATCTCAAGGTTGTGGGACCTTTGCTAACCGAGATGATACCTCCAGGTTCTAGGCTGGTTCCTCTTGGATAGTCACCTTAGTTTTCTTCTTAGACAGGAAAGTAAATCTTTGAGGGGAAAGGGTTAGAAGGAGTACATGAAAGGGAAATGATTGAAAGCAAACTACCTACTAGGTGAAGCACCGAAACTAGGGTATGAATTGCAGTATGAAGGATGAAACCAGTACACAATCCTAGGTCTAGGAGATTACAACTCAATGAATAGGCCTGCATAAATATTTTATAGAGGGGTCTGCAGTAAAGGAATACTATGTAGGGAAAAGGGAATTTCTCAAGACAGCAGTACTCCTAAAGAGTCAGACACAGACTATAACCTGCAGACAAACATTCATCTCTGCAATTGGGTATAGGAATGAGACAGATTGCCAGGGGTGGAAGTATGCCCACAAAAGCATTCGAATCAGATCATTCATAAACATACACATGAATTGCAGAAAGAAAGAGGAATCAAGAAAAACCTAAGAGTTACTGAACATGCATATACTGAATTCAATAAGAGATAATCCACATAAGAAAGCATAAGGACAGGAGAATGTCACAAGATGCTTTGTAATATCTGAATAATCAATGGGAATTACAACCGTAGAAAGCCAAAGGGGCAAAAATGCCACAAATTGCCCTCTGAGAAAGAAAACCTTCCTTTTTACAATTGCTGGATTCTGAGCTCTACAAGCTCCCAAAAACACTATATACACCCGTCAACTGCACGCAGGCAGGAGTCAAAAAACTAACCAGGGTTACAGATTAAACAATACAATATCCAACCCTAGGGTACAAATTCTGATCATAAAAGATATCCCTGCAACATTAAAACTGATCAGATAAAAGACCCATCCTTGCGTGCCCATGCCTATACTTGATCATGCCTGTAGATAAAAGACCTCGATCCATCTACTTCTCTGCAAGTCAGGCTGTCATGAATGCTCAAATCTGATCTCAGATCCTCAAAAGGACCTCAAAATGACACTCTAGATCTCTGCAAATTCTCCCAACCGCAACCACCTTTGAAATCATCAATCCTCAGCTACCCACACTTGCAAGCATTCTCTGCAGAAAAAAAGCCCGCCAACAAAGTTGCACCGCCTTGAAAAAAACACTGGTCGCATGATCGTATGAGCTCAAAAGCTTTTATGCGATCATGCGACAAGCTCTTTAGAAACTGCCACTGCTCTGCCACATAGACACTTGGACCCACCAAATATCCACCACCTCAGTCAATCCAACGACAGCACCACAAGAAACACCAGAAGAATCTGACGGTAGTCGCATGATCGCATGAGCTCAAAAGATCTCATGTGAACATGCAACCACCATAGATCTTGCATCTATGGGGCCCATGCTATACCGCCGGCCCACAAGATTGACATGTCATCACCCCCTTGGCCGACCACCGAAGTCACTGTTTACCATTGACGGCTCGTCGCATGATCGCATGCGATTAGAAAGCCGCATGCGATCATGCGACAAGCACAAGATGATCACTGCAAACCTAACTCTATGTTTTACCTCGGGTTTAGTTTCTTCTTAGTCGGCAAGTCACATGATGTCTTTCCTAGCCCCGGGCTCTATCTGGCGACTGCGAGAAATCTTTAACTGCGCACCTGCTTTACCAACCCCAGGCCCACCTTGACTGAGATTCTAATCTAACAGTGGGCGCAAGATCTCATGGGGTCAGAAGATCCCATGAGATCTTACGACCACATTAGATCTCTTCTCTACCACCACCTCATTGAAATCCAAACCCACGACAAATATTCATCACTAGCCGACCAATGGAACATGGGCACGTCACGACCCGAGGACCCACCAGCAGCTGCCGAAGTCCCTGCTGACCATTGACCGCTTGTCGCATGATCGCATGCAGCTAGGAAGGCCTATGCGATCATGCGACCAACTGCATGATGTTAACTGCCCGAACCGTGAACCGTTTGTCATTTAGAACTTTACCGCGACCATTGGGATCTCATCGGACGGTTGTCGCATGATCTCATGGGCTCAGAAGATTCTATGAGATCATGCGACCACCGTAGATCTCTACTGGGAAGTCTCACCGGGACCACACTGATTAGAGTTCCACGCTTATGAAATGAATGCCGCCAGAGGAAGAAGTCTGAAACACAGAAGGGGTCGAAAACACACTAACCTTTCAGAGCGAAGGTCGAAAACACACTGAGCTTTCGGACCAAAAGTGCAGAAACATCCTGAGCCTTCAGAGAGAAGGTCAAAAATACACTGGGTTTTCGGGCCAAAAGACAGAAAACACACTGGACTTTTGACACTTGAGCATTTCTTTGAAAAATAGGACCGTGGCCAAAAATGAATGATAGGAAATTTTTGGGTAATAGTTTCTTCTCTAAACTGAGACTCAATTGAATGATGGATCCAAAGGAGATCTTTGTGGAGGTCACACGTGCAAAAAGCGAGAAGAGCAGGAAGACTATTTATTCTTCAACCTGTGAAGAATATCATTTGCCTTCATTCTTCCAAGAAGAAAAAGAATGAACCTGTACACTGAAAGAAGCTACGAAAAGGTGAAGAAAAGAAGAAGAGAAGAGTGTGCAAGGAAGCTCAACAATTTGGAGAGAGAGCATACCTGTGGTGCCTAGTGATGACTCTCAGTTGATTAACACATCGATCTTATTAGGCTCAAAAAAGTCATCTCAAAAAGATCAAACCCTCTATTGCTCTCTGACATTGCAATAGCCAAAATCTCAGTATTTGGGTGGACATTAACAAGTCTCTTGTATTAAATCCCTTAATCGGGTGACATCGAGTAGATGTTCTAAAGTCCTCTAACAAGGCAGGCTTTAACAGGCCTTATTCTTAAATCCCTTAACCGGTTCGCATCTAACAATGCATTTGTAATCCTTTAACAAGGAAGACTCCTTACAAGGCACACTTCAGAAGAGTGCAAAAATTGTGAGGCCTATTCATACCGTGGTTTTCTCCCGCTTTGGGTTTCCACGTGATACATTTGGTGATCTCTACTACTTTGATCTTGTGATAATTATTTATGTGATAGAATTTGTTCTGCATGCAGTTTTTTGTTAGATTAAATCAGATTGTCTTTAAATTTTAGTGGGTGTTGATTCACCCCTCCCCTCTCAGCACCGGTTGTGACCATCAATATATATATATATATATATATATATATATATATATATATATATATATATATATATATATATATATATATATATATATATATATGTATGTATGTATGTATGTATGTATGTATGTATGTATGTATGTATGTATGTTAATTACATAATAATGAATAGACATGTCCCATGTCCCTACTTCTCCCATGAAGGGACATGTCTCTTCTTGGCTCATTCTCAATATAAATACAAGAGATTGTTGCATTTGGAAAACACATACAATTAGGCAGTGCTATTACATTTGCAACGATCCTAAAAACCTTAACATGGTATCAGAGCCAATTTTCAAATGTAAGAGAATAGTTTGTTGATGGTGAATGTGTGACTATCTCAGAAAATATAGTTTTAGTATGAGACCATATCTCACAAATAAACCATTGGATTTTTTTGAGTTTTGGATATGTTGGTGATAAACAAATTTAGAAGAATATCATCGGAGCGATTGGTGAGAAAGTGTCGGGTTCAAAAGCTATGACCGACTATGTACAGGTCTATGCAAAATCTGTAAAAGAGCAAGGTTCCTTCTTTAAAGGCCTAACCGCTTGAAGGGAGATCCGAGCAAATTGAAGGTTGTCATAGTGTATAAAACCTTTGGATATTCAAGATAGGTCATGTGAAGAATTTTGGTAATGTTCGAGAATAGCGACATCAATCTATGAATTTGCATGATATTTTCTATATGGGCTCACCTTACAGAATGAAATACTTAAAATTTATAAAAGATAAGTTTTACATGTTTTATTAATACACATAATTTCTTAAGTTTGTAATTCATGCTATATTGTTGGTTAGTAAAATATTGTATGCTTCCATCATTGGTATTTTCGGTCGAGATAGTTTAGTGAGCTATTTGTAATCTCTCTCTGACATACCTTCAGGATGGAAGCACAAGAAAATTGCATTCAAGGGAGAAAGAACTTAATGCTTGCAAATGAATTGATGATTGAGACCAGATGTAGAGGGAGTTTGACATTTCAAAGAAGACAAGAGGTTGATACAAGAACTTGAGTTTCAGAGGGAGCAGATAGAGGATATGGTTAAATAAACTTTTGATAATCTTGGTTGTATTGATTCAGAGGGAGTAATACATATTGAGATGGATTCTCCAGTGATCAAGAAACTATAACAGTCAAAAGACTAGGAATCATGAATGCCTTTCGGGCCCTGTGTAAATCATGAGGAAGTGACGACTTCTAAATGATTATCACTTGTAGTTGTTAAAGTTATTGGAAGGTGATGATCTTACAATAACTTGATCTTCTATCATGATAGACATCTTATGATGGCTGAAACAGATCATGATAGATGATATCTTGCATGGTGGATTGAATTCCTTAAACATGCCATGATCTTCTATTGTGGTAGACATCTTATGATGGTTGAAACTGATCATAATAGATGATAGGAATATTCCTATGGTAAGTATTATTGAGGGTACATGTGCACATTACCTATAAGTCATTTTTGAGTTATGGTGAATATCATGAGACTTGATATTCTTGGTCAGACCATATCTTTGATATTATATTGAGGTGATATCTAAAATATTTTTTGAGTTATGAAAAATTAAGATTCTTGATGTTAATTTTGAACGAATAAAATAAAGGAAAATGGCTTTGCAACTTTTTTCCATGATTGCCGATGATGTTGGCCTCTGTCCTTGCTTTGCATGATCTTTATGTGTCATTTCGTGTGCCCCGTGTCATGTTTTGTTTTCATTTGTTTCCTTTTCTCTCTCTTACGTGCATTTATTTCTATAAGATAGGGTATGTTGATTTTGTGATTCTTTTGCCCTTGTGTGTTTTCGGTTTAATCTGCTCCCAACTTGGTTCACGCGTGTGATGGGAGAGCCAAACCATAATGGTGGTGAAGGAGATAATATTATGGGTGACGCTACTGAACATGCTTTTGAGGAAGTTATTAATAAGCCAGAAGAGGGTGATGTCGACAAAATAGAGGGAAAATTGTCCTACAAATAGGTGGTGGCAGAAAGTACACCAATTTTTTCAACCGCTGCAGAATTCAATGGAGTTTTCCGTAGAAAGTCTGTGAAACCATTGCAGGGAGGAGTGGAAGGAGGATGGGCCTCAACCGATGGAGGTGGACTTGCCATTGGAGGAGATGTTGGTGCTGGTGGTAGCAAAGGAGAAAATGGTAAGTGTCCTTCTCTAGGGCCGAAGACCCTCTCTCTTTCTCCCAATGAAGATATAGTGAATGCTATTAAATCTGAACAAACTAAGCTTAAAAGTATTGCTATTTTCTTTGCTTGCCTTGATAAAGATACAATGTCTGCTCGAAATTTTTTTGATGATTGGCTTGCTGCAATTTGGGGTAAGAAACTTGGTATCTATGTTACATATTGTAGAATGATTCAAAAAGGGCTTTTTGTTGTCTTCTTGAAAAATCACAATATGCAGGAGAGGGTGTTGGAAAAACGGTTTTGGAATGTTGGACGTTCTATGTTCAGAGTTTATCCTTGGTCCTCTAAAGGTAATTTTGAAAAGGTTGTGGCCCGTTCGGCTCCCAATTGGGTTGAAATTAAAAACTTAAATGTGGAATTTTGGCCTTTCATCTCCCAAATCCTAAAACCCTTGGGCTCGGCTTCAGATTGAGCAATCTAGGGTCACCCTTCCACATTTGAATGCTAGAGTGCTTGTTGCCCTTGCTCTAGAAGTCAACTTTCGCGACTGTATTTCCCTATACTTTGATGGCGAACTCTTTTGTTGGGATATCTCCCTTTTAGGCAACCTAAATGCTTGCTTCTACTACAGATGCAATGGTCATACTAAGAAAGATTGCCCGACTCTCAAACATGTGCAGAAAGAAAAATTTAATGTGGTTAACAATAATGGTAAAAAAAGAGTTAATGACAATGGCAAGGTTAATCATGTTGAGGACAAGAGAAAAACTATGATGGCCTCTAACCCTAGTAAGGAGGTATCTTTAGATATTTTCTTAGCCCTAGAGAAGGCTCTAGTCCCAGAACATAGTGTATCTAAGTCCCCAGACCTCCCAACCAATAACAACTTTATCACTCTTTTGAATCCTCTCTTTGATGATGAGTTTGAAATTGTTCCTTCCTAGAAGGTTGTTTTAGATCCTATCCCCACTCCCCTAAATACCCACCAGCCAAGAGTGCTTTCTCCAGAGACCCCTTTTGACAGGTCCACCCCTCATGTTTTGAATGCTCAACAATTAGCCATCATTTCTATTAATGAAAGGGTCGATAAGCTTAAATAGGATAGCAGAGAGCTACTCCCCCTCTCCTCAGTTGCAACTGCCCCACCTGGATCTCTTTCTATTGTTGCCTCTAATTTAGAGGATCAGTTCACAGAAGTAGTTAGGAAGAAAAGGAAAACTGCTGACAGGAACTCCCTATCCAATGGGGGTAGAGGGAGAAACAACCTCCCAGACTGCTTTAATAGATTGTGTAAAAGCACAACACCCCCCCCCCCCAAGTAATTATGATGTTGCACATTCACAGTTGGAATGTCTGTGGGTTAGAGATGTCTGATTGGAAATACTTAGTTAGGAGATGGTGTAATCAACTGAATTCCAAAGATTTTATTTGTTTGCAAGAAATCAAGGTTGTAGGATTTCAAGCCCATTCGACCTTGAAATTCCTTTGGGATAGAGCAATTGGTTTTCACTCAAATCATGAGAGAGGGAAAGGAGGAGTAGCCATCCTCATTCATCCTAGATGGGAGAATCAAATTGAAAATCATTGATGTTCAACATGCCAGAGAGTTATTTGGGTGACAGTCAAACATGGTGAGAAGGTGTTTGGGATTTGTAATGTGTATGCTCCTAATTGTTATAGAGAAAGAGCAAGACTCTGGGAATGGTGTTGCACACACCTTGCAAAAGTACCATGGATTTTTGTAGGGGACTTCAACATGGTTGAGCACATAGTAGATAAGCTAGGAGGACTGGCACACTCATGGAAAGGCAATGAGCTTTTCTTTTGGCACAAATTCAAAAGGAAATTTAACCTCCTTGACCCTATGGAACATATGCATGGAAAGTTCCCAGACATATGGTATACTTGGTGTAATAACCAGAAAGGCAATCAAAGAGTCTATTATAGACTGGATAGATTCTATGGAGATGTCTCCACCTTTTCCTTCATCCCTGAGACTAATCATGCTCCTGTCATAGTCTTCCCTGCCTCTTTATCAGACCATTCTCCTATTCAAACCTGTTTCAAGATTGATAATAATATGAACACTGATGGTGAACATAGTAGAGTTAACTCTTTTAAACTCAATACCTCACTTCTTGAGGATCCTGATAACCTAGATGCTATTCTAATGGTCACCGAACTTACCAAACTTGGTAACCCTCTCATAGGAGCTATCCCACTTTGGAATCTGATGGTAGAAGCTTGGAAAAGTATTTTTTCAAGTGATTGGCAAAAAGTTGGCAATGGATAGGAACAAAGAAGAATCCTTTTGGCAGAATAGGCTGAATATCATAGAAAAAGATCTTTAGAGCAAAGGGAATAATGCTAGGCTAGAAGCCCAATTAGCTAACCCGAAACACAACTTGAGTATCATCCAGAGGTATAAGATTCAAGGGTAGAAAATCAGAGCCAGGATGAATTGGATTAATGAGGGAGATAAAGGGTCTGGGTACTTCTTCAATATTATAAGAGCCAAACAGAAAAGAGAAATGATCAAGGAAATTTTGTTTGAGGGCAAGCCTACCAGTGATCCAGATGACGTTAAAAATGCCTTCCATAGATTCTATAGTGAATTGTTCTCTTCGGAAGTGTCTGAAGACAGTCAAATAGCCATGAATGATTGTCTCAAACTCATCCTGCAAAAACTTTCAGTATCAGATCAAAACAATCTCAACAAGGCTCTCTCCCTAGAAGAAATCTTTGCATCCATTGATTCCTTTGCAAATGGGAAATCCCCAGGAATGGATGGCCTCCTTGCTGAAATTTATAAGAAAAATAAAAGCTGGGTAAGTCCTGAACTTTTGAATGTGTATGAAGAAGTATTCATTAAAGGATCTTTAGGAGACTCTATCAATAAGGGGGTTATTAAACTTCTTCCTAAAATAGGAGATAGGTCTCTAGTTAAGAATTGGAGGCTGATTACTTTGTTGAACCTGTCTTATAAAATGCTAGCTAAAGCCCTTGCTAGGAGGATAGCCCCTCTTCTGAACAGATTTATTTCACATACACAAACAAGCTTTATCGAAGGTAGATACATTCCGGAGAACTTAATCACAAGCTGGGAGGCCATGCACTGGGCTAAGTCAGAAGGGCAAGATGTTGTGATGGTTTTGTTAGACTTTGAAAAAGCTTATGACATGATAGAATGGGGGGGCTTTGTTCTTGGTATGCTAAAAGCCTTTGGTTTTCCAGATCTCTATTGCAAATGGATAAGTCTTCTATTTAAAGATGCAACTACAGTCATTGATGTTAATGGTTTCATATCCGAACCTATAATGCTCTAGAGGTCCATCAGGCAGGGGTGCCCTATAGCTCCTTTTCTTTTTGTCATTACTGCAGATGCTATGTTTTATACTTTAAGGGCTCAGACATTGGGACCTCCTTTAAAAGGAATTTCTCTCCCTAATAATGAAGAATTTCTTAATGTTCAATTTATAGATGATACCTCACTTTTTCTAGGACTATCAGAAGATAACTTTGAAAATGCAATAAAAAGGATAAACCTCTTTTGTAAGGCTTCGGGTTAAAAAATCTCCCCCCTCAAATCCACCGTGCTGGGTTGGTCAAATGATCCACCTGACTGGCTTACAAATAAGGGGTGGCAATGGGTAGGACCCAATTAGATTGTTAGGTATCTTGGCATTCCTTTTTCAGTAGAACCCAATCTTGGTAATATGTGGGAATGGGTCTATGACAAGATCAATAAGAAGCACATTAAATGGTAGACATAGTCCTTATCCACTGCTGGCAGGTTCCAAGTTGTGCAAAAAGTTCTCTCAGCTCATCACATCTACTATGCTTTGGCCTGGATGTTTCCAAGTTCTCAGGTGAATATGATTGAGAAGATCGCCAGAGATTTCTTATGGTCGGATGGGAAAGGTAATAGGAAGAGGCACTATGTTAAATGGGCATGGTGTTGTCAAGAAAAAAGCCAAGGAGGGTTGGGGTTGAAAGACCTTAAGGCACATGGCTCAGCCCTTGCATCCAAATGGGTGCTTAAAGCTCTATGGGGTAATGAACCATGAAAGATCCTCATAAGAAACAATATTGAGAAGTCGGTTATCAGGAAAGGTAAGCAATGGAAGAATGTGCAATTTTATGATATAGTCTTTGGGGATTTTAAAATGAAAATGTTTGGTTCAAAAAAATTTCAAGCTTTTTGGAAAGCTTGGGTCCAGGTGAGGCAATTTATTCCAGAGAAGGGGGTTGTAGGTGGCCCTCCATATTTTCTGGTTAAGGACAAATCTATATGGTGGGGGTTGTATTACAATGGTAAACCTTTGGCTCTCACTCAGAGTTGTTCTGCAAAACTTTGGAATTTGAAAGGGATCTCGTTGATTCAGGATATCTTGGATGGTGGGCAGTTAGGGGTGTGGGAGAATATCAAAAGAAAATTTAACATTCCTGGATCTCAGAAGAAAACATATACCCTTATTAAGAAAGCAATCAATGGTAACACCAAAAGAGAGATTATTGATACAACAACATTCCTTAATAATACTAAATGGTCTAATGGCAATTTAATCTCAGAAACTACTACTAAACAACTTTACCATAATATGAAGAAATATTCCTCTCTAATCACACGGGTGTCCCAATGCTGGGGGTAGATTAATCCTTTTTCTAATTAGCTTTTCTTTTTTGAGTATTTTTGAAAAGGTAAAGATGAACCTAAAAAGATTTGTTTTAAGTGGTTTCTCTTGATTAAAAAACTTGTTATTAGTCAGGTGTTATCCTCCATTGGTCTTGCTCATGTTTCTTGTAGTTTGTGTAACCCTGTTGAGTCCTTTGAGCATTTATTTTTTGAGTGTATTTATGCATGTAAGATTTGGTCTATTTTTCTTGGCTCCCCTCGTCTGTGGAACTGTAAGTCTATTGTTTCTTGGAGTGAAATCTTTTCTGGCTATGTGGAATATTTTGATTCTAAGCTTAATAATCTATGGTTTACATTAACAATTGAAATTCTTTGGACTTTTTGGAAGGACAGGAACAAAGAGGTTTTTCAGGCAAAGAGAAGGAAACTTACTGAGTTTAATCTTAAACTCGCACATTTTAATATCATGACACATGTTTCTTTGGTTCTCCACATCACGAGGAGTGAATTCATGAAGCTGGTACAGGAGGGCAGCTTGGTCATCAACAAAGATAAGGTACCGGTAGTGAAATACATTTATGATTACCAAAGCTTCCTTGCCCCCATGGAGGTGGAGGATTTAAGCAACATGATTAGAGGCTGGCATATAGTTAACAATGATCATGGGGAATTTTCTACTGCTCCCAATCTGGGGGGAACACAAATAGGATGGGAACCAATTTACAACCATGAGAAAGACCATGCGCAAAAAGAGACTCTAGGGGTTCCAACTGGTACATCCAGCCACAATGATGGCTGGGAGTAGCTAACAGCTGAACCTTAAAAGTTTCCTACTTTTTATAATATCTTAAACATATTGTATCATGCCTAGCTAAATGTTCTAAGTTCAGTAGCTTAACTTTCTATTTTTAATTCTCACTCCCCCAATTTTGTAACTGTATATGTAATGGGGGTTGTGAATAGTGTTATATTTCCTCAGACTCTAGACTCTGTTCCTTACTTGTAAGTATTGATCCACTATCTTAATAGAAATTTTTTTTTTTTTTGAGTTATAGTGAATATCATGAGACTTGATATTGTTGATCAGACCATATCTCTGATATCATATTGAGGTGATATCTAAAATATTTTTTGAGATATGGTGAATATCATGAGACTTGATACTCTTGGTCAGACCATATATTTGATATCATATTGAGGTGATAGCTAAAATATTTTTTGAGTTATGGTGAATATCACAAGACTTGATATTCTTAGTCAGATCATATCTCTGATATCATATTGAGGTGATATCTAAAATATTTGTTGAGTACCTAGTGGACATCATGAGACTTGATGTTGGTAGGCCAGTACTCTGAGTACATGGTGAATATCATGTGACTTGATATTCTATAGCCATTACCCCTAATATCATGAGATGATATCTCTATAAACTCTGATATTAAATTAAGATAATATATCTTTTCACATTATTTTGAGTACTTGGTGAGTATCATGCAACTTGATATTATGTGGCCAATGCTCTGGATATCATGATGATATCTTTATCAATTTTTGAGTACTTGGTGAATATCATGCGACTTGATATTTTGTGGCCAATGCTCTCAATATCATGAGATGATATTCTTATGAATCTATGAGTTATGGTTAATATCATGCAACTTGATATTCCTAGTCAAACCATATCTATGATATCACGGTAAATGATGTCTTCTAAATCATGTGTTTAATCTTCTCTGGCTAAGAGGGACTGTTGATGTTTTGTAGCTTCAGTCGGATAAACATTGTGATCAATACTAGTGAAGATATAAATATATATTTAGTGTATATGAGATGTATATATATAATCATAATTGTCATTATATTAATTACATAATAATGAATAGACATGTCCCATGAAGGGACATGTCTCTTATGTTGGCATTAAAGGATGGTAACCGGTAAGACTGCTACCGGTACATAGCAATAGAGGTATTGTCATTGATTGGAAAAAGAGGTGTTGACATTTGTGACTAAGGACACCAGTGTTGGATCTGTGAAGAAAGATAGATACAGATACACTTGACATTAACATCAACAAGCAAGTGGAGAAACTAGTTTGGCAATCGGTGACACTGTAAAAAAAAGAACAAGAGACTATTTATGTTCACTAGAAGCAATCAGTCACTAAGAGAAAGGCATCCGGTAACTAGTTACAAAGACCAAGGAAAGGATGCAACTGGTAGATAGAGGAAGGAAAGGCAACATGTCAAAACTCTTACCTGTTCACAACCTAAGGATCTTTATCGATCAAGTGAAGACTTCATCATGATAAAATGAACCAGGGAAGTCATAGTCAATAATCAGTTATCCAACTCTTTGACTGGGATTTACTACACTAAATTTAGTAGACTTTGAGTTATCAAGACAATCGGTACAAGGTGTAGTTGAAAGTTTTAATGTCAAAGTTTATGGCATTAAATCATAGAGTTATCTCTTGTGAAGGAAAGTTTTTTGACACACATCTGTCATTTTCTTTCATAAAGCAGATAAAGTAGAGCATGCGCCAGATGTTTCCTCAGTGAACTAATACTCCATTGGGTGATGGATCTGAAGGTGATCTTTATACAAGTTGTGCACAAGAAAAGTAACTAGGGAAATAAGTCTATATATTCCTCTGCCTGACAAGAATATATTTTCCCTCATTCTGCCAAAGTAAAGAGTGAACTTGTATGCTGAAGAAGCTAATGTGAAGAGAAAGGAGAAAAGAGAAGAATGTGCAGAGAAGCACAACAAGAAAGGAGAACATACCTACAGCGACCAGTGATGTTTCTCAGTTGAGCATAACAGAGAACTTATCAGGCTAAGAAAAACCATTTCTAAAAGGTCAAGTACTCTATTGTTCTCTAACAATTACAATAGCTAAATCTCAGTATTTTGGGTGGACATTAACAGGTCCCTTGTACTAAATCCCTTAACCGGGTGACATCTATTCAGGTGTTGTAAGTCCTTTAACCAAGAAAGCACTAATAGACCTTATTGTATCAAATCCCTTAATCGGGTCGCACCTAACCGTGTGTTGTAATCCTTTAACAGGGAAGGCTCCTAGCAGGGTACACTTAAGAAGAGTGCAGAATTTGTGAGGTTTCCTTACACTGTGGTTTTCACCCAATTTGGGTTTCCACATGATAAATATGGCATTGCATATTAGTTGTTTGATTTATGCTACTTTCATACTAGAATCTGTTTTGCTTAAAATTATAGTATACTACATCAGATTTGTTTTAAAAGTTTTATAGGTGCTGAGTCACCCCTCCCCTCTCAGCATCGGTTGGGACTGTCATCTTCTTGGCTCATTCTCAATATAAATGCAAGAGATTGTTGCATTTGGAAAACACATACAATTAGGCAGTGCTATTACATTTGCAACGATCCTAAAAATCTTAACAGGTTGTAGGAAGGAATCTTCTTGAATCAACCCCACTTAGGGATCAATGTGAAGGGGAGGAGAAGTTTACAGAATTAGAATCTTGTAATCAACTTTCAAGGAGTATTATTAATGGATGTAGAAAATTGACAAGGTTGTTAGAAAAAGAAATGGATGATAGATCCCATTCAGTCCCCATCAAAGGCTAGTCATCCCATGGGCCAAAAGCTATGACAAGAGGAAGTCTAGTGAATAGAGATCAATCAGTAGTCAAAATCAAAGGAAGAGTTTCACTGCTCAATCAAAGAGCAAGGAGAAAGAAGAAAGATAGGACAAGGAGAATAATCATCCAAAAAATTTAGAGGAAAAGGATAAAAGCCCAACCATTTTTCCTAAGCTAAGGCAGTCTATGAATTATTTGGAATATCAAAGAATACCAACAATCCAAGAGTAGATAATATTGACATTTTTGCCCCTTATCCTTTGTAGAAAGGCTCTTAGATTCAGATTATTTGGAGGAAGAAGAAAGAATTGAAGGGCTAGAAAGAATGATGTTTTTTTGACTCTATTGATCAAGATATATCTATAGCTAACCATTCAGAGATGAACCCAAACAATGCCCCCATTTCTCCTATTCTATGCAATACCTCAAATATTAACTTTGGGATACAAAGATCGAATTCAAACAAAATCTCTCCAGCTTGTGGTGAAAAAAAGAAACAAGGGAAAGGTCATAAATCCATGTCAGCCTTAAGATCAGATGATGGGGGGGAATCAGATCAACGAAAAATCACAGCATAAATGCAAGTAGGGAAGGAGAAGTTCCTTCCCAAGTTGCAATGAGAATCATTTCTTGGAATGATAGGTGTCTGAACGCCCCTAACAAGAAATGTTTTGTTAAACGTTGCATTCTTTCTTTCAAGGTAAGCATAGTAATTTTATTGGAGACAAAAATGAACACAAAGTAGATGGAGAAATTCTCAAAGGGTTTAGGTAGCTGATCAGTGGAGTCCGAAGAGGCAATTGGATCCTCAAGTGGGATTGCCATTATGTGGAATCCAAGAAGAGTGGACTTCTCCAAGTTAGAGGGAAGACCCAATTGGATTGCAAGAGATATTAAAAGTTCCAACTCTAATCTAAAGCTCTCAATCCTCAATCTATATGGATTAATTCCCACCAAGAGGAAGCTAGAAGTGTGGGAAGAGATTAGCAGTAGACTTAGAGCTTGGGTAGATATGGACTTCGTGATAGCGGGAGATTTTAATGCCATTGTACACCTATTAGATAAATATGGGGGGATACAAAGGGAATCATAGCCCCAAATTGACTTCAAGAACTAGGTGTCTAAAGAAAATCTCTTTGAGATTGAACTGGAAAATGGGACCTTCACTTGGAATAACAAAATGAAAGGGTTCAACAACATTGCATAGAAATTAGATAGGTTTTTCTACAAAGGAGACTTGACATCTTTCCTGTTTGATTTCAAAGCCTCAATTTCACCTACTTCGAGGTCAGATCATTACTCCATCCAGTTGGATATTTTGGGAGAAAACAAACCCTTGTTGTGTCCCTTCAAATTTGAGAATATGTGTGTAATGTCCCTTGTTGAGAACTTAATTGATTTATCCTAAATTTATCAATTAGGGTTTGGATTGTAATGTCCATGATATGATTAGTCATTTATCTCACTAGATTTAGTTATCTTTAACACTCATATCCAACCTTGTTACTATTTTAACTCCATGAAGGGAAGAGTAGACGTTATCCAAGGTGCCTAGAGACCAAGTACAATGGGCTCCCTCAAAGTTTACAGGTCCAAGCCCATATCCTATCTTGGGACTTTCCCTCAAGTCTTCTGGGATGCTGACCCCTACCCTATCTTGGGACAGATAGTCATTGCTTGGATTTAGACAAGCCCCTCCAAATAGTAAAAGAGATCTTGTATAATATAATTGATATAATTCCTATATATATATATATATATATATATATATATATATATATATATATATATATATATATATATATATATATATATATATATATATATATATTAGAATATATAAAGACCTCTGGTCTTGATAGAATATAAATATAATATTTTGTTATTATCATTGATTCATAAATATTTTTCATAGTTGCAATCTTATTCCATCTTCTCCTCCTTTTGAAGAGTATCCATTATATTTCTTAATTAATTCTTCTATTTCCTAATTCTTTTAATACTAAAATATAATTTAGAATAACTAAAACTTTGACATATATTTAATTTAATATATAAATGAAATGGAACTAAATCCCATATATTTCATCTTGCTAAGAGGACATACCTTTATTTTTTTGTGTTGGTTTTCTATTCCCTAACACCTCCTTGTTCCTACATAATGAATGAAATAAGTTTATTATTTTTGTTAATGTTGCTTTGATCTTGCAAGCAATTGTTTATACTTTATTTTTATATTTTTCCTTAGGTGGTCCCAATTAGGCCTGGAATTTGATGGTCGTATTGGCCGTTTTTGCACTTTTGGACAGTAAATGACAGGCTAAAAAATTATTAGACCGTATGAGTTGACAGGCTAAATATTTATAAAACCGTAAATATGACACTTAAATGTATTAATAAACCGTCAAATTTTGTTATAAGCAATTTAGCATTTTATATGTATGATATATGTGTATGATAAATTATGTTATTTTATAATATATATTTTTCTATTTTGATTACTATGTATTCATATTAATTTGGAATATTTTTAAAATAGAATATATGATTTAAAAACTTGTTTTATATTTTTATATTACTTATTATATATTTATATTAATTTAGAATTCTTTTAAAATAAAATATATGAATTTAGAAACTTGTTTAATCTATTTGAGGTTTTTGCACTTATAATTATTATTTAACTTTATATACTTTTTATCACAAATAGAATTTTCTATTTGTATAATATTATTGATTTAAAATCTTTCCCAAATAAAATACATAGATTTATTTTCTAATTTTAAGTTTTGTATATCTATATGTATTACTAATTATTTAAATTCAAAATGATAAAATTAAATTATTGTTATATTAAAAATTTTGACAATCAATATTTTTCTTAAAATGTAAAATGAAAGGCATTAAAATGATAAAACTGTGATTAAAAAATCATATGACACATAGAGGTGACGGTCAAATTCGAGGCATGGTCCCAATGTAAGGTCTTTATATTTTTTACAATTTTTTTTAATCCAATAGCTCAGGAGTAAGTGATTGCATTGATTTAAGTCAGTCTGTGTCCCTCATTGATTTATTTTGGCATGTTTGAGAGATTATTTTATAGGTGAGATTAACGGTGCACATATATAAGTATGTACAGATTTTATTTTTCTTTTGCAGAAACATACACTGGGTTATGGATTTGGTGTATTCTGAGGACAATCACTAGCACTAGCACCACAAACTTCTGTACTTCAGAGATTGAGATTGAGCTATTCTATTGCAATTTGTTGACTACCACATCATTTTATTTCTTGGCAAAATTTAGTTACTAACTATAAAATGGAAAAAAAAAAGATAATCATATAATTTAATTCTAAAATTTTCATGTCATCTATTGTTACCCAAATGTTTAAAAAATGTATTAAGGTCAAAAGCATACATCTTTATTGGTGTTGGATTAAATGGTGTTGTGGATAAGCATCTTTCTGAGAAAGATTATATTCTTTTGTTTACCATACTCTATGTTCAATACAGATGTAGAGGTGACATATAAGTTTATAGTATTTTTCTTTTCATAATTCAAGGAAGAAAACTTATGAAGAATTTTAAAAAACTTACAAAATTCAATTTTAATTATCTTTCTAATAATGCCACTTATTTTATTAGTCAATTAATTTTCACTAATGATAACACTTCTTTTTTCTTTTTTTCAAAATAACAATAGTTTTTATAAAATTCAAAATTTATATTTTTAATTTTTCAAATTAAAATAATTATTTATTTGCAATATCATTCATTGAAAAATTAATCTAGTTGAATTATCATCATAGCTAGTTTATTTTCTTACAATCAAGATACACTTCAAGAGTTAACCAAACATTTTATAGCTTATAGAGGACCTTCCTCATGCAAAGTGATTGAAATGGTCTTTTGATAGACTCCTTAAAATTGAATTTTTTTTCCGTAGTATTGGATTAAAGTAAAGGTGAATTGGATTTGTTGGACCTATAATACAATGAAATACCATTAAATAATTAAAATATGAAAAAAAAAATTAAAACATCCTTTTCCCTAATAAATTAAAGATTATTTTCAATAATGGTTGAACAAATTAAAAAATTCACATTGATTAACTACACGAGATAGAACAAAATTGTCTTTCTTGAATAGAATTCAATATTAGAATAGATTTATATAGTTTGTGTTAACTAAATGGAATCTTAATTATTCTATACTTTAACAAGGCTGCAGAGTTCCTGCCAAATATTGGTAGATCTATTTTGTTATAAAATTTAGTAGACATTCACAGATGCAACATTGTTTAAGGTGTCTTATAAATAATTTGTATGAGTTTTATTAATGTTCAAGATTTACATAGAATTTTATGAAATAAAATTGAATGGTCATTAAATTATGATAACTTTATTTATAAATAAGAAAATAAGTTTAACTTAATTTATTAAAAATAATTTGAATTTTTTTTTAGTTTCTAATAAAATAAATCAATTACATTTAATCAACTAAACACAATTAATACTATTTTTTTGTAAAACATACTAACTTTTAACACTACTTTAATTTTATCTTTTGAAAAATGGATGAAATTAAATTATTTTATAATATTATTATTCTATAATTTCTAAAATTAAATTTAATAAAAAATAAATATATAAGATTTTAATAATGTATTCATTGATATGAAAGAATTTAATCTAGGAAAAATAGCAATATATATAAATATAAGCTTCAATCTTATAGCACAATAATCTCCATATTAGATAGAATTTCACAACCAAAAATATTGTAGAAAATTAATTTTGATTATATAAAAATAAAAAATAAAAAATAAAAAAATAAATATATAAAATATAAAATCACTTCAATAAAATTTTGATGATTATTATCCACTTAAATTTACTCTTCAAACATTAACTAAGAAAAATAGTTTTAGAATTTTGAAATATTAAATATTTTACTATATTATAATGTAATATTATTATAAAAAATATTGCATTTTGATTGGCTAAAATGATAATATTTAATCATTAGTTTTGCACCTTTACTTTACAAATGATATTATTAACAAAATTGAAATACATTTGATTGGCTTATAAATTTTATTATGGAAATGTTCACTTGAAAAATCGCTCATATTGAACTTTGCAATGTAAACAAATATTTTCAAGAAATCCGCCCTTGCTCAAAGTTTTTCAACCAATAGAATGAATGAAAAATACTTCTACAAATTAGAAAAGTTAAGTATTTTGTAATTTACTTTATCAAATATTAAGATATAATATTATTTGAAAAATAGTGAATTTTCATTGGTTGAGATTTACTAGTTTAATCACGAGTTAAAGAAATGTCGATGCCTGCCTACGACAGGAACTAAAAAGTGAGAGGGATAGAAACTTTCATCAACTATCAAAATAATTAGTCTACAATACAACAATTACATCTATTCAAATCAAAAGAATATCTAAATAAAATCTATAAGGAGAATAACATTATTCAATACTCAAAAGACTAGAATATTGCACATACTCTACCATAAGTTATTTTCAAAATTTGAGTAACACATTTGGATTTTATTAAAAAAATAACTTTTATTACATAACCAATTACGAATTTACGATAAGATAAACCAAGTATAAGTAAGTTTCATAGTAGAAATATATTTTATCATTCACTTATTACTTAATTCTTACAACTATATAAATACAATATATAATTATTAGTTCCTGTCGTAGGCTGTAGAACTATAGGCATCCACATAATTTAACTATTGATTAAACTAATCAATTTCATGTCATATGTTTTTCTTATTCTAAGAAATATTTATATAACTAAAGTATACATCAAGTTTTTTAACCAACATATTTTGAAAATTATTTTTCTATATTTTGATTGGTTAAAAACTTGGAGCGATAAGAGCCCCTTTTTCAGAAATATTTGTCGCTTTCTATAGTTCACAATTTAAATTTAGATTTTTATATGACCGATATGAGCCATTTTTAAAGAATATTTGCCCCTTCTCATAGTTCACATTTAATTAAAAACTAAAAAAAATTAATTTCACAATTTAAATTTAGATTTTTATTTTTCTTTTATTATTAAGTTTTAACTTTTTTATATTTAATTTATTTATAAAAATGATTCAAAATAGTCAATTATATTGAGTAAATTTTAAATAGCATTTATTATTTTTAAGATTACTAAATAAATATAATATAGAAATATTAATTATATATTTAACACTTTTAAAATAAATATTGTTATGATATATTAATATTATAATAATATTTTATAATATATTATAAGGAATAAATATTATTATTATTATTATTGATTTTTTTAAAAATATATAAATAAATAATTGTAATTTTTTAATAAATTATAAATTAATAATTTTTAATAGATTTATATTTATATAGATACTCATAGAAATGAATAATTCAATTATTATTTTTTAGACATAAATCTACATAATTAAATATCATGATATAATTTTTTAATTTACTTAACATTTATAATTGTATTATCTTAACATTTTTGACATATAATAATTTGTAAAGAAACTATTTATAGTCATTAATTTTAATTGTATGCTATTTTATAATAAAAAACATATGTAATTATTTTGGCATACTATTTACAATTTATAGCCTTGTTATTAAGCATACTATTTACAATTTACTAATATTAGGATAATAGTTACTAAGATTTCAATTAACATTATAATTATAGTTAAAATTATAATTACAATTTTCATTAAAAAATTGGTTATAGAATTTGTTACAATATTATTCTTTCTTACTTGTAACAACTACAATACCATTAATTTCAAACTCAAGTTACCTTTTAACAATATCTGTAGTCTACAACGGCAAGTACTCGCCACTACATGACACTTGTTTCTTAATGTTTCTTCCTTTTCCCCTCTTAATATATTACTAGTCAAGTCATTTGGATCATAATATTAGTATTAATAATTTGCATTTAATTATTATAAAACTCTTTATTGATGGTATTAGTATTAAATATAATTTTACATTGGTGATATTTGTAAATTATAATTTTCCCCTTATTTACAATGTAGGAGACTTTAATATTAATTATTTATTAATTAGAAAATTATACCAATAATTAATATAAGAAATCTAATCATTTATTAATACACTTAATATTAATAGGAGATAATATAAGAGACATTTAATTATTAATTTAATATTAAATAATTATCATTATTTTTAATACATATAAATTATTGATTTATTTATTTATTTATCATTATATCGTTATTTCTAACAATTATATTAATTGTATATCAATTAATATTGATGATACCTATTTAAGATGACATTTGTATCAATTATACATAGGCATTAGAAAATATATATTTGTACATACATTGATTATCGCTTGTGACAATGTGGGTGAAGGATAAGGACTTTACAGAATGATTTGATTAATGGTGGAAGGGGAGTTATGTAGAAGGGTCTAAACTCTTTTTCTTTTTGTCCAGACTGAAAGACATTAAATATAACTTCATTGAGTGAAACTGAGCCCATTTCAAAAATGTTTTCACAAAAAATATTGAGATTGAGCAAAGCATAGGAGAACTAAATAAGGTTATCCAACATGGAATGAATATGGATTTGTTTAACAAGGAAAAATAACTTCTCAGAGACTATGAAAATATATTGGCCAAAGAGGAGACCTACTAGAGACAAAAATCTAGAGAAACTTGGCTGGATGAAGGGGATAAGAACACCAAGTTCTTCTATAACAGTGCTAAGCAAAGGAGAAGCATTAACAAGAATCTACAAAATCAACATTGAAGGAGGTCAGACTTTAGAGGATCCAAAGGAAATCCAAGCAGAAATTGTAGACTATTACACCAAATTGTTAAATAACTATGGAGATTCTCATCTTCAAGCACAAATGATGATGCTAGACGATATTCCCAGATTGATTTCACAGGAAGATAATCAGAGATGTGAATGGCTAACTATTTAGAGGAAGAAATACACAGAGCATTGTGTCAAATGTCTCTGAACAAAGCCTTGGGTCCGGATGGATTCCCACCTAGATTTTATCAACAACGTTGGTCCACTTTGGGTTCGGAATTGACAGAAGCACTAGAGGCAGCAAGATCTTTAGGCAGATTCCTCAAAGAAATTAACAATACATTCATTGTCCTCATTCCCAAGAAAGATAAAGCAGCTTGTTTGGATGAATTTAAACTTATCTCACTTTGCAACACCATTTATAAGCTACTTACAAAAACCTTAGCCAATAGATTTAAGAAGACTCTGGGAAAAATAATTGGTGAAGAGCAAACAGGGTTTGTTCCCGACAGATCCATATTTGATGAAGTGATTATTGCCCAAGAGGCTACTCACTCAATCCAAAAAACAACCAATCAAGCATGATTATAAAATTAGACATCAAGAATGCATATGACAAGGTGAATTGGCGGTTCTTGGCAAAATGCATGGAAAAGTTTGGCTGTTCTAGAGCTTGGATAAATCTGATTTTCCATTGCATCTCAACACCTATGTTCTCAATCCTCATCAATGGATCACCACATGGTTATTTTGAAAGTTCAAAGGGGATCCAACAAGGAGACCCATTATCTCCTTTCCTCTTCATCATCATGGTTGAAGCACTTGGTAGGAAGTTGGGCAGCCTTCAAAATCAAGGCATCCTCAAAAGGGTGCAAATCACCTCCTCGGTAAGACCAATGACACACCAGCAATTTGCAGATGACACAACACTCTTTGGGAAAGGCACTAAAGGTGAGGCCATTCAATTAAAAAGGTTACTTACTAGTTATGCCAGGGCCTCGGGACAAGTTGCTAATAGAGATAAATCACACATATTCTTGCTCTTTGTCAAAAACATGACTCTACAACAAATCCTTAACATCCTAGCATTCAAGGAAGATAAGCTCCCTTGCACATGCTTAGGGGTTCCGGATGATTCATAAATCATCGAGGTCTACACCAGCTTGAAAACCTATTGGAGAAAAATTGGACAGGAGGATGGAATTTTGGAAATCCAAATGGCTCTCTTGGGCTGGGAGGATCATTATGTTGAAAGCTACTCTAGTAGCCATTCTGATTTACCTTATGTCTTGTCTCTCACTACCAGCAGGCACCTATTTGGATCGAGTGAAGAAGTTGAGGACTTTCTTATGGCAAGGAACAAACACAAAGGAAATTTGCTTTAGTAGCTTGGGACAAAATCTGCAATCCAGTTGAATGTGAGGGGACGGATATTAAGAACCAGTAACACCAAAATCTCTTAAAAAAATTATAGTCATTCATATCTACCTTATAATTATAAATTTTATATTCTACACAATTGTCTTTTGATATTCTCTTTGCAAAGACAATTATAGGTAATGCAGGAAAGCTTTTAAAGTTTTTTTTGATAATTTTCTTTGCTAATGTCTTAAATAAAAGTTCTATTTTTTTATGATACAATAAAAAAAAGTAATACTATAAAATACACATTATACTTTCCAAAGAATTAATAAAGGGAGGTGCATACATACAAAATGGTATCTTGAAATTACTTCATTTGATATGGAAAGACTGAAGTGATTTTAGTTTTCTATCAACAATTTAATAGATTAATAAAATAATGTCATACACTGAATTTCTAAGAAAATATAATGCCTGTAGATTTCCTATTAATCAAACAGGGCCAAATTGAAGGGAGAAAGGCATGGGTATGGACCATTGCAATGCTAAATAAAAACGTTTTATATTATGAAGTCATTACCTGTAACAGTATAAATGTAAGCTAGGTTAAAGATGCATTTCATACTAAGCTATTGCTGAAGTTTATATCTGTGTCTTTATTTGATCACGTTTAAGCTTATTATTGCTTGGGTTGATGACAGCAGGGTGTATAGCTAATTTTTTAACCAAAATTGTTAAGAATTTTTGGGTTGCTTGTATCATGATTTTTTTCAAGAAATTGAAAGTTGTAACTTTTTAATGCCATCTGAATTTGATAAGAGTGAACAGAAAAAAGTTGCCATGTGACATATTTGTAGTTAAAGAATTGCTGTATCTGTTGAATATGAAGCGTGAATAAAACAATTAACAGACTTGGAAATTGAAAAAACACAAATAAATTGAGGCACGGAACATCAGATTTACGTGGTTCACCAAATTGGCTACATCCACAGGGAGCAGGGGAAATCTCTGATATTAATATCTCAATTTGTTTGCACGTACAGCAATCAGCATACTTCAACTATAGAATACATAACTACATTATTATCCACAATGTTTTGTAGAAGTCTTGAAAGAGATGAAAAGAGTCCCATAATCTGCCTCTTAAACTTCACTATCCAACAGTATCCTTCTTGCCCGACCCCTCCACCCACAGTTTAAACTTTTATACATTCTACCAGTATCCTTCTGTGCTTCAAAAAAATAAGTAGAAAGCATCTTCATGAGAGGATGCTGTTAGTATCACCAATAATCTCTGCATGAACACAAGCCATCCTTGAAATGATGGAAACGGTTTGCATCTCTCATAATAATTTCTCGCGTTACAATCTTGGATATGAACTTAGTGGCAGTATGGCAATCACCACAGACCCGCAGATTTTTTGTTATATGGAGAGGGATACCGGGGCTTGTACTGATAAGTCCAAAAGCAATAGCCAGCCTCTCACTGTGACTGCAAAGCATGCGTTCCTTCACATCCTCATCTAGCTCTTGTAGCACAAAATTTGTACTTGCTACATACCCTGCATCCTTCATCTGTTCTGTCAATGTTTCCAACATAGCATAAATTTTCTCTGATTGAGGGTGTGATCTGTCTCCTGCAAGGAATGCATGAACCTGGCTATTTATCTCAATGAAGCTATATCCAGGAGGCTTTTTCAAACCCCTTGCTCTCATCATTACTCTGACCTTTGCTACATCATCCCACCTGCCAGCTGTGGCATACATATTTGATAACAACACATAATATCCTGCATTTTGAGGTTCTAATGCGAAAATACATTCTGCAACTTGCACTCCTAGCTCAATGTTATGGTGTATTCTGCAGGCACCAAGTAAGGATCCCCACACACATATATCAGGTTCAAATGGCATTCCTTTAATTAAATTTTGTGCTTCATTGAAATGACCAGCTCGAGCAAGGAGGTCTACCATGCATGCATAGTGCTTCAAAGTTGGTGTGATGCGGTAATCTTTAATCATGCATTCAAAGTACTGCCTGCCCTCATCTAGCTGACCTGCATGGCTACATGCATTCAAGACACCTAAGAAAGTAATCTCATTTGGTTTCTTATCTGTCTGTCTCATTTGGGCAAAAAGTAGTAGGGCATCTTCACCATATCCATGTAATCCATACCCTGCAATCATCGCACTCCATGAGACAACATTTCTGTTGCTCATTTTGTCAAATACCTGGCGTGCCATCTCCACACTACCACATTTGACGTACATGTCAATGAGACCAGTTCCCACAGAAGTAAATGAATCCAGTCCAGTTCTGATTACATAATCATGGATTCGCTTCCCCTGTTGAAGAGCTCCTAAATGAGCACACGCCGATAGCAAGCTTACCATGGTAATCGAGTTGGGCTTAACACCTATGAGTTGCATTTGATTAAAAATCCCCAAGGCCTCATTTCCATGTCCATTCAAGGCGTACCCAGTAATCATCGCACTCCAAGAGACCACATTTCTCTTAGGCATTCTGTCAAACACCTGCCGTGCAAACTCAACACTGCCACATTTTGCATACATGTCCACAAGGGCAGTCCCAACAAACACGTTAGATTCAAATTCCCTCCTGACTAAGTACTCATGGATCCACTTACCTCGATGCAGCGATCCCAATTCTCCGCAAGCTGTAAGTGCACTTACCATGGTAACACAATTAGGCATAACACCTACTGCTTGCATTTCATCAAAAATCCTCAAAGCCTCTTCACCATATTTATTCTGTGAGTACCCTGCAATTAGGAGAAGTTTGAGAGATTGAAACACTTTTGTGCATTTTGCCATACTTTTCATTTGCAAATACGAAGTAATATATGTGTAACAGGTTAATGTTCAAAGAAAAACATAGGATTGATTTAATAAGCATGAGGTTTTCACAGTCCATAATTATATGGGGAAACTAAGTTTGTTTTCTTTTCATCAACATTTGGATCACGCTGCATAATCTAGTTTAGGATAAAAAATGAATGACAAATTCGATATGGAAAAAATACTGATAATAAATCACAGAGATAAATGTAAACAAAGTAAACACAACTATTTTCAAAAGCTATTACATTCATAACATAGGATTCACTACCATTTCAACTTCAATTTTTGGCTAGTCTATTAATTTCATACACGAATTCAAAGATTATGGCAAATGCCTTTTTTGTGAAAAGTGGGTGATCACGGAGTCTAAGCTTTGCAAAGCTAGGCAATCGGAAGAAAGGAAAAACAAATAACCGAATAAAAATTACCTGCCTGAAATCATAGCAGTCCAGCAAACCACATCCCTCTGAGTCATTTTGTCAAACATTTGGCGTGCATCCTCTATACACCCACATTTCGAATACATGTCCACTAGAGCAGCGCCCACATGGACTTCCGATTCAAATCCAGATTTCACAATGTAATTATGAACCCTCTTTCCCTCTTGTAGGGCTGATAAACCAGCACATGCCTTGAGTACGAATGGCAACGTCGAACTGTTTGAATTTTGGCCTTCACAAAACTGCATTCGGTAATAAACTTTAAGCGTCTCTGTGTAAAAACTTCCACTGGAATACTCTCTTATCATTGCATTCCAGAACGAAATGTTGTTATCAAGTTTGTTAAATTTACCCAGACTTCTCTCCTGATGGATAGCTCTGCTAGATTTGTCGAAAAGCAAGCGAGCACTCTCTAAATTGCCACATTCGGCATAAATATTCAACAATTTAGAAGCCAAGGCAGCGTTTTGAGCAAACCCACAAATGATCAAGTGGGCATGGAGCTGCTGGAGTTGGTTGAGATTCTTGCATGCATGCAGTAGAGAAAAAACATCTGCATACTGATAATAATAATTATTGCTGTTGTAATCTTTCCCTGATTTTTCCTGCATTGTCTCTGCTTGGGCAGAAGCGGTAGCAACAAAACGCCATGTTTGAATGGTGGATTTCTTTGAAATACCATAATGTTGGTGGAACAATGAAGTCCGTTGCATAGTTTAGCATTTATGCCATTACAGCACTGCCCAGGAGAAAAATGTAAGTAATTTTCATATGATCTTTTTACAGAGTTTCTCGCCACGGAGCTGGCAACGGCTATCTCCCTATAATTTTTTAACAGAAATTTTCACTACAGAAAAGTTGTATCGATTACCTGCTTAGGAGGGGTTTCAAGGATACTGTGAGACGAGTTGTCGATTTTTCATCATTATAGTTGAAGTCGTCCTACACCATGTGTGAAGAGAAGATATGTGAAGTCTGTTAACGTTATTACATTCCAAAAACTTCACATTTTGTCATTAGAGCAGTGTGTTTCCTTCATTTGCTTGCAAAGTGGCACCTATGTAACTCAACTATTTGAAATGTGACATTGCAGAAAATAAAATAAATTATTCAAAATCTATTGATCTAGTTGGGTTGGGGAAGAATGAATTATTCATGTAGCCCTCAAAAGTTATTCAAGAAAATTATTATAATTTATCTTGTAGCATATATTTTCTTACTTCATGAGACTAACTAAGTCTTTCATGGGACCCTAATTTTAGAGAATGGCGGTCTAAGGCTAAAATAGTGCAAATTTGATTTGTGGAAAATGAAAAATGGATAAGAGTCACATTCTAGAGGAAGTCCTAGTTAAGTTTTTCCACATAGGATCCACTTAGTGAATCTAGGTCATAGCATGTGTGTTTGTGGCATACTAAATAATCACATATTCTCAAAAAATATTACCCTAAATTCCTTTCTTGTCACCCTTTCCCAATAAGTAACCTGAATTAAAAACCCCCCAAATTTCTCGAGATATTCTATGTATCAATTTTTTCTTTAACATTTGTCATACCCCTTTACATTTATATCTTATGTTTATGATAAAGAGTTTGCTAGGTTTTAAGAAAAAACTCTAGATTTGGCAGACGGTGGTAATATTAATTGATGGGTTCTAAATTAATTGGAATTGATATTTAACTTGGATTGGTTTAAGTTGGAGCCCTAGAATGAAATAAAAATTGAGTTGTCTTAAGATAATTTTCCATCCTTTGTATTTGTGTTTCATGTGAGCATCAAAATTTTCCAAGTGTTGGCTTTACCTTTGTGGCCTTGTGATCAATATTTATTCTCTTTGACCTATATGCATGACCTATACATCCAATTGAAATTTATTTTAAGTTGTTGATTTTGTCTTTCAAATGTTTGATTACTGGCCCAAAGAAATGAAAATACCTTTTAAGTCATAATTGTAGGTATAGTTGTTTCTAGTTGGTATCTAGAAGAGATCTTTTTGCTTGATCAAATTAGCAAACAAGATGACCCACAATCCATTTTATAATTTGATAGTGAGTTGGGAGTTAGAGGAATGGGGTATAACCCCAAATTGAAAACCTTAGCACAATGGGCAATTGCACCAAGAATGGACAAACCAAAGCTGATACAAGGAGTTGAAGAAATAAGAGGGGCTACAATAATAAGAACTTTGATGGATACCACTATTTTTTAAGCCTCTAAAGTCAATTTGTACTATGCTATGTTTTTGCAAGATGTTGCAAAGACTATTCAAAATAAATATGACAAAGTTGATTTTGATTTGGTTGCTTGATCTAAAGCCTATAATCAAAAGTACATTGAATGTGAAATGTTGAAGCTTCAATATGGTGTCAAGAACCCTCCTCCTATAGAAAACATAATATCTGTCGGTGAAACTTCTTCCTCTGAATAAGTTACAAAATTGATTGCTAAGGTTGAGAACTTCAAATACTTACTGCATAAGGGCAAAGGAATGGTGAAAAGGAAAGTTGATGAAGCAATAAAAAGTACTTTGAAATACATGGTAAATAAATTTTTGACCAAAATTGATGAATTGTACGTTAGTTACCACTTTTTAATTTAGGCTACTAAGATATGAAAAGAAGTGTTACCAAACTTAAGAGCTCTATATGATGAATGGTAATCAAATGTAGGGGCTTTCATAACTTTGTCTCATGCAAATCAATGTGTCACTAATGCACCACCTCGGATTAAGCCAATTAATAGAATGGTTAAGGTATTGGTATATGAATTCTCATTTGTTGAAGCAAAGCAATAGAATGTAAAGGGAAGAATTGGGTTTTTTCACACATTTGATCATTGAGAAATCCCTAGTATTCTAGATGGACAAGGGTAGATGAAAGCCCTGGATAATTGGAAAGAGGATTTCAGTAAATTGATACAAGTTACTATGCAAAAAATGAATGATGGTCATCATTTGTAGATGCACATATATCATAGTGCTTTGGACAGATTGTATGCAACATAAGTAAGATATACCAAATTTATTAACATGACGTCAAAAATACTTTTGATACAAGGTGTAAAGGAACTCCTAGCCACATACAATGATTACATGAATGTGAATGGCCAACTACTGAGCAAGTAAGGGCTTGGTATGATGAATATTGTCAAGATAATGATTATTTATTACTATTTTTGGGGCTAGCAATTTTGAAATTTTAATTTTTTTCTAGTTGGTTTCACTTGTGATGATAAGGCCATCAACAAACTTCAATTTATTAAACAAGTATCTTTTATTAGACACCTTGCCCAACCCAATTATGCCATAGGTGTTCCATGTAGTTAGGAATGAAACTATGTTGTAGTTTGAAGATGATAGGATATGATTAGTGACTTTGTTAGATATCCCAACTTCTTTTTGTTTTTTTTATTTAGGTTCTTCATGCAGTTTGAGGTTGACACATCACCAAGGATTCTAGCTTTGTTATGATTTGATTTTTTTTTCTTTGCAAGAGATTTGAATCTTGTTTTCATTCTCTATCATATAAAGATAATTCTAGGGCCTTATTAACTTTCTTCAAAAAATATTATTTGATAAGAGTGTAGTAAGATAGTACTAAGTTTTAGGAGTTCATAGATAAAATATTTTAAATTGTGTAAGTTTTTAGATACAATACACATGCAATATTAGTTTAGGATCAAGGTGTTCTATGTTTTCATTATATTGTCTCCAAGATATACTCAAATAGTTCATCTATATTCAATATGAAAAGCATGTTCCAATTTTTCAGCCTATTAGTTATGGGTTTGTATTGATTGCTTTTATAGATTTATTTCCATATGTATCCATCCTTGTATTACTTTTATAATTTAATATATCCATAAGGAATCATTTTTAATTTATCAAGCTATATATTATTAGGAAAAGTTGAAATATGGTACAAATTAATAGTGAAATGGAGGGCTAGATAAGCTCTATTCTACCTTCAATAGTTAACACTAACAATCAACTTGTATTGGGACAACCTAGTTGGTTTCATTCAAGTTCATAGAGGGCATTGCCCTAATTTTAAATACATGAAAATATAGTAATTATAAAGGCTATAGAGTATGCACCATTGACATTAGTGCAACATCATCAATAAATGTGGGCAAGTTTTCCATCTTTCACAATGCCAAGCTATTTGATTAATGACCTTTTAGCACATTTATATTTGATTTTAAAAACACATTGGCATCATGAATTACATGTGACTTTTCCTAAACCCTTGCACTTGAACATTTGGATAGTCACGTGAGACCCAAATTTGTATTGAATTTTCATTTAGAACATATTTTATCTTTTCTCCAATTTCATTTCACTACAAAATATGAATGGTCGATGAAAGAAACTTACACGAAGTAGGTAACAAAAAATTGGTTGAGTTAGCCTGAATATTCATTATCCAAACTATTCATTGCTCCTGAAGCTAAAAAGTATACAACCAATATTAGATTTTATAAAAAATAAATAAACAATCTAACATATGGGAATAAATATGGAAGATAAAAGTAGAAAGTTTCCAAAATACACCTTGTTTACATTTTTAACAAAATCTAAAAGAAAAAATTGATATCTTTCTTCTAATGTACATATGTATCATTTGTAGCATTGTAAGATAATTTTTCTATTGCTATGACAGATTCAAGTTCTACAAAAGCATGATTTATCAAATCATACTTGTGCATGCAATGCCATTTTATCTATTGCACCAACATAATTGGAGCTCAGTTGTGTCTAGCCTATTCAAAAGGTCAATATCATTATGGTAATCACACATCCTATTACCATCCTTCCTCCATAATCTATGAACCCTTCCAATATACTAGGTTCCACAAAAAACACCTTGTCATGTAATTTGAGAAGCACCTTTTATTGTAGTACATTCAGTGGGAGGCATTGAATTTCCCTTCTAAAATACCCCACAATCTGATCCAGTATCAAAGATAATTGAAACAACCTTTAATGGGGATCTCTTATCTTTCTTAAAGTAGACCATATTCCCCACCTTAGTCAACCTATCTTTGGATAATGTCAGATTTCCATTCAACTGAATAACCAATCAAGATTTGAATATATCCATGTACAATAAATTTCTACCAATGGTTTAATAGTTTTATTTACATATTGACCAATGAAATCTAAAATTACATCCAACTCATGTTTTCACTCACTTTACATTATTTATAATTGACCATGATTGTGTGCCACTCAAGACATAGATTAGAATATAGAGTTAGAATGAACTAGTGGAGAGTCATCAAATACTTCATCCACAACTTGGAATGTTGGATAATTTTGGTCTTGTGTCCATGGTTTAACCCACCAAGAAGATTGTGTGGTATTTTATGGTCACATGTGAAGAGTTGATAAAATGTCTTGTGCATTAATCAATTCTATATCAAGGGCTTCTATATTTTTATCATTTGTATATATTGAATCATATTATGATAATTTGATAACACATTGTATCCTTTCTTGATACAATCTATTGCAAATACTTTCTTGCTTCTTATGAGATTTAGTAAAATGAAGTCCTTGTGGATTTAATTATTCTTTTGCAACTCTATTAAGGGTTCCAATGACATGAAGAAAGTTAGTGAAATCGTAGGCCTTTTCTACTCCAACCATCTCACCAAATTTTCTAAAGAAGTTCTCACATATATCTGACCCAATTAGGTGAAATATACATGACAAGTGAGAGTATTTATCTCAAAACAATCTCAATAATAAAACTATAAAGTGACAAGAAATGTTCACATCTTGATATGCCTATTTGTTGATGAAATTTATGTTGACATAATTATTAGATTCTTTTCATAGCCAACATAACTATAACATGACGAAGTGATGAACTCATGAAGAATTTTGCACTCTTTCCCAAAGAGTCAAACTCGAAGACATAAAAATGACAATCTATATGCCTCTATCCCTAGCGTCCTTGCTACCCTTCCACTAGATGTACTTCTTATCTCTTCTAAACACCTCTAAACATTCCTTGAAGTAATGTGTTGTTCCAAGCCCCATTTTTTGATCTATCATCTCTATATCTTCAATTTTAAGGTTGTGATCATCCACTTTAAAAGTGTTATAAACCATCATAACGTGATTAAAAATTATTAGCTCTTCTCCTAAAATAAAATCTTGATGACCAATAGATAAAGGATTCAATAGCTTTTTGGCAATGTAGATGTAGTACTAGTCATGCAAATCCTGTTACATGACAACCATCGTACAACCTACATTTTTCCCACCCTTCTGAAGGAATTTGATATTGAATACTCATGGTCCCCCGAGATGAATGTCAATGACTTCTAACTTGCCTCAACGTTGTAGAAATTGAAGGACCATCCAAATTCAAGATGATGAAACTATGTATTCTAGGACCTTTCCATAACTTGATCATCTCATAAAGGGATTTAGTAGATGTACTATACCTTTTCCCTGCCTTTGGATGCATTAGGTTGTGAGAGATATCCTTGCAAAAATCCAAAACTGCCTCTTTACCTTGTAATTTTCCTTGATCATGTACCTCACACACACCCATGCAAAACCTAAATACATCATTCCTTTCTACTGATTCAAATGAATTCTCCTTTAAGCATCTCAATCTAATAGAGAGTATAGAAACATTTTTAGTTTCCCATAAAATAACTCACGTTGTTGATCTTTGGCTTGCATTTGAAACCATGACAACTATTTTGAGTTCATTTTGAGTCAAATACTCTAGTCTTCTCCTTCTCCCTATATCCCTCTCATGTCTTTTATTGGCACACCTTGATTCAAGATATAAACACATCCTAAAGTCATCATGTTATGGAACCATCTTATAAAATATCATGTCAATGATTCAAATAAGATCCCTATCTCGAAAGCCCTCTTATAATGAATATGCCTATATGTGTCATCAATATATCAGTCATAGGAAGAGAGATCAGTCAACTAGGGATATTCTTCTCTATGGCCCATCATTTTCCACCCCTTTGATCATCCATTAGGGCCTTTATTTCTAATTTCTCACCATTTTGATTAATATGCAAATACTAATACCCCCAACATTGTATCATCAATGGTGATGAATGAACTTTAATAATATGATAACACAAATAATGTACAAATTCCAATAGATCATAATCAAAATAAATTTGAAATTATCTAGTATTTAACACACCTTAAATAGAAGGATATGCACTTGTAAAACCCCTATGTATTATAGGTGATGATGATGGGACCTAGAACATAGTCAAACTTTTTTGGGACTTATCATTGGTAGGATTTTTCAGTCTCCCAGATGTGCCACTCCTTAAAATAATTGTATCACATGTATAGTCTCATCTGTAGTAGTATTTTTCTTCTTTGATTTCATGCTTATATTTAGAGAGCTAACAATATTACCACTTGTGCGCACCAAATACAACCATTTATTGCATTGTGTACATTCTAATCTTACTTTTTTCTTATCCTCATATCCTTCAAGTGTTTCTACCACCACCTTGAACAAATTAGGCACTTATGTCTTGTTGAAATAATCTACAAGTTTAATTGCTTGATCAATCTCAAATCAATCTCTAACCACTATTATGTTCTCTTATATGCTATTTGAATGATTTTCACCAATTCCTTTCATTGAAATGTGATGTTGATGGGACATATTTTTCATTTGATTTTTTTTGAACTTATGAACTACTTGTATTACCATGGATACTTCCCAAGTATTCCATAATCAATGCCACAACTTTCACAACTGGTCTTTATTTTCTAGGTTCTCCCTTTTTTTAATATACTTTGAGAGTAAGTTTCTCCTTGATAAATTCTTCCATTAAACTATTCAATTTATGATACCAAGATTCCAATACATTATCATCAACAACTATGCTTTGTTCCACTAACTTAGACCCATCTCCAACTCTTGGCTATTTATGTATACCTTCCTCTACACTCTCTCTATTATTTTGAGGGTTTGTTGTAATTTCCATCATATTTGAGTCCAACGTTTCAACATCTACTATGTCATATTTCCTCTTAATTCCTATAATTGATATTGTAGCTTTCCTTTTTGTTCTTGATTTATATTTAAAGGATGTCCAAGCCCATTGATAAAATAGAAGGGATATTCAATGAGTTCATCATCCACAATTTCATGATAGATGTCAACAAGTGAACAACCTTTTTGACAAATGCCTATGCCAAAAATGAAATTTTCTTCACCAATAAAAATTGCATATTCCATATCCACCATTGGATCCATCTACTTTTCAATCCACATGTGCCTATTAGTTGGTTGATTAATGGATAAAATTATAATAAAAAATTCAAATGTCTGGTTATAATATTTCTATGGAATTATGTGTATGTTCATCTTGGTGCATCCGTGAGTAAATGAAGAAATGATGCAAGTAAAATTTACACATGCAGATCAACCAACCTGTAAATAGATAAAACTAACAAAGAAGTGGTTAGTGATAATTTGATAATCGTAAAGTATTTCTTGAATTGGTGAAGTTAATCAAGGAAGACAAAGAAGTACACGCATATAAAGAACGTATGGTCATTGGTTAAAGAAATAAATGTAGATGACTATTTGGGGAAGGAAAATGATAACAATCTCTATTAGGATTGTTATGAAAGGCAACAACTCTCTAGTAGGAGTACATGTCAAGTTTCCATGTAGTTGGAATTTCTTGCAAGACTTGGCATACTGAACAACATCTTTCTCCATGGTAGGCTAGTAGTATCTGAATCTTACAAGTTTATTGGCTGACAAGAGACCATTCGAATGAGCTCCACAAATACCTTTGTGGACTTATTTTAGTGTGTGTTCAGTCTCTTTGCATTCTAGACACCTAAGGAGAGTATCGTGTAGACCTCGCCTATATAAATAGTTAGTAGTGATCAAGTAACATGATGCATTTCTTACGACATTTCTCTAAATTCATTCTTAGATAAACTATCATAGATTATTTTGTCACTTAGGTATGAGTAGATTTGGCTATATCTAGAGGAATCATGGCCCACAATAGAACAAACTATTTGGGAGTCTGAGGAATCATATGTAGGGAAGGGAAGTTCTTCCACTAGGAATTCATAGAAGAATTGATATTCTTCCAGTTTTAGCATCAAGGCTAGAGTAGACATGATATCAGTTGTTTTATTTTCTACTCTTGGGATATGTTGGAAGGTGATAAAAATAAAGTACTTTAAATCATCAACCATTCTCTTGTACAACATGAGATTTTCATCTTTTGTTTGGTACTGATCATTGATTTGGTTCATGATTAGCTACAAGTCTCCATAAATGTGTAACTCCACAATTTTCCATTCAATAATTAGTTTCAATCTGTTCACTAAATCTTTTTACTCGTCAATGTTATTAGTGCATGGAAACATCATCTTGTAAGCTTTAGGGATTTTATACCCTTGTGGAGTAATGAATAACACACCAACACATGACCCTTGTTGGGTAAAGGATCCATCAAAGAAAATCTTCCACATGTGTTATGTTAAATGTAGGATTGCTTCATTAGGGAATTCTATCATCAGTGGTCTAGTATCTTGTAGAGGTGCATCAGCTAGATGATCGGAAATAACTTGACCTTTGATGGCCTTTCTATCCACTTATTCGATTATTTTTCCAACCTACCAGTCAATGTTTCCTTTTGCAATAGGTACTTTAATGGATTTATTTTTGCAATCAATTTCATGGAATAAGCCAACATATAGTGTCTAAAATTTTGGGAGGAAAACACCACTGCTAGACAATAGTTCTCAATGATAGTACAATTGAGCTTGTAGTAAACCAATGTTTTGCTGATATAATATACTACTCTTTCTTTCCATGTATCATCATGTTGTGCAAGTATAACTCCAAGTGACATGGTTGTCGCTAAAATGTACAATAAAATAGGTTTTCCCTATATAGGTTCCATTAGGATGGGTGAATTCAAAGGTATTCTTTGATTTGTTAGAAGTTATTTTCACATACCTCAGCCCATTTGAATGTCACTCCTTTATGTAATGTTTTTGTAAAGGGATGAGCCTTATCTGCTAGTTGTGAGATAAATCTTCAGATGGATTGTAGCCTACCTTGTAAAGTCCTTATTTGACTAGTGTTCCTTGGCGGTTGCATCACCATTATGGCTTTAACCTTTTCTAGATCAACTTCAATGCCTTTTTCCGACATAATGTATCTTAGAAGCTTGCTATATGTAACACTGAAGGCACATATTTTTTGATTCAGTCTTTGTTTAAATTTCTCCATCATGTTAAAATCCCTATCTAGGTCTACTATATGCATTGTTTTATTTGTTGATTTAGCTAGTATATCATCCACATAGTCTTCCATGTTTTTGTGCATCATATCATGGAATATAGTGGTCATTTCTTGTTGGTATGTAGAATCTACATTCTTAATCCAAAATTGCACTATGTTCCAGCAAAATGTTCCATGAGAACAAGTGAAATTTGTTTTCTTTGGATCCTCAAACACTATCTTTATCTGATTGTACCCTAAAAATCTATCCATCAAAGAGTACATTTCAAATCTAGCAATGAGATATTATACAATCATGTCAATGTTTGGAAGTGGAAAATCATCTTTTGGACAAGCTCTATTTAGATCTCTTAAGTCTGTACATACCCTGATTGATTTATCTAGTTTAGAGATAGGTACAATATTTGAGATCCACTCTACATAATCAATAGCCCTTTTAAAACCAGATTTTAGCAATTTCTCTAATTCATCTTTTACCAATAATGCCATGTGAGGATGTATTTTTCTTAGTTTTTTTTTCATTGCTTTTACTCCTAGAGAAATTGATAAATGGTGCATTCTTATTTCAGGATCAAGTCCAGGCATATCTGAATAAGACCATGAAAAGAAGATCTTTTATCCTTAAAGAACTGAGTAAACTGTTGTTTTTCTTCCTCTTACAACGATTGCACAATGTGTATCAACTAAGGTGCTTTCATTGTTCCTAAGTTGATAGGTTGTGTAGGATATATTAGTACTGAAGATCTTTGTTGGAGATGGTCAGGTAAGATATAAATCTTCCCATCCTCTAGTTCCTCAAAGAGGTTTTCACCAGTGGATACGTCATTTATTTTGACTATTTTGGGTTTTGACACTACCATCACGTGGTTTTCACTGCTAGACCTCTTTTTCTTGTTATTCTTATTTTTGAGACTAAGAAACTTGATATCCTCCTCTGCCATGTTTATGCTCATTGCACTGGTGGAAAAGGAGATTAAGCTCAAGGGCTCATTTGGATCCTATTTAATAAGTTTTGAGTGTACCAAAGATAGGGATTTAGAAGGTTCTAAAGATAGTACCACATTATCATCAAGACTTATGACCATTAAGGCAAGATATTTTATGTCACTCTTTGAAGAAGTGTCTAGACCACGAAGAATCCTAACATCACCATTAGAGTCATTGTTAGTATTACGTGAATCTAATCCATTTGATCTAGCACTAGAACCTTAACACTCCTGCAGTATGATTCCCCTATCTAGATTGAATAAAAATCTGGTAAGAACAATATCGAAAAATCTTGTTGTTGGTTAAGTCATGACACTGAGATATTTGTCATCATCTTCAAAGTTCCAGTTGATGTTATGAGTAAGGATTGTTGTTTGTGTAGCACCTGAGCTTTCTCCTTATTCAAATTGTGGTGCATATTTATGAATGACATCAACTTCTATATCCACTATGGGATAAAAAAAGTAGTCCCATTCATATTCATTTGAACTTGTCATAGTAGAATGAGGCATATTTAAGACATGGACATGTTTTAGTTCATGCCCCTAGTTTGGGTGTCTTTCTTCTTATAGGTCACTTTCCATTCCTTGACCGAATTCATATTCATGAGAATCCATTTGGATGTCATCAGGCCTAGATAGGTATTGGAGATATAGTCACAGGAATTTCTTTCTCTTCTTGTTGATTTTCAGTTTCTTGCATTGATGTTGATTGAAGTGTTGATATTTCAATTTCTTGCATTGATGTTGATTGAAGTGTTGATATTTCAATTTCTTGCATAGATGTGGATATTTCTCTTGTATCGATGAAACATGAGGTAGATAAAGTATATGAGTGATAGTAACCAGATGCCCCCAATTATGGTGTCTTTCCTCTTGTTCATTCTCTTTTTCTTGGATGAGCTCATGTTCAAGTGAATCATTCTCTTCTTGACGATGTTTAGGTTCAAGGGTAGTTTCTTTTTGTTCTTCTTCTTGTAATGGTTCTTGATCAAATAAGTTTCTGAGCTATTGTAGAATGTAGGGTTCCCCATGATAAGAATGATTATCTACTCATATATGTAACATTCTTTCATATGAAATTTGTATACTTTTTTCTTCTTTCCCCCATATTCATCGTCATAATGTTGCGCCCAATCAAATATAGGACCATCTCTAGATGAAGGATTGAATTTTTGTTCTCTATATCCTAGCCCTATTTTATCTTTTGGGCTTTTGAAATCTGTGTGTAAGGGATCTTTTAATCTTTTGTATTTTCCTAGAGGTCATTTGCCTTAATATCACATTTGTTGCATGATTTGGTATCCTTTCACATATTTATGTGGGGATATTTTAACATGTTTGAATTCTTGATCTTGTTCTTCTCCTTTGTACAACCATTGTAAGACAAATTTCTCTTCATTTTACTTAGTAATGGATACCTTATCTTTTACCATCCTTGTTCATTGATGGATTGTCAATGCCACAACACTAGAAGGTTTAAATGATGAAGATGGATTTCCATAGGACCTAGGAGATGTGGGGAGATCAACCATAGATGATGGTGAATCAAGTTTGTACTCTTCCATTCCTGTGTCCTTGATTGTTAGTCTTTTTTTCAAAATTTCTCAAGACAACTTCTCTAGAGCTTTCATCTTCTTGACCTTTCAATGCCTCCTTGCTATGTGGTATGATGTTGTCATCTTGTTTCAAGGTGTTACAGGAGTAGCTAGAATTTGTGGGTATCATAACTTCTAATCCATTGTGCAAAACCTTCATGCGCTAATGGTAAGTTGAAGGGATAGTCTGTATGTCATGGATCCAAGTCCTGTCCAGTAAGATTTTGTATGCTAAAGGAAGATCAAGCACTTGATTGATTAAATCTCTTTCAATTGGTCCTACCCTGATTGGAAACACAACCAATCCCTTTGATGACATTTCTTCCTCATCACATGCTTTTATTGTTATCTTCCTTCGTGGATCAATAGTGTAATTTGAAAATCCCAATGATTTGACTAAATTGAATGCATAAATGTTAAAAACATTGCCTCCATCTATCAAGACACATTTACTCTATGCTTATTAATAAAAAAAACTCTATGTGCAAAGGCTGATTATGAGGATGGTTTAGTGATTTATCATCCTCCTATGAGAAATACAGATAATGATACAAGGTCATATGATCTACCATTGTTTGGAATCGATCAACATCTAGATCTTTTGGTACAGTTCCCTCCAGAAGGGTTATTTCAAGAATCTCCTTGTGTGATAGTGAGATCTTGAGAAAATATAGAATATAAATTTGAGAGGGGGTACGTTGTAATTGATCAAACAAGTTGTAATTTTTCACTGGAGTTGATGAGACCAATTGTTTTGATGTTGAAGGTTTCATTGTTGATGAAATGGGATGATTTTATGATGAGGTCACTCCTTTGAGATTAACTTTGGACTGATTCCTTGTCACAACATTGGCCAATTCAAACTCTTTCTTGTCCTTGATGATGATTACATTGACATATTGATCACGAGGTTCAAGTGTGTTGATCATGTTATCACTATCACCTTAGCACCTTTGTTATTTGATGATTCTCCTTTCTCATAGGAGGGAAGTGGTTGTTTGAAAGCCTTGTGATCACTATTGGAGTGATGTCCATCGACAGTGATAGTTTCTTTATCAATAAAGTCTTGTATCACATGTTTTAGCTTCATGCATTCATTGGTCAACTGACCCTTGTTTCTGTGATACTCAGAAAAATGGTTATCATTCCACCACTTAGGTTTGACTAGTGATTCCCATGGATTTGATTATGGTAACATAATGATCTAAAAGTAGCTAACAATGTATTTAATGCTGCTTCAAGGAGCTCTCCAAGAGGAGTAAAGTTATTCTTAGGCTTGGGTATCCATGGCGCTTTATCCTTGTTCGAGTCTTGATTATCTCTTGGAGTTGATGAGATGTTGGAATTGGTTTTAGCAGCCTGGATGCTACTAGAGAGATTGAAGATTGGTTCTTTTGGTTTGATATTTGAGGATTCAATCACCCCATCATTGACCACATTTTTTTTCTTGTTCCAATAGTTGTTCTTTTCTTTGTTGTTGTTTTTATTGGAGCTGTTTGAGGATTTAGTATCTTTATATAGGGTAAGATCACCCTTTCTCACAAAAAATCTTCAATTTAGCTAGTAATCTCTTCCAATTTGTCAAAAATAGCATGGGTTTACATTTAGAGTGTGTAGTTCATTTATGGTACCAAGTTATTGATGCAGATATCCATCTTTTCCATTTCCAAGATTTTTCTAGGATACCTTGAAAGTATCTTTCTCCATCGTTGGAGAAAAATGGTGAAAGATTCACCAATGTGTTTCTTGGTGTTACATAGATCCAACATGGATACATCATGTTGAATATTGTATGAGTACTGTTGGATAAAAATCTTAAGAAGTTTATTAAATGTTTGAATAACTAGCGAGAGTTTAGTGAACCACTCCATGGATTTTGCACCGAGACTTCTAGGAAAGAGCCTCATTAGGTATGTTTGTTCGTGCATAAAATCCATGCTAAGAGCACAAAAATCTCTTACGTGGTCCTATGACTACTTCCCCAATTATACCTTGACATGTTAGATTTGTTGCGTTGACTGGTATCAAATGATGTATATTCATGTTATGAGGATTGATGCAAGGGTGTTGATTGTTGTGCAGAAGACTGATTTTGAATTAGAGTCTTTGTTATAGATTTGGATTTTCAATGTGATGAGGGTCTCAGAGCTGATGTTTCTATATAATTTTATTTTGAATTGGGATCAACCTTTTAACGTTGATTCCTAGTTTGTACTGGCAAGAAAATCTATGCGATTGAGAGATAGAGATAACTAGGTTGATTAGGCCAATTTCCAAATAAGAAAGTGATGATTTGTCTCAAAAGATTGATGAAAGATGATGTTTGAATGTTGATTACATTTTATGATGAACTAGCTACAAGGTGTTAAGGGTAAGGATTGATTTCCTAATAGGTGACACTTGTGAACAAGTTGGTTGGGATTGATTGATAGATTGAGACCAAGACAAGTTGAACACTCAATAAATCAGGATGAAGAACCAATAGACCAAAAGTCATCACAGCAAGGATACATGATCAATTTGTCACAATAGGATAATATAACTAGGTTAAGACTCAAGGATGTTGATTAGGACAGACTGAAGGTTCAACTAGATGACTAGATTGAAGGTCAAATAATGATGTCATAGGTCAAAATCATGTTCTAGAGTTCAAACAACATGAGATCATATGATATAAGTTATCTTTCATATGACAATAATCATTAGGTGATACAATAATATGGTGAAAACCATAGCTTGTACAACAAAATTCCTTGATTAAAATGATAATATGGTGAAGAGGAGTCTAAAACCCTAACTCATACAATAATTCTTGGCTATTGGTATGCCAATTCTCATCTGATGATGTGATAATATGGTGAAATGGAAGTCTAAAACCCTAGGTCGCATGATAAAATTCATTGACTAGTATGATTTTATGGTGAACTAAACAATTTTCCACTTGTGTTTAGGAAAATTTTGACAAGCCTTGATTGTGTTTGGATAAATTCTGGTAGTATTCTGGGTATTGAACACACACATCAAGCATATGAAGGTAAGGTAGACCAAGTACACATTATCCCTATAGGAATAGACATAGCATGAAAATCCCCCCCCACAACTTAGGCACCACCTAAAGAGCTAACCAAAATATGACCATTGAAGACCACACAATGGCTCAAACAATGCCATATTAGTTGACTCCAAATGCTCAATGGAGGCATACTATGGAAAGTGATCTTGGGGAGGTATCCTCCTTACACAAGGGTAATCAAACTTTTGGGGGTGATCCAGGTGGCTTGTTACAATATGGTTTTTAGTTTGGGGTATTGTTCAAAGATATCTTATGTTAATCATACAAGGAAATGTAGTCGTGCAAGCACAATTGAGGCCTATAGCCCTACAAAATCAAGCATAAGATAACTTTGTCCTTCAAGACTTTAATCTCAAGGAGGCATTTGATTATAGTGGGTTAGAATGGCAAGATTTTCCTTGTTCCCACTTGATTTATTCCTATTATACTCTCTCACCAACGACAGGCTCTCCAAGGGTAATGCATGAAAGTGAAAAGTGGATAGAAAAATTGAGATTTCTGATTTTCCCAAAGAGAAAAGAGAATAGCCTCCTACTCCATTTTCTTTCTCCCAAACATGTGAGACATGCCTTCGTTCCCCATAGATAATTTGCAAATGAAGAATCAAACACTTCTAAGTTTATAATTTTACAAGAATGGAAAAGAGCATAATCCCCCAATGCTTGAAATATCACAAACAAACCATATCTAATTAGCTATGTGCTTAGAAGTCAACAAATGAATACATAATTTTTTGTTTGGTTGATATTCAAAAGAAAAACTACAACCATAATTTGATTAGTAGTTGGAGTCAATTGTTCTTCAACAATACATCTTTCAACCACAAATTTGTTAGAAGTTTTCCAAAAACTTGTTGGGGATATGAGCCTTTGACAATCAAATCTTGGACAAAATGACCTGCAATCACCAGTTAGGCTATGAAATCACTCAATAAACCATAAGAGCATCCAAGATTAGTGTTAGTACCCAAAAAATCAAGTTAATACCTTGCAAATAGATCCCTATTTTTTATACGATAAACCACAGTCAATTTATTTTACCATAAAATCGTATGATGCAATTTTCTTACTGAAATGATATTTTCCCTAAAGATAGTGTATCGTACATACACATTAGTAGCTTGAATGATACAATGCAAAATTTACTAGCTAGCCATAATATCGTACAATAATTTTCAGATACTAAAATGATAAAATACGCTTCACCATAGTATCATACGATACGAATCAATGTATGAATCGAAATAATTTTTTTTTCCTAAATGGTGTCGTACAACACACTTTACCAACACGTATGATCTGTCGAAGGAAGTGACTTGTAAATTCTATAATTTGAGCAAGAAATGAGGTTGAATTTTGAGTCTAGCCCCACGATGGGTGCCAAAAATGTGAGTGTGAATTGTGGACTTGTAAACCTATACACACCACTCAATAGATCATTGCATTAGTGGGTTAGTAGCATGAAATTCATCAAAATAACAAAGAAAATCCATTATAAATTGATCTATTGATTCCTAATTAAGTTGATTTTGATCTATTAAAAATTCTCTCAGATTAAACATGTTATATTATTGACTAGACTGCCTCAAGATGGAGGATTCGAGTATGATGCAATAAATGCTTACTTTACTAAAGATCTTGTTGAAAACCATGCAAATTAAGATAGAAATGCCAAATCTAAGCTACAAATGCATCTAAGAGTTTAGCTTCATGATTCTAAGAAATGAAATTGATCTAAGATAAAGAAACAATGATGCAATTCAAACTATTTAAGATGCACAATTAAACACTAGATGAAATTTGCAATTATAACATTGCTATGAAAATTAACTCTCGTTTTGAGCTTAGGATGAGCTTGGTTTTATAGGAATTCCATGAGATTGAGTGGTGAGGATTTAAACTTAGTGAAGGGTTAAGACTCTCTCTTCCTTTATCCATGTGAGTCAATCCATATGATTTATTTTAATTGGCTCCATTTGTGCTTTCTTGTTTGTTAGAGGATGAGACAATTTAGTTAATTTATTTGATTCCTTTTTATTTGAAAGTATAACAAATGGGTTCACTTAACAAAAATGTGCTAGGAATTTTAATTAAATGACTTTCTTTAATGATTGAATAGTCTTGATGCTTGATTAGGAAATAATTGATGATTGATGTAATTATGCAATCCTATTGATCAAGTCACTTACATAATCAGGTCTAGTATAAGGTTCAATGCCTTTGATTAGAAATTTACCCTCTTTGATTAAGCTTTAGAGTTGATTATTTGAGATTAAGGGCTCTTAGTTTACCAGACCAATTTTTGGTGATTACAATACCTAACTGCTACTATACCAAATATTATATATACAGTATGTTTGGTAGCTAGATTTCAACAAGAACCAAAAGAGTCACATGTTATTGTAGTAAAGAGGATTTTTAGATAATTCATGGGGATAAAAGAGTTTCTAGATTACGGTATCCAAAAGTTTGGATTTCATGCTAAAATTTTATACTAATGAATATTAGGTTGGTTGTCTGAATAACCATAGAAGTAATAGTGGTGCAACTTACTTTCTTGGCTCTTGATTGGTTTCTTGGTCAAGAAACAAGTAGGATTTTGTAACATTATCAACTGTTGCATTAGAATACATTGTAGTATCCCCATGTTGTACTTAGGTATTATGGATGGAACAAAATTTTAAGGATATAGGTATAACTTTTTATGAGCTAGTTTCAATTATGTGTGATAATAGGAGTGTTATAAAAATTTCAAAGAATCTAGTGCAATATTCCAAAACAAAACATATATCTATTAGGTATCATTTCTTAAGAGAGAATGTATTAGAGAAGGAATTAAAGATTGAGTATGTGCCTACAAAGGAACATGTAGAAGACATATTTACAAAACCTTTGTTAAAAAATAATTTTGAGTATCTCAGGGGGAAGCTAGGTGTTTTTCCCCTTCCTAGTGTTCACTAAATGCACCTGTGTGTGCATTGGTCCAGTTAACTACATGCTTATTATTTTCTGGATCAATGCTTGGTGGCTTCCTCTCGGGGAGAGAAGACTTATTTAGTAAGGGGGAGTTTTTCCCTTTGTAATTGTTTTCAAAGGAGGAGAAAGGTAGATAAAAGTGCAGAAGGAAAGAGAACTTTGATGCTAATATCTTTTGACTGTGAGTTGTTTATTTTGTTATTGATGAATGTTACCATCAATAAAAAAGGGTGATATTGTTAGAATATGAGGTTGATTCAATTCATGATGTTTCATTAATGTCATAAAATGCAATATATAAATGTAATTCACTTATGATTTGGTTGTTTTGTTGTGTATACTAATATCCTTGGTGTATTGGTAGTTGGTGTTGATGTATCGATAGAAGCATTTACTGAAGGATGCGATTTAAATGTTTATCCTTATCCATTTCAATGATAGTGCATTTATATATTCAACATATGGTGGAATGATTATTTTGGTTTGGTTCTATTTGGAGCATTTTCATTGTGGTCCAGTCCCAATAATTACCATGTAGTGCATTGATCATATTTTTTGGTACTGAAAGTCTTGGAGAAGGTGTAGCATGCTAATTTGTACAAGGAATGTTGTATTAAGAAATATGATCCACATTTTATTCTTACCACCATGAGAATTCTTTAGTATGACCTGTTTCAAATTATCTTAGGCCAACATGGTTGCTAGCATCAAGTTGTATAAGAATAGTGATAATATCATTTGGTTGTGTGATTATTGTATACGAGCATATATGTGAAGTGAATGTGAATCCAACAAGGAAAGATCTATGTGTTGAAGTTCATATGAGATGGTGCAATCGATAGCAAACTAGTATATCATTTTTGTATTGTAGTGTGTTGGTGACAGTGACTTCATTGGTGTATTCAAATCTCATTTCTTATATTCTAGTAGTGAGCCTAATTGTATTGGTAGTGAGCCTTATCGTATTGGTAGTTAGCCACTTTTTCAGGGTAGTTAGCTCAACTAGTAGTGAGCCACCTACAGTGAGAAAACCAGTAGTGATCTCTTGTAAAAATCACCTTAACCAATGTTCATTTCATGAGAATTAGCTTCTCTTTGGTTTTTCCCAGTTTGGGTTTCCATGTAAATTCTAGTGTTCATTGCATTGATAGTTTTGTGCTTTTATGTTTACATCTGTTATAAGTTTTTGATTCTTTAAGTACTACCAATTCTATAAAAGTTTTGGAAAGTGTTTGTAACTAATTGATTCACCCCCTCTCATTTATTCAACATGTTCAACAATGAGCATGTTTCATGATACTTTTTTGCATGGCTAGATGAGTCACATTTAATCAGCAAGGAAGTCATGAATAAAATTAGAGGGATAAATGATATTGGTATTTTACCAAATCAAAATAAATGAAAACTAAAGAAGTTGAAAAAATCACTGAGGAAATTCATGATAGAAAGTCTCTGTTGTGCACATACTTAAACACCCTGCAGTAAAGTTTGTAGCTCAAGCAATATGAAACAAGGTGTACTACTCCATCCAAGAAAATTTAGTTTTTGCTACTATTGTATTCATATCTTATGATATGGTTGCAAATGAATTTTATTATGACCTCTGCAAGATCATCATGGAGATTTTTTTTGAGAATTTAAATCAGTGAAAAATGAACAAGAAGAATGTGTCATTCCATTTTGAAACCCTATCTTTGTGTTTGTTATTTTACTTCATGAACACTCTACCTAGTCAAGGTCCAATTATCTGGTCAACTAAGCAACCAGTTGCACATCAAATTGTTAAGTGCATCAAGAGGTATAAGAACATTACTAATCAAGAAAAATAATTTATATTATTCTTCTTGTCTATTTAATTCACAATGTACTACTAGGACAAGATTCCCAAATCTGACATGGATAAGTATAATAATGATATTAATTTCATTGTTACTATTGATAAATATATAATGGAAGAAGTTGTACCAATAATAGAGTGGATACTAGCACTAGGTTATGAGATTTCAGAGGAGATGCTTGACTATTATGTGAAAATTCTCTTGGAAAGTATGATAGATACTTCTAAGAAGGGGTTCAGTATTGCTAAAAAAAGTCCAGTGAAATTCACAAAGAATAGGTCATGAAAGACACCAAGGAGAAAGTTCAAAAGAATATGAAGGAGATTGAGAAACAAGGTGGTATTCTAGATGATGAGCTTATCACTCTTAAGAGGATCAATCAAAGTGCTTCTAGTAGCTTGTCTAATACTACTACAAAGGATATTCCCCCTTTGGTGGTAAAAACTACGAAGACTAAAAAGGAATTTGTTTCTATCAAAAGAAAGAATGCTTCTTGGTCCTTCACCATCCAAGAAGACAAAACCAACAAAAGAAAAAGATACCAAGGTTGATCCCATTATTGTAGAGTCGAGAGAATAATTTGACAAAGAACAATTTTGGATTGAGATTTGGAATAATATATCTAAGATGAAAGCTAAGAAGGAAGATAAAAAGGTAAACCCGGATCCCTTTGATGTAGATAATTTATTTGATATACTTTCAAAAGGTAGTATAGATGAAGTTGGTAGTTTGTATGAGTCTGCAACTTCGAGAGGAAAATAAAATATTACTCAATCATTTGTATAGTACTATTCTAGATTAGATGTTGATTTAGATAGTTTTAATAAAAAATATTATGTCCAAAGTCTATGGATTGGTTTAAATAGAATCCACTTAGAAGTAAAATAGGTAGACATAGACATTTTTAACATCTCGTATTATTGAAGTTTCTAACCTGGTAAATCAAAAGTACAGGGGAAGTTTTGTGGTAATCGTTAAGGATGAAGTAGGAAAAATAATTAAACAACCACACATTCTCAAAGAAATGCAATCAAGATAAAAGAAAATATCATTAGTGAACTAACTAGCATGGCTAGAAAAATGGGTACGCTGTTCATCACTTTGGTGATGATTCTACTAGTCTTGTTCCTAAGTACAACAATAAATAAGTTTACACTTTTGATTAAAAACCTCTAGATATAGATCAACTACTCCCTATGATCAGAACTTCTTCTCTAGTAGGTCCATCTGGTGTTGGATACAATGTATGGGAAGAAGAAGAAAATAAAATAGAAAATGAAGAAGAAATGGAAATAATTAAGGAAGAAAAAGAAAGAGATACAAAGAAAAGAGAATAGGAAGAGGAAAAAAGGGAAGAAGAGACTATTGTTGAAGATATTGGTATCAATATGAAAATGAAGGACACCAATAAATAATGCAAGATAAGGAACCAAAGATAGAGATTATTGAGAAAGGAGAAGAAAGTGAAAGAAAATTCACTAGCACAAACACTAATGATTCATTCAAGGACTTACTCACTTCATCTCTCATGCTTCCACCTATCACATATTCAAAGTTGCTTATTGATTTCAAAAAATTCACCATGTACCATAAATTTTACACAAGTGAACTTCTATTGTGGTTTCAACCAAGAATGATTTATATAAAGAGATAGAAGAAAAATATAACATCCTTGAAGAGACTATTTCTTCTCTTTAGAGAATTGTGCCTGATCGCTATATAGACAAGTTAGGTAGTGTGAAATAAAAGTGCAGAACACTTATTAAATAAATAAAGGAGTTGGACAACATCTATAGATGAAAAGGTTCATCAGAGAGAAGAAACTATACAAGATAAACCACTAGGAAATATGTAAAAAATGCTTTTTCCAATATTTATCAACTCATTACACAAGGCCAAGCCCTTCTCGAGGAAGGAAATTATATGTATGAGTATAGTCTTTAGTGGTTGGAGGCCACATGTGAAATTCGGAAGGAAATTCAATCTATAGAGTTGTCTATCCAATAGGAACATCGTACCTTCAAACTCTTTGAAGATCTAATAGGTATCAGGAGATCCTCCATTGAGGAGTTGTACAAATTTTTTTGCATCACAACAAAGGAGAGAGAACTTCATTCTAGACCATTGGGAAATATATGAGAAACATGTATAGATTGTATCACATTGATGAATCATGCCTTATTGAAGGAACACCTCAAGTAACCTTATCCAAACCTGGCTCCATTGAAGATGGAGAGTCCCTACTGGCATCAACCAATGTTCACATTCATCTTATGATAGAGGCCATTCATAAATGGAACAACAAAAAAGGAAAGTGGGTTAAAGTAATCCATAAATTTAAGAAATCATTCATAGAAGGTAAATCCTGTAAAAAATGAAGTTTCTTTTTGGTTATTGTAGTTGTACATAGTTTTTGTAGTGTTACCCCTTTTCAATTATGTCAAAATGGGGAGTAAGATAAACACATAAGATTTTTTTTGAGAAAGAACAAAAACAATTAAAGGGTTTCTCTCCTTATGGGAAGTTTTAGGCAGTTTTGTCTTTTTAGAAATTTTTCTTTTCATCAATAAAAAAAGGGGGAGATTATTAATCATTATTATTAACACTTTATTATTGATGTCATTATTTTGGTTAGACTACTTGGGTATGTGCAAGATCATGAGGGGCCAAACTATGCCCAAAAGTGGCAATGAAAAATCAGCAAATCAAGGTTAGTCAACTTGACGTGAAAATTTAAACTAGCTATCAACTTGTTGGTGAATAGATTTGTCTTTCAACAAAAACCTTTCAAATGACTCTTGAATGCCCAAACAAGAAGACACAATCAGCAACCAACAGTTGGGTCATTTGTAATTAAAATATGCAAATACCCTCTGAATTTTGGTATGAAGGTATAACTCCCTCCATCTGATATGCAATGAATTTATATTGCTGGTATGCTTTTCACCAAAAAACATCAAAGGCATCAACATCTACCCATAAACATGATGTAGATGTGCAGAGATTTTAAAGATATAAACAAAATGAATATGAGAGGCTGATACAAAGCCCACTTCTCTCACACCCACAAATCATAACTCATTAAATCCACAAACAAGTATTCTTTCCAAACATAGCCTAATTCTAAAAACAAAGTTCCAAAACCAAGCACATGCACAGCTGAATAAGTAAAATATGATGCTAAAAAAGATTTTAATGAGACAAAACTCAATGAAATATGAAGGAACAATAATGATTCAAAGATCCATAAACTATTTCTCCATTATTTCAATATCCAAGATGAGTTGTACATTACATATGCATAGAAAGAAAAATCTGCTCTCTGTCCCTTACAACTACAAATGAAAACAAGAACATAAAACTCTCCGTCTTGCAGCACAAAGTCTGTAGAAAAGAAAAGCCTCCCCTCCTACCTATATTCACAGCTCTCATTTTGCAGCAGCTCAAAGTTTGCTGAGCAAAATCTAAAAAAACTGGAACCCTCCTTCCTTTGCAAAAATTACAATTTATAATCACTCTCCAAGAAAGCCCCTCTATTTTCGATCACTTTTCAGTTACATAATTGAATCTTGAAATGTTTCATCTTTTTCTCCTTCCCATAACACTTCTCCAGAAGAATATTAGAACATTATAATAATTTAAAAATTATCAAATGTTTTAATGTCTCCACCTTATCATATAAATTTCTAATATTTATGCTTCCACGTTTAAAAATAAATGACAGATTTGATAGTACTATACACAAACATTCATATCTTGCGAACCAGGCAGAATTTCGACGATCTCTCTGGTGATAATATGAAAAACTAGGATTTTAAATACATATCCAAAACTGAGCATAATCCAATGGTGCAATTGGAAGTTATTCCCCCTGCACTGAGACTATTTTTTTGGGGCAGTCAAGCATCCGATTTCAACAAATCTTGATCTATTTTTTATTCAAAACATAGCCCACCTGATAACATATAGAAATGTTAGACCATTTATGTTAAATATATATTTCCTTGGCTCCAAATAGATGCATTTATTGTCTGCAACCACGAGCTCTGAGTGGTACAATCTATTCATTTGCATGCATGTTTTCCTATTGGCATATGGTTGATTGTTGCCTCATTAATGTTGTGTTCTCATTGTTTAACATGCAATAGAAAAGCATTGAGAACCTTCATCAGGTACATTAGATGGAATATCAATATTCATTTTAAAATTTATGATGCCAATAGTTGTTGCCAGTGCTTCCATCACCGACAATCACGAGTTTGAAATTCGGGCAATCTGCATGTTGGCGGTTACGCAAGAAGGGTTGGACCCAAGCTTTTGGATTAGGTTGAGCCTTTTCTTCACTTCATGCCTTGCATATCCATGGATCATTTATCATGATTTCTTTCATGACAGCGGCCTTTGAAATGAATTTCAAGATTACATGTTCCCCACTTATCGAGTTTGAGCTTTACATATGGCTGTTACATGCACCAAGAACACAGTTTTGTGAATCTCCTTTGAATTTCATCTCTATCCAAAGATCGCTACACCATTTTATACTTGAACCATGTCACCAATCATTTTCACATTCATCTTTATTAAATTGAGGAGCTCCATACAAGGACTCATGACGAGTTGCAAGAGGATCACACTTTTTTAAACATAATTTGTCACTAGCATGGGAAATTGGGGAATCGAAGAATCTTTGAATTTGAACCTCTCAATTGGGCCCACATTACTAACAATAGTGCTCTTTGGTTGAACCTGCACTTTGAACATACTGAACCAGTGAACTAAATTCTGAATCTCTGAACCTGTGAATCTTCTTATGCAAACTGAACCACTTCGAACCTCTTTGAACCTTGGTTCAAAGTAGTTCAAAGAGATTCAAGACATTAAACTTGAAATTTTATTTTCGGGGTCTATATGGGTACCAACACAACCTAATACCAAAAAGTTGTAAGAATAGAATCTGTAGGAAGTTGAATGAAGTTTCTAAACTACTAGGCCTTTTCTAAAATAAAATTAATATAATTGGTGAAAAGTATAGATTTCAATACATCAATACAAAAATTTCAAGAAAAAAATAAGAAGTAGGTGTATGTTTGACCACCTTAATCATGATCAAATGATAATATTTTTTTTATAAGATTTAATATATAAGTAGTAGACTCGTGCCCGGATGTGACGCATATCTTTTTGTAATTTTATTCCAAAAAAATAATTAATTATAAATTTTTTGCTACAACATTTTTTGAATAAAAAAACTTCCGTGTCTGACCACCTTAACTCATTCAAAACTTTACAAAATTCAAATTTATTTATTTTTCCTTATAGTAGGAAGCATAGAATGTGACACATTTTTCAAATTTAAAAAATGTTATACCGTTTGAAAGTTATAGTCATTTTTCAATCAGTATATAAATCAACACTTTAGAGGTAGCTCAATTAGAAAATAACTAATAATTACTTATTGAATTCAAAATTTGACAACAATTATATCGATAGAAAGTTGATAATATCCTTAAAATACCCTTTTCATTTTATCAAATTCAGGTGAAAAAAAAGTCGTCAGCTACATTGTCGAAGTCTGGAACTCAGAAAAATAGGGGAAAAACACGTATTTGAGACATTTCAATAGTTGACCATGTAAGTTTGGTGCACAAGGCAATATCGAGCCTAATCGGGGACCTGATATTTTTGGGTACCCGAATATGATGGCAAAATTTTTAATTTTCACTTTCCCTTCCCTCCACTTTCTCCCTCCCATTTCTCCATCCTTCATATGATATATTATATATTAAAAACTATGTATTAGATCTATATTAAATATTTATAATATCAATTATATATTAAATATTATATAATATACATTTCACATTAAATATTATTTAATATATATTAATATTAAAAACTATATATTAGATTATATATTATAGATATTAAATATTATATATAATATACATTTTAC